>CM065639.1:11843158-12443158 GCA_033220585.1 Dipteronia sinensis | reverse complement strand
ATACTCAAGTAATGCTCTCAAATCACTTGTTTAATCATAAATTTTCCAATAATCCCCCACATGAATGAAATTGACCTAGGAGACATGAGAGATGACATTGGTAAGTTCAAAAGGTCAAAACCTGTATAGGATAGGTAGGTGTTACCCTTTGAACCTTCCCTCGTAAAGGTATGTTTACTTTACTCGCTGATCAATAGATACGATATCCTTAAACTGTTCTGTCGTTTTATGTAAACGATAGCGTACCTCACACATGCATCTTCCAGACCCGATTTGGTTCTCATTGTTATGTTCATTTTGGCCATGAACATGCACCTAGGTTCTGTGATAGTCTCTGGAGAATATAGCTCTTTACTATTCTCTTTTAGAAGCGGCCTCACTTCTCTCTCACATAGGTGATTTCTTAATGAAGAGTAACTCGTATTACTCTGCTCAGATTTCCATAGCTTGGAATTCTGACACATAAGAATCATTAAAAAACATAGTTTAGCCTTTTTTCCTACGGGCATCACTGTTTCATCATAGGAATAGGACTGGAGGGTAACCCCCCCAGTGATCTAACTAAGTCTTACAGCTTGGTTGTCCCATTGAACCTAGATCTTGGGATCTCTGGTCAACTAAGTTGGGTGTCCATTGTATTGACTTTTATTTCATGGGCTTTAGTTCCATTCCCCTCGATGATATCTCAACTAGTTCTCTATTTAACCCTTTGGTTAGCGGATCCGCAATGTTGTCTTTTGACTTTACATAGTCAATGGAGATAACTCTAGTTGAGAGTAGTTGTCTAATGGTATTATGTCTTCGACGTATATGTCTAGACTTCCTATTATACATGTTGCTCTGTGCTCTTCCAATTGCTGATTGACTATCACAGTGGATGCAAATCACTGGCACAAGCTTTAACCATCTTGGAATATCCTCTAAGAATTGGCATAGCCATTCAGCCTCCTCACCATATTTATCTAAGGTAATAAACTCAGATTCCATGGTGGATCTGGATATACATGTCTGTTTGGAGGATTTCCAGGATACAGCCGTACCTCCCAGTGTGAACACATACCAGCTAGTAGATTTTGAATCTTTCATATCAGATATCAAGTTTGCATCTGTGTATCCTTCTAGGATAGCAGGATATCTGGTATAGTGCAGTCCATAATTACGAGTGAATCGTAAGTACCTCAGTACTCTTACTATTCCTTTCCAGTGATTGTTTCCTGGATTACTCGTGTATCTACTTAATTTGCTGACTGCATTAGCTATGTCCGGTCTTGTATAGCTTGTTAAGTACATCAAACTTCCTATCACTCTAGAATATTATAGTTGGATATGTGTAGATTTGTATCTACTGGCGTTCTGGAAGTTCCAGAATCATTTTTGTTGAATTTCTCAAGAATCATGTCAACATAGTGTGACTGACTTAGAATGAGTCTGTTCGATGTACCTTGAGATTTTCATTCCCAACATTACATCAGTTGGTCCCATATCCTTCATATCAAATCTTGATTTCAACATATCCTTGGTAGATTTGATCATCTTATCATCACTACCAATAATGAGCATGTCATCAATGTAAAGGCATGCAATGACATAGCCATTTGTTGTGTCTTTGACATAAACACATTTGTCACATTCGTTGATTTTAAAACCATTTGACATCATAGCATTGTCAACTTTCTCATGCCATTGTATTGGTGCTTGCTTTAGACCGTATAAAGACTTCACCAATTTACAGACTTTCGTTCCTTGTCCTGCAGTGGACATACTCTCAGGTTGTTCCATGTAGATCTCTTTATCTAGATCTCCATTTAAGAAAGCTGTTTTCTTATCCATTTGATGTACTTTAAGATTTCGTAAAGCTTGTGATTGCAAGTATCATCCTAGTGGAAGTTATTCTCGTCACATGAGAATACGTATCAAAGTAATCTAGGCCTTATTGTTGATTGTAACCTTTAATTACAAGTTTGGCCTTATACTTATCAATTGATCCAACTGCTTTCATTTTTCTCATGAAAATCCATTTGGATCCTAGTGGTTTACATTCCGGAAGAAGATCCACTAACTCCCAAGTATGATTTTGAATGATGGAATCAATTTCACTCTTGATAGCTTCTTTCCACAAGAGTCCTTCTATATAGCTTACTTCTTCTTTGAAGGTTCGAGGTTCACCTTCTAGCAAATAGGTCAGAAAATCTGGACCAAAAGATGTTTCTGTCCTAGCTATTTTGCTACGTCTTGGTTCATCCTCAACTTTATTTTCTTGTTCTTGGTCCTCACAACTATCAACATGTGTTCTTTTCGACAAACTTACTTCATCATTGGATTTATATGGAAATACATGATCAAAGAACGATGCATTTCTAGATTCCATTATCATATTTTTTGTGTATATCAGGGATGTCAGACATATATACCAAAAATCGATAAGCACTACTATTACATGTATATCCAATGAAAATGCAATCAACAGTTTTCAGACGTATTTTCACCTTCTTAGGTGTAGGTACAACCACTTTGGCAAGACACCCTCACATTCGTAAGAATTTATAGGAAGACTTTCTTCCTTTCTATAGCTCATATGGGGTCTTGTTTACTTTCTTTCGGGGTACCTTATTTAAAAGGTAATTGCTAGACAATATAGCTTCACCCCACATATTCTGAGGCAATCCAAAACTTAGCAACATTGCATTCATCATTTCTTTCAAGGTACAATTTATCCGTTCAACAACTTGATGCAGCAGCATTAGATTACATGGCATTGCAATATATGGAGGGGTTGGATAGAAAAAAGACCAAGAAAAAAGGACATTTCATTCCTACTAGTCCGGGCGACAGAGTCGGAATGATGTGAATTTTTCACAGTTGATGCGTTTCGGCGAGATCTTCAGAAGTCACGACCTTTGGTCGTGAAGCATATCCTTTTTTAGTTAAATTCCATCGTTTAGTTCCTGAAAAGGCCGTTTTTGCCGTTTTAGGAAAGTTTCGTTTTTGCCATAATTTTAGTTTTCCAAGTCCGAATTGACTCCGTCAATTCCAGCTTGCTTAGGATTATTAATAGTATTAGTTTTTGCATTAATCTCAATTTTTCCTTTTTTAGTAATTTTTCGTATTTATGGTCGTTTTCTTGTTCTGTAAGGAATACGATTAGGGTTAGGATTTGTTTGCTTTAAATAATCATGTAAGCCGAAAGGCTAGACAGTTTTTGATTTATAAAATTTAGAGTTTCTCTAATTATCTCCCAATTTCGGTATTCCTTGTGAATCAACGAACTTGAAGCCTAATAATCCGGTATTCGTACGCGAATCAACAGAGCGTTAGTAGGTTGTTTTCAATTTGTTTCTTGCAGGTTTTTCTCGATAGAGCTTCCGCTACATCAGTTTGGTATTAGAGCTTGGTTCGTTCTGGACGACATCATCATGCCGCCAAGAAGACGTCCAAACCAAATTCTAGTAGAAGAAGCTATCGAACGTGAGCGCATGGCACAATTGGAGCGACAGGTTGAGCAATTAACGGAGCAGCTTGCGACGATGAGGACCAACCAAAACCCTTTTCAGAACTTAAATCCTGAGACGGGGGGTGACAGTAACGAAGGGGAAGAGATCCCGCAACCACAACGCAAACAAAGGGGGCCAGAAGCTGAAGACATCAGGTGTTGGGAGTCAGGGATGCGGACAGAGGTTCCAGAATTCCATGGAAGTATGCAGCCAGAAGAATTCCTCGAGTGGATCGGGATTGTTGAAGAAATCCTAGAATTCAAGAGAGTTCGGGAGACAGAGAAGGTGGCGTTGGTGTCCACCAGATTTCGGGGTCGAGCAGCAGCATGGTGGCAGCAACTCAAACTCACTAGGAATCGTTCCGGAAAACCCAAGATTTCTAATTGGGAGAAGATGAAACGAAAGCTGCGTGCTGAGTTTTTACCTCACAATTTTCAGAAGTTGATGTACCAGAGATTGCAGAATTTGCATCAGGATATGAGATCTGTTGATGAATACACCACAGAGTTCTATCAACTGCTGGTGCGAAACGAGATTCAAGAGACACAGGATCAGTTGGTGTCGCGCTACTGTGGCGGACTGTGAACGCAAATCCTTGATATGATTAATCTCTTTGATCCAGTAACGGTGACAGAGGCACATCAAAAGGCTTTACAACTGGAGAAAACGTTGTCTCAAAAATCTAACAGTGGTCCGTTTTTGAGTTTTGGAGGAGGTCCTAACAGTCGAAACAGGACAAGTGGAAGCATTGGTAGTGGCGATAATATAGGGAACCGTTCAAGTGCTAGTGGCAGTTCAAATTCTGGACAACGAAACCCGACAAATAACGTTCAACCTCCTAGAACCACGGGCGGATTTCGATGTTTTGGATATGGAGAAACGGGACACAGATTATCTGAATGTTAGAGACCAGCAGAGAAGGTTTTGTTTATTGATCCTGCAGAATTTAATGAGGAAGATGCGAAAATAAGTGAAGATCCGCAATTAGATGTCGAGGAAGTGGCCAGTGAAGAACTTGTAGACGGCGACACAAGAACAATGTTAATGGTGCGACGCACTTGTTTGGCACCGAGGAATGAAGAGGGGGATTGGCTTCGAAATAATATATTTCAGTCTACTTGTACTATTCTGGATAAGGTGTGCCGATTCGTCATAGATAGAGGAAGTTGTGAGAATATCGTGTCAGCTGAAGCGGTGCGAAAATTAGAGGTGAAGACAGAAAAACATCCAAAACCGTATAGGTTAGCTTGGCTACAAAAGGGAGGAGAGATAACCGTGTCACAGCGGGCGTTGATCTCGTTTTCTATGGGGTCTCACTATAAAGATCAATTGTGGTGTGATGTGGTGCAAATGGACGCGTTTCACCTGTTGTTAGGGAGATCATGGCAATATGACAGAAAAGTTTATCATGATGGGTTTAAAAATACTTATTCGTTTGTTTTTCATGATACTAAAATTGTGTTACTGCCAAGCAAACCTTCTGAAAAAACGAAGTTGCCTGGAGATAATACTAACCTGCTGTCCTATGCAACATTTGAGTTGGAGGTGAAGGACTAGGAAATGGTGTTCGTATTGGTGGGAAAAGAAACAAGTGCTGAATTGAAGGCTCCCGAAGCTGCAGCTCCTCTGATTCTGGAATTTCCTGATGTGTTTCCAGAAGAATTACCAGAAGGACTTCCGCCCCTACGTGATATTCAACATCATATCAATCTAGAGCCAGGGGCTATGTTACCAAACAAGCCACATTATCGTATGAGTCCTACTGAGCATGAAGAATTACGGAGACAGGTTGAGAAGCTACATTCAAAGGGTTATATTCGTGAGAGTCTTAGCCCGTGTGCTGTACCCGCCCTTCTAATTTCAAAAAAAGATGGAACTTGGAGGATGTGTGTAGATAGCCGCGCAATTAACAAGATCACTATGAGGTATCATTTTCCAATTCCGAGACTAGATGATTTGTTAGATCAACTGAGTGGGGCTAAAGTGTTTACCAAACTGGACCTGAAGAGTGGTTACCATCAGATTCATATTCGACCTGGGGACGAATGGAAGACGGCGTTTAAAACGCGAGAGGGTTTATATGAGTGGCTAGTCATGCCTTTTGGGTTGTCAGGCGCGCCCAGCACCTTCATGAGAGTAATGAACCAAGCCCTTCGACCATGTATTGGTAAGTTTGTCGTTGTATATTTCGATGATATCTTGATTTACAGTGCAAACCCCGAGCTGCATATTCAGCACATTCGAGAAGTGTTGTGTGTTCTATACAAGGAAAGATTTGTTGCGGCAGCAAAAAAATGTGTTTTATGACCCCAAAAGTGTTGTTTTTGGGTTATATTATTTCTGGAGAGGGACTACAGGTGGATGAGTCGCAGTGGCCCCAACCGAAAACAATTACTGAGGTTCACAGTGTTCATGGGTTGGCATCATTCTATCGCCGGTTCATTCCGCACTTCAGTAGCATTATGGCTCATGTCACTGAATGTATGAAGAGAGTCAAGTTTCAGTGGACATCCGAGGCTGAAGAAGGTTTCCAGAGAATAAAAGAGCAATTGACAACAGCCCCAATTCTAGTCTTACCAGATTTTTCTCAACCCTTTGAGTTGCATAGTGACGCCTCCAAAGTGGGCATCAGAGCTGTTTTGAGTCAAGCTGGGAAACCGGTGGCATATTTTAGTGAGAAACTGACGGGGTCTCGAGTTCGTTACAGTACGTACGATATAGAATTCTATGATGTGGTCCAAGCGGTGAAACACTGGTGACATTATTTATTCCACCGTGAATTCATTCTGTACACTGATCATGATTCGTTGAGGCATCTCCATAGCCAAGATAAGATTTCTGCCCGACATGCTTCATGGTCCGCCTACCTACAACAGTTCACGTTTGTTCTAAAGCATAAGGCATGTGTTACAAACCGAGTGGCCGATGCTCTGAGTCGAAGAGCCAATTTGTTGTCAACAATGACTGTCCAGGTTCCAGGTTTTGATTCATTTCGTGAATTATTTGATTCTGACCCGTATTTTTCTAAGGTGATGGCTGCTATTCGAGCGGGGGAAAATTTTGAATTTTTATTGGTGGATGGTTTTCTATTTCGGGGAAATCAACTTTGTGTTCCCGATTGTAGTTTGCGTCTGCAAATTATTAAAGAATTACATGGTAAGGGCCATGTGGGCAGGGATCGTACTCTTCAGTTAGTCAAGGCGTCCTATTTTTGGCCAACAATCCGTAAGGAAGTAGAAAGATATGTCGAAAGATGTCGGATCTGTCAATTATCCAAGGGGAAAGCAACTAACGCAGGTCTGTACATGCCATTACCCATTCCTACTCAACCATGGACAGATTGGAGTATGGATTTTGTTTTGGGACTGCCAAGAACTCAGCGGGGTTTTGATTCCATCTATGTAGTAATTGATCGATTTTCCAAGATGGTTCACTTTATTCTGTGCAAAAAAACTACTGATGCTGTAAAAGTTGCCCAATTATTCTTTCGGGAGGTATATCGTCTTCATGGACTACCTACATCAATCGTTTCTGATCGGGACACTCGATTCCTCAGTCACTTCTGGCGGAGTCTTTGGAAGATGGTCAACACAAGGTTGGATTTTAGTAGTGCATATCATCCACAAACGGATGGGCAGACTGAGGTTGTGAACCGAGCTCTGGGAGATTTGTTAAGATGTCTGGTAGGGGATAACGTTCGGTCATGGGATCAGAAACTTAGCCAAGCTGAATTTGCCTACAACCATGCTGTCAACAGGAGTTCTGAATTCAGTCCTTTTCAGGTTGTTTACTCATTGGTTCCTCGCAGCCCACTAGATTTGTTGCCTCTGCCTAGCAAGACTAGGATTCATGGAAAAGCTGAAGATTTTGTTCAAGTGTTACAGGAGGTTCATCAGCAGGTGCAAGAAAATTTGTTACAGTCAGCAGGCAAGTACAAGCTGGCTGCTGACAAAAAGCGGCGTCATTTGGAGTTTGATATAGGCGATTTTGTTTGGGCGGTCCTTACAAAGGACAGGTTTGCTGTGGGGGAATATAATAAACTTGCTGCTAAGAAGATAGGACCACTCGAAATTTTAGAGAAGATTAATCCGAATGCTTATCGCCTCAAGCTTCCCAGCCACATTCGTACTCATGATGTGTTTAATATCAAGCATTTGATTCCTTTTCATGGCGACTCTTCTGATGATGATGCTGCAGGAAATTCGAGGATGAATTTTCTCCAACCTGGGGAGAATGATGCAGCAGCATTAGATTACATGGTATTGCAATATATGGAGGGGTTGGATAGGAAAAAGACCAAGAAAAAAGGACATTTCATTCCTACTAGTCCGGACGACAGAGTCGGAATGATGTGAATTTTTCACAGTTGATGCGTTTCGGTGAGATCTTCAGAAGTCAAGACCTTTGGTCGTGAAGCATATCCTTTTTTAGTTAAATTCCATCGTTTAGTTCCTGAAAAGGCCGTTTTTGCCATTTTAGGAAAGTTTCGTTTTTGCCATAATTTTAGTTTTCCAAGTCCGAATCGACTTCCGTCAATTCCGGCTTGCTTAGGATTATTAATAGTATTAGTTTTTGCATTAATCTCAATTTTTTCTTTTTTAGTAATTTTTCGTATTTATGGTCATTTTCTTGTTCTGTAAGGAATACGATTAGAGTTAGGATTTGTTTGCTTTAAATAATCATGTAAGCCGAAAGGCTAGACAGTTTTTGATTTATAAAATTTAGAGTTTCTCTAATTATCTCCCAATTTCGGTATTCCTTGTGAATCAACGAACTTGAAGCCTAATAATCCGGTATTCGTACGCGAATCAACGGAGCGTTAGTAGGTTGTTTTCAATTTGTTTCTTGCAGGTTTTTCTCGACAGAGCTTCCGCTACATCACAACTCTGGTTTGCTAAGAGGAATACATTGCAGTGGTTTGATGTATTATTCCACGTTGTGCACAGAATTCACCAAATGGTGCTTCATACTGACCACCTCGGTCACTTCTCAGTATTTTGATTTTCTTGTTAAGTTGATTCTCAACTTCAGTTTTATAGAGACTAAATTTCTATATAGCTTCATGTTCGCTTTTCAACAAATATACATAGCAGTATTTAGTGCTATCATCGATAAACGTGATGAAATATATGTTGCCAACTCTTGTTTGAACAAATTTTAAATCACATATATCACTGTGAATTAAATCAAGTGGTTCAGATTTCCTTTCAATAGTTTGAAATGATGACCTTGTTAATTTTGCTTCAATGCAAACTTCACACATATGTTTGGGATCAATATTAAAAGTGGGAATATGATTTAAGTTAATTAATCAATTCAAAGTATCATAATTAACGTGTCATAGTCTACCATGCCATAAATTGAAAGACTCAAGCAAATAAATTGAAGATTGATCTTTATTGAAAGTTCTTTTGACAACAGATACATTAAGCTTAAAAAGTCCTTCAGTTACATATCCCCTACCCACATAAGTTCCCTACTTATTTAAAACAACTTTTTCTGATTCAAACACCATCTTGAACCCTATGCTGATTAAGCAACGAACCGAACACCAAGTTCTTACAGATTTCAGGTACATACAATACATTGTTCAAGCTCAGGGTTATACTAGAGGTCATCTTGAGAACGACTTGACCACGTCCCTCAACGTCAGATGTGGCAGAGTTGCCCATGTACAACATTTCCCCGTTCTCCACTGCTTCAAACGTATTGAACATCTCCTTGTCATAGCATATATGGCGTGTGGCCCTAGTATCTAACCACCACTCCCTCGGGTTTGACCCGATCATGTTTGCTTCTTCATAACAGCAGAAAGATTAATCTTTGAGACATCTTTAGAAATCCCAGCAACCACGTTTGCCTCGTGGTTCTTATTCTTCTTTGGCAACCTGCACTCAGAAGATTTGTGACCCATTTTGTCACAGTTGAAGCACTTCCCTTGGAACTTTGGCTTCTTGGAGACTCCTCCCTTTGGTCCTTTCCCATGCTTATTCTTCTTAGATTTGGAACTAACATCTTTCTTGTCATACTTCCTGTGATCTTCTTCAATACAAAGTTTGACGATGAGATCCTCGATCTTCATCTCCTTTAGCATGAATTTCATGTAGAATCACCTGAAGTTCTGAAGTTCTTGGACTTGACTAATGACTGTCTTGGAGTCTCCCATCTTGTAGTCAAGAAATCATTGTTTTGGACATGCATCTATAGCATTTCATACCTGAACATCTCGCTCTTCACCACTATTAGGTTTAGGAGCTTCTTCAGTCAAGAACCTAGCTCAGTTCAGCGTGGTCAAATAAAATAGCATCTTTTGCTGCCACTGCTTAAAGTTCGGTCCACTGAACTTATCAGGCTTCTCCATATGATTCATCGGTAATGGAACTGAATTCATTACACATTATGTTACTTATATCACACATTGAAACAAATAATATCTGAAACAAATAATTCTAAAACAATGGGACTTTATGCTATACATGTTGATAAGTAACTATCACACATCCACTTATATACTACATACAAGTGTTTTACCCAACCAATATGGGATGCTCATTTTCCCTACACAATAGGCACACTTTGAGACTCAATTTCTCATTCACCTATTAATCGATTTGTGAGTTTGAGTATACCACTTCGATACTCTGACGGGGGAGAATTCGAATATACATTGATCTTTCATTTTTATGGAACCGATCATACTCAAGTAATGCTCTCAAATAACTTGTTTAATCACAAATTTTCCAACAATTGTTTGTATCATCGCGTGCGAGGAAACTTCTTCCAATTAAGTTTCAAAAGACAAGTTGATGAGATTTACATATAGACGAAGTCAACCCAACTCTTGATCTATCTTAATATTTGTTTGTAATATAATAAGCAGGAAAATGCATCATTCTGCACGCGGTTTTCCTACTGAAGTTGCCGTTCTTCACAAGTAAATTAATAATACTATTGTTAGATATTAATTGGATGATGAAATTCGAAACATTAAGATTTATTTTAATCTTTTTTTAATATTAATCTTCAGAAGTAAATGAAATGACGTATTTGGGTTGACGGAAATTTTGGAGAAGACTCAAAGAAAATTACAAGGAAAGCAGAACTTGAGAGTGTATTAATTGCAGGGAGAATGCCGACTTTTCATATGCAAATCAAATCCTCTTTTCGAGACAAAATGGTAGCATTGTATCGGTTTTTATTGAATCAATTTGCTTACTGGTTCTACAAGCTCGAGAGAGACGTTTCTACAGGTGATGCCAAAACTGTAGAAAGACCTGTGGACAGTGTAGCTAATCTGGATGACTTAGAAGCCTCAACTTCTAGTTTAACAAAAATTGTCTGGAATCATATAGATGAGCAGCAGAGTAATAGATTTTCGAAAAGATTTGAGTATTGGGGCAGGAAATCGACAGAGAACCCCTTGCTCTCTGCAGTGAAGTCGGATGATCAAGAAATGGTAGCAAAGATAATGGAAGAAAGTCCTGAATGTGCTCTAGAGTTGAATCATGAAGGCAATACTGCTTTGCACTTGGCTTCCTATGGAGGCAACCTGACTATAGCCAGATTACTCATACAAAGAAATCCGCAGCTTTGCCTTGTGAAGGACAGATATGGAAGAACTCCTCTGCACACCGCGGCCATGAAAGGCAGAGTTGATGTTATTAGGGAATTGTTGAGTGCTTGCCCTGAGTCAATTATGGAGGTCTCAGCGACAAACGAAACAACACTTCATGCTGCCATAAGGCATCGGCAAGAAGAAGTCCTGGAACTCTTGCTAGATTGCATTAAAGAAAGAAATGATTACGGCGACATAATCAATAGAAGAGATTGTGGTGGCAATACCATTTTGCACCTTGCTGTATCAAGAAAACAACTCCCAGTAATATCTCGATCGTCTTTAATTTTCTTCAACTGCTATTTGTTATTAGATAAATATGAGCACTGTCTATTGAATGATATGATGTTCTTTTAACATTTAACATATGTTTTCTTGTTTTTATTTTTTATTTTTTTATTTTTTATGATGCAGATCATAAAATTTTTGCTGGCTGATGGCTGCTCTGCTTGCCTTGCCAAGGTGGACGTAAACTCAATGAATGATGGTGGTTTCACAGCTGTTGACATCTTAGATGTCTTACCACAAGATGGAAATAGAGATATGGAAATTGACAAGATTCTTAGAAGAGAAGGGGCCTTAAGAGCAAAAGATTTAGCTAAACCAATGTTGGAGTGTAGCAACTGTGAGACTTGCATTGAGTCGCGCAGAACTTGGAACCCTTTATCAAATCAACAAACTATCTGGCCTACGAAGAGAAAATATAAAACCTCAAGAGATGCAGTTCACACTTTGTTGGTCACCACCGCGATTTTTGTAACATTAACCTTCCATGCTGCATTGAATGCTCCGGGAGGCAGGCTTGTTGATAACAGCAAAAACAAATCCAGCTCTTTTTTCCCATTTCAAATTGGCAAACAAAATTGGTATGGACTCCGTTTATTCATTTGGCTCGATTCCATTGCCTTTATCACCTCAACAGCGTCAATGATTATAATCCTGGTCAATGAACTTCCACTGAAGCCATGGATGTTAATCTCAGTGTTCTCACTTTGTGGTGCTTATATATGCTCAATAAAAGCTGTATCTCCTCAAGATGCTCTGCCTCTCCTCTTACTTGGATGTCCTGCTTTGTTGTTGGCAGCTATACCAAAACATCTTGCGCCACAGAGTTCACTGCTTAAGCTTTTCTGAGAGCTAAGCATCCAAATTATAAATGATGGGATCTTCAGACCTTAAGAGCCTTCTTTCACAACTTGTGGTTTTTTCGCAGCTATCTTACTTTCATATCTATGTTTTGTAAACATCTCCTGTCTGATCCTCTGTATGTTATATGGGTATACAATCATAATATGTAACCATTATTTTCTATGAACAGTCACTGTTCTAGGACTAGATTGGTATGCAAATAGGGCAAGAAAATTATTGTATTGTAAGGATAATTAAAACAGTTATGCCGTTGATTATCATATTCAGTATTGATATTCAAAGATCAATTTATAAAATACAAGAGTTTGTTGAATCATTTTTCAACTTACGATACGATATATATTTGGTGAGTTTTCCACTCTATCACAGGAATTATCTATTTGTCAAACACTGTAATACTGTATCATGAGAAATTTATTTTGCAAGTTATAAATGGAATTTTACATTCCAGTTATAAATAGAATTTTTATTTATACATTAGATATAGATTGAAATTTTACTCGCGAATGTAATTGTTCTGGAAATTGACATCTTTCCATTAGAGAGAACCCATTTAATCAACGAAAACATGATTGTCCAAAAAAATATATTTTACTTCAAATATAACAAATCAGAATCAATCAAAATCCCGAAAATTAACATACATAAAAAAAATATAAGATACCTATTTCAGAATATGAAATTGTAAAACAAACAATATAAAAAATGGAAATAAAAATTACCTTGAGAGAGAAGTCGTAAGTGGAAATGGTGGGAAATATCACTGTTTTATGTTGAATTTTTAGAGTATCACTAGTTTAATAAGTTAAGTTTAAATGATAATCAATGGACTAAAATACCTTCATCACCTTCTTTTATTACGTTTGTGTCAACTTTAGGTTTTTTTTTTCTATGAAAACCTCCATTGAAGGTTGAAATCGGCCTCCAATGGAGGTCTCGAAGAAGAAGATGACCAATTTTTTTTAAAAAAAAATTCATTCTTGCCCATTAAATCTCGGAAATTGCAAATATACCTAATAAGTCTCAGGAAATTATCTAATAAGTCTCGAAAAACAACAAAATAAGTATTGAAAATTAGAAAATAAGTCTAAGAAATACAAAATAAGTCTCGGAAACACCAAATAGCGTGAGACTTATTTTTGTGAGTGTAGTTTTAAGGGTATTTTTATGCACTTTAGGTGATATTTAAACTTAATTTATTAAGTTTGTGATATTCTTAAAACTCACTCTTTAAAGAGTGCTATTAAATTTTTGAATCTGAAGTGGTAACTGCCGAACTACTGTCCAGAAAATCCAAAGTCGCGATTGTTAGCTCTCGGTTTTCGGTCGAAAAACAACGTCGATGAAGATGTGTAGCCATGTAGGTGCACTATTACGCCGTAGGGATTTTAACTTTCCATGAATTTTCCATTTTTCACTCAACAACGGAACTTTGTTTATTTCTGTTTTGAGGATTGCCAAATCAAATGATATTTTTGTTCGAACTGAGAAATGGCAACTAGTTCTTCTCATGCCAGGGCAATTAAACTCAAACTAATGGTGAATGGTTTTTGGGCAGCTTTGTATTCAATTCTTTTGAAAAGAGATACTTCTCTTAGACATTTTTGGATTTAGGGCTAAGTTCATGCAAGTTCTAAACTTTTTTTAGTCTAAAAAAAGTTTTACAGTCATTGACATCATGTTCGCCTTTAAATCTTTTTTCTTTAGTAAAATCATTCCAGTTTCCTTAAAAAAAATGAAATATGATAGAAATACAAATCGATGAAACCATGAGAGATATTGAACTTTTGAACAGAAGCAAAGAGACTATAAAAGAACATGGAAAGTGTTGGATTTCTCTCGGATGAAAAAGATGAGAGATGGGAACTGAAACCGATCATTTACACATACTTGTGACTAAGGTTGGCACATTTTTACAATATATGGTTAACCGAACCAGATCGAACCGAAAATACATGTTCAAGTCGAGTGACCATGTTAAAACGAGTCAATCTGATTCAAAAAGTAAAAATTAAGTTTAAGTGAGTCATTGATGGTTTTGCTTTGCCATGATCCGACTACACCGAGTAAATATTAAATATCTAAATATATATTATAAAACTAAATATAAATAAATAATGTTTATTTTAAGTAATTATACATATTTATATATTATTTTATTGAATATTAGATTTATATTGATTTAAGTTAATGAATACTGTTTATTAATATTATATATATGATATCAAGTATTAACTAAAATATAAATTTATTCAAAAAAATCTAAAATATTAATAAAATAATACACCAAACCCTACGATCTAACACCTCACATCTCTTGCACTCACCCACACCGCTCAAGCTCATTGCTCATAGCACTCTCTCGCATCCCGCCGTTGCTCACAGCTCTCCGTCTATTGTTATGGACTATATTCTAATACCCGAAACCCTACAATATATTATTATTGACTAAATTTTGAATTATGATGAAATGTATTATGTATTATTTTGACTCCTGTTTATATTATGAAGTTAAATAATTTTTTTTTTAATAATTGAAGTTGTTGAATTATGGTCTAAAATGCCGATATAGTTAAATATGTAGGTAAAATTTTCATTAGGTCCAAAAGACTCGTCAAACCCAAAAGGCTCATTAGGCCCGAAACCGTATTAAACCGAACCGATTCAAATAGGGACAAGCATGTTCAAGTTAAGTCAGTACCCTATTGAGACGAGATAATCCTATTTAAAAGAAATAAAAATCGAATATAATTGAGTCCTGAACGGTTTCGACCGAAAACCAACTCGAACCGACTTGCACCCACCCGTCCTTGTGACACTTTTAAGAGATTCTCACACATTCACACTTTCGCTCATTAGATTTACCTGGTTTGTGCAACAGTGCAAGATACAAATGTGCAATCAACAATTCATATCCGTGTATCGTATTGTTAGATTTAATTAATAATCTTGAAAAATAAATTATATTAAAAGATTTAATTGAAAATTTAATACTCTACTGTCGCTTCTTGTATAATTCCATGGACTGGATCAGTGTTATGAGCTAATAGGCTGAAAAATTGAGAATGGCTGATGGGCCTCTTGGGCCTGGTTTACGTGCCAAGTCTTTGATAAATTAATAGAAGAAAACAGTGTCCAGAAAATAAGTAAATAAATAAAAATAGAAGAAATAATCATATTTTAATAGCTCATTCATTGTAATGTTTATGTGTTATGAGATCATTGTGAGGTGTCGTGTATTTGTCCGGGAATTGAAGCACAGTAGCAAGCCAATTTATAACTAGGGGCAGCGGGCGGTTGCTAGTCCGATCAGTTCGGTTTTCGGTTGAAACTGTTCATGACTAACATATACATGGGGTTTTTTTTTTTAAATCGAATTGACTCTTAAAGACAGGTTGACTAGAAACCCTTTTTTTCGGTTTTATTCACATAGATTTAATACGGTTTTGGGCCTTAAGGGATTAATGAACATTTACCATCAGTGTCATTATTTGAGAAAAATTCACATATTACAATCTGTTTGTATATAATTAAACAACTCCAAATATTAAAAAGAATATTTAACTTAATAATATAAATGGAAGTCCAAATAATCCATAATACATATTAATACACATAATAATAACAATAATCATGATCTATTAACCGAAAACAATATATATATAATAATTAAATAAATGTGTTTGACTAGTTTAATTAAACCATATATTTATTTATATTTAGTTTTATAATATATATATATATATATATATAATATTTATCCGGTTTATTTGGTTCGGTTTGGTTTTTAACAAGGCAAAACCAACGATACTCACATACACTCGGTTTTTATTTTTTTGAATCTGATTGACTTTTCTCTGTAGGATGATCACTCGACTCGAACACAGTATTTCAGTTCGGTTAGGCTTGGATCATAAAACCGTGCCATACACATATTTTAATGTTTTAAATTCATTATTAGAATTAAAGAAAAAAAAAATCATTTGCTAAAATTTTATGGTTTAATAAATTTAAAAACTAAAAATCAATTTGCTCTCTACAAAATTTGAACTTATATCACGCATAAAGAAAGCAATACCATCTACAAAATTAGAACTTATATCACGCAAAAGAAAGCGATACCATTTATAATCTAATCTTAAATAAAAAATGACAATTTATTTTTATTATAATTAGACTATGGGTACAGATATTGATATCCATAAATATGATAAGCACACCTATATTTATAAGTACACTTATAGTCTAAAATTTAAAATTAAATCATTACTATAGACACACATCTTAATATCAATAATACCTTTATTTAAATGAATGTGTTCATTTTAATACATTTTATTTATAAACACTCTTAAGTTATTAACACAACCAATTTCATAAATGATAAAGAACTCGATAAGCAAAAGAAAAAAAAAAGCCAAGCAATGAAGAAGCATTGTTCTCTTAAAAAAACACGGAGTTCTCTTAAAAAGAAACTTAGTTCTCTTAAACCAGCAATGTGACACCGGCAATCTCCCCGATTAGAGTCCGAGTCCCCATATAAACTAATACCATCCAATAACTACTTCCAATTTTTTTTTAAGCATCCAATTTACTTCCATTGAACACGAAATCTTTGACATTTTATATGATTTATATCAATTTTAGTTTCATCATCTAATTGAATATTTCTTCTACTAATTAATAATATTAATAATATTATTTCTCCTAAAACGAAATCGGTAATGTTTTTCATAGAAAAACAATGGATGGAATTTCCTACTTAGAATGTCTAATAGATTAATAGAAGGATATGGCTTAATCTGGGATTTGGTTAATTGATTTAGAAATAAACAAATTTAAAAGATTTTAAGATACACGTTTGCAGACGTATTCATAGATTGCAAGTATGAAGGTATGAATATCGATATTGTCATCCATAAATACAATTTACACACCCATATTTTTTTAAACTTAATCACAAAAATATTCCACCATAAAATAACCAATAAAGACAGATTATTTTAATTAAAAACTAAATATTCAGGTGTGATGTACACATACCAATTATATGATTTTTTCCATCATATGATTCATATCTGTTGAAAGCAAAATTCATGCTTCAATTTCATAATGTGGAGTCACAAGGAATTAAGTTATTATTATATAATTTTTTTTTAAAATAAGAATGGAGTTATTAATTTCTATTTAGAAATTTATACATTAGGTGAAGCTGTAGATAAGATACCATGTGATCTTCAACAAATTGTTGTATAGGTTAGAATCTGTCTGTTGCTTGAAACCGTTTTCTACAATAAATACTGTGCATACATGATTTGTGCATTATCGTTCTTAATTTCTTTCCTCTAATAACAGTTTCTTCTTTTATCCAAAATAAATATCAAAATTTTGATTTCTGATGGATAAAAACTAGACGGGTGTAGATCTCTGTTGTGTTACTACTTGCTTTTATTTTAATTATTTGTTCATATGTTTATCTGATATTTGAATATAAGATATAATATAATGGAAGATATGGATTTATCAAAGTTGGTTGCTGACAACTTAATTAGCTATATATATGTTGATGACCACCAATTTATGAATAAAATGATCGAAGTACAAACGATGAGTATTATTAATTATTATATTACAAAATACAACCGCCCAATGTGGCTCGGTTGTAATAACGTTCATACGGTATAAAAATGTTCCAAATTTGAGTCACAACCATCGATCAAGAAATTCTTGAATATATAATAATAATAATAATAACTCTCTAATATATAATAAAAAAATCAGTATCACTTTGAACAAATAAGAAACTTATATATATATATATATATATATATATATATTTCTTATCAATAGAAAAACATGAATTATTTGGCATAATAAATTGATATCTTTATTCTCCGAACATCAAAACTCCCAGCATTGACCTTTTTTGGTTTACACCATTCGGTTTTGAGTGGGGCGGATTCACCATACGGTGCAATCGGCCCTGTCCACACCCCGACTAATCCGGACTCGCACAGGGTCGGCCCACTAAGGGGTAAAGTGCTCCTAATATATGCAGCTCCGTTCATTAGGGGGGTTGAACCCGCGACCTTATTTAAGGGATGAGAGTGTCGAACCACTTACACCAACACGTGATTGATAGCATTGACCTTTCTTGTACTAGGGAAATCTACATAATTTTTGTCTTTCTCTACGCAACTAATCACCTATTTGCCTAAAAAAAAAGTTGACAAAACTGAAGACCGTAAGCTATTTCCCAGGTAGTAGGATTTTACATCATTTTCAATTGCGTCATCTACTTGTAGTTAATTTCCTCCGTATCAATAGAAAAACATGAATTATTTGGCATAATAAATTGTTATCTTTATTCTTCGAACATTAAAACTCAAAGCATTGACCTTTCTTGTACAAGGATAAGATACATAATTTCTGTCTTTCTCTACGCAACTAATCACCTATTTGCATAAAAAAAAAGTTGACAAAACAAAAGACCGTAAGCTAGACATGACGTCGGTTCCGGTTCCGGTTCGGAACCGGCGGTTCCAATTCAGGGGGAACTGGAACCAGAACCGGAACCGGAACCTCCCAAGGGAGGTTCTGGTTCTGGTTCCAGTTCCCCCGGTTCTGGCTCCGGTCCGGCGGTTCCAACGGTTCCGTTTCTTTATTTTTATATAAACCAATCCAAAATCTGACCTAATCACCCAACCTTAAATTCTCAATCCCTAATCAATTCAAAGTGGCTTCAAATATACACACACCACCACCACAAAGGCACAAACCCAAAATCACACACACCGGTGACTACAACACCAATCAAACCAGTCAAACTCAAAACACACACACACAGTCACACACACACATCCACCAACCGGCGACCACCATCGGCCACCCCCAATCTCATCTCTTTCGTTCGATCCAAGCGACAAGAAGAAGAAAGACGAAAGAAGAAGAAACTCAGGAAGACGAAGAAAGAAGAAGTTCTGAAGATGATGATCGATCCAAGGGTTGCTGATGATGGTCGATCTGCCGAAAGAAGAAGATGGTGGAGTGGTGGACTGGTGCGGTGGTACTTTGTGTGTGTGTGTGTGTGTGTGAGAGAGAGAGAGAGGGGGGGGGGGGGGGGGGGGGGTGAGCCTGGTGAGGAGTGAGGACTGAAATGGTGAAGAACTGAAGAAGTGGTGAAATGGTGAGTGATCTGATTTTCAGATCTGATTTAAAAAAAATATTTAAAATATTTAAAAAACAAAAATTAAGTTGGAACCGTCCGGTTCGAACCGGAACCGAACCGTCGGTTCCAGTCCGGTTCGAACCGAACCGTCGGTTCCAGTCCGGTTCGAACAGAACGGTTCCTCAAAAATAAGAACCGGAACAGCCTCGGTACTGGTTCCGGTCCGGTTCCAGAACCGAAACCAGAAAAACCGGTTCCGGTTCTGGTTTTTCCTGGGCGGTTCCGGTTCGGTTTTCCGGTTCGAACCGAACCGACGTCATGTTTACTATAAGCTATTTCTCAGGTAGTAGGATTTTGCATCATTTTCAATTTCGTCATCTACTTGTAGTTAATTTCCTCCGATGGTGAGTATAATGACAATCATAATAATTAATAACTATCATTTCTGAAAATTGACAACAACCGCGTAGAAAAGCAAGGAATTTCCTAGTCAGCTATGCATGCTATTTGCATAACCTTACCTTGTGTGTGTTGTGTCCCTACATGTGTTTTGTTCATATCGCAACCTTACCCTAATAGCCTCCTAATATACGATTATACGTGTACTATCGTAATTTTTTTTTATCAATGTTTCATGTTGAAAATTCAGAAAAATTCAGAATGAAAATAATTCAAATGTTTGAAATTAATTTTTTTATTAGTATATTTTTTTTATTCGGTTTCTTTATAATATTTAAATTGTCATACTTGATTTGAATACTGTCAACTAATATTAGAGGTTTTTTACTGATTGTTCAACCCACATGGTTTGATTTGACATTTTATTAAAAGTTAGGGGGTTATTTACAATTCTCCTTTAAAATTATTGCTGATTCAAATGTAAATTATTTTCACCTTCCCACACCTAGGAAATAAGTTCCCTCTTTTTATATGAATATGTACATATATATATATATATATATATATATATATATATATCTAAAATACCCTCAATTGATATAACTAATATTCTTATTAATCTTTAAGTAATTTGTTCATTTGTTTAGGTAGTAATATCAATATATATATATATATATAAAAATTATGCTAAGTTGGTAAGATATCTCATTTATGTAATTGGATTATTTTCATTGGATTTGATTGGACTAGACAAAGTTAGTAGTGTGATATGTTTGATACGGTACAGATTAGACTAAAATAATGTTGTTTCTTGTTTGATATAACATGAGATTGAATAAAAAAATTAATTGAAAATAATTGTTTTGTTTTTGAGAGGTCAGTATAATATTAATTCTAAAATAAATAAAATCATTTTAAATCAATTCAAATAAAAGAAAATTATAATTATTTTAAATTGAATTTGATTTAAAAAATATTCAAATTATTTTTGAATAAAATAAATTATTTTACAAAAATAAAATTGTTTAAAATTAATTTGAAATAAGATAAAAAAAACATTTTTAATTGATATTAAAAAATATTTATAAATGTTAGAATAAAATATATTAAATTAATTTTTAAAACATATTAAATATATTTAATATATAAATAATATAATTAAAATAAGAAAAAAAAAAGGAATACGTTTGAAAAGCTGGGAAAATATTTTGTCCTAGCCTTTAAGCCAGAAAAAGGGTTCATAAAATTTATAGTACTCTTTCCTTCTATACTTTTAAGACTAACATCAACTTAATAACTCAAGTGTTAATAGCATCTAAAATGTTGTTCTAACCAAAATACCCTTAAAACAAACTCACAAAAATAAGTCTCGCACTTTTTTTCCGATGCTTATTTTCCTGTTTCCGAGACTTATTTCGGTGTTTCTGATACTTATTTTGTATTCCTGATACTTAAATTGTAATTTCTGATACTTATTTGTAATTTCCAAGACTTGGTTTGTATTTTTGCGACTTGTTTTGTATTTTTGAGATTTATTGGGTATTTTTACATTTTCCAAGACTTATTGTCCAAAAATAGAATTTTCCAATTATTTTCTTTTGTTCATCTTCTTCATCGACCTCCAATAGAGGTTGAGTTTGACCTCCAGCGGACGTCGAACAGTTTGACCTGTTCGACTTCCATTGGAGATCCAACCAACAGACTTCTTAGAGATCTGTTCGACCCCCAATGGAGGTTGATTTTGACCTCCTATTTGAGGTCGATTTCGACCTCTATTGGAGGTTTGTTCCATCTCAATTGAGGTTTTTGAAAAAAAAAATCAAATCTTAAAATGGAATAATAATTATAAAAAAAAAGGTTAAGGTATTTTTATCCATTGGTACTATTTAAACTCAAATTATTAATCTAGTGTAGTCTAAAAAATCACTATGGATTCAGTGCTATTTATAATTATTTCCACAACGTACCACAAACATGGTATTTGACTGAGATTGAACTAATCTCAGTCCAATCCCACGTACAAACAGACCAACACACCGTTAATTCTTTTCCTCTTATTATTTCTGTTCAAACCTACTAATATAGTAATATTCAATATGATAATTTATGGTCCCCTTGTAACTAATATTGTATCTAGGGATGGCAACGGGTCGGGTTCGGGTGTGTTTTGTAAAATCCAACCCCGCACCCTCGAAAATTTCTATCACCCACACCCGCCCGCGAACCCGTTTATTTTCGCGGGCGGGTTTAACCCGCGGGTTTTGGGGTCACCCACACCCGCACCCGCAAACCCGCAATTTTTTTTTAATAATATTTTTATATTATTTAAATATATTAAATATTATGATTTTAAAAATTAAAAATATTTAATAAAGTAAAATTTTCAACTCATTTCATGTGTGTTTCTTAGTTGAGACAAGAGGCAGGGCACATTTTATATATATAAAGCTAATGGTAGAAACTTGCACTCTTGTTTTGTCAATGTGAGACTTTCAAAAGTCCCACATTGAAAAAACAATAGTGCAAGGTTCTACTATTAGTTATATATAAATGAAAGTTGAGAATTGTAATTCTTAAATTTAGAATGAGTAAAGTTTTTATATTTTACTCTTTATATAGTTAAAATGTTTCCATTGGAATTTAAATTTATAATATTTTAAATAATAAATATTAAATCAATTTTATTTATAAGGGTTCGAGGGTTCGCGGGTTCACCCGCTGGTTCGTTTTTCCAACCCATATCCGCACCCGCACCCGAACCAGTCGGGTTTTTCTTTAAACGGGTTCGTGGGTTTGTGGGCCGTAAATTCACCACCCAAACCCGACCCTACAGGGTCAGGTTCGGGTGGGTGCCCGCGGGTGCGGGTCAAATTGTCATCCCTAATTGTATCCTCCTCACTTTGTTTCATACACTTCTTTCATATTATAATAAAGGGATATTATCAAAATCTCATGTACAGTAAAACCCCTATAAAATAATATTATTGAGACTGAGAAAAAAAATATTATTTTAAAAGGGTTATTTATTTCTCGATAAATAAATAATTTAATAACTTATCGATAAATAAATATTTATTAATTTAAAAACAGTTTTATGTTTTTATTAATTGTACATGTATTTTTTTTATCCCGTATAGTGCATTGGTCCACCCATTGTGATCATACATTTTTTGGGCACGATCACATACAATATCACCGATGCACTAATGTACAATAAAATGTTCCTATTCTTTTTTTTTTTTACCAAGATTGTATGACTAATAAAAATAATGGATGTGATCAAACTATATAAATGTCATAAATGCTGTTTTTCTTTTGAATAATTCTAGTGAAAATGATATAATGATGAAATTGTTTATTTGTGAATAGATTATTCTAGGATAACTACTTGCTACAAAATGAGAAAAATATATCATATGTGGTGTATGCAATGCGAAAAACTAAGGATGAGATTGTGTTCAGATTAGGTACAAAGAAAATTCAAACGACTTTAGATACATATACTTTAGTTTAGCTGAATTGAGAAAATATAAATTGTCATGTAAAAAGTTCATATATATATATATATTCTGAATTTTGATGTGCTATTTATTTTATGTAATTAACTAATTATTAATTTATATATTCAGTAGGCCTTAAGGAGTTTTCAAAAAAATTATTATCTTATGCATTTAGCGAGGTTATTATTTTAGTACACTGGCTCGAGTTGGGATCAGAAGATTTTATTATTTAAGCGATGTTTTCAATTTATCAAACATTCATTATCGAAGTTTTACTGTAGTTTACTTTATTTCCTATTTTCCTACTCTAGTTCCATTAATGGTCAAAGTTCTACTTGTAGTTTATCATATTCCCCAAAATCCCCCATTGTTAACTTCCGTGAAGATTTTGAACCAAAAGACTTTTTAACCCTTCAATTTAACTTGAAATAACAGTTCTCCCCTTAAGATATATTTATAATATAATAAAATATTATTCAAATATAAAAGAATAAAAAATATTTTCAAAAACTGAAAATAAAATAAAAACAATAATTTAGAAAACCATTAATTGGGATTCGGCAACTATTAATTAAAAAACAAATTTTCCTGATTTTCTAATAATTAAATTAAAAAATATAAAAAATATAAAAGAAATAAGAAAAAAAAACAATTAATAGAAAAATATATATATTTTTAAAAAAAATGGATCTCCACCGTCCATCTCAAAGATGGATGGTGGATATTAAAAGAAAACTTAAAAAGCAAAATGAAAAAAAAGTAATAAAAAAAATGGTGTAGATCCAATGATCTCTACTGTCTTATCTCCTTCTATGGAGATCTCTACAATGGAGATCGTTTCCATTGGAAATTCAGATTAAATCTTCACAATCTTTTTTTTAATTTGTAGTTTTATTTTTTAACTTAGTCTTTATTAAAAAAAAAAATTCATTCCAGCTGCTGGTTTTTTACTTTTTTGTCTTTTCAATTTGTAAATATTTTTAACAATTATATAATTGTATTATTTTAAATATAATTTCAATACTTTGTTAAATCATTTTTAATTTATTTTTTTTGCCAATTTACCTTTTAACCCTTAAACGTTTAAAATCTTTAACAAAATAATTAACGGTAGAGGGCTTTTTAGGTATTTTTTAACTGTAGGGGGGATTTTGAGGAATATGGTAAACTATAGGGGAAGTTTGGTCATTAATGATAACAACTTTAAAATTAAAATCTTCACCGGTATGAATGTATGATTGTATTTAAAAGAAAACCCATCATATGTTTCTATCGATGATATATATTTTTGATTGGACCAAAATGGGAAAAAAAAACATATTATATATAGCTTAGATTTTAATTTATAAAGTTTGTATATTCAGATGAACCGATGAAGCATGGTTCTGTTACTTCTGTATACGTCATAAGCAAGGGCGGACCCATACAGAGACCAGGTAGGACCCGTGTCCCACCTCAAAATTTAAAAAAAAAAATCATTTTATGTTTATATATATATATATATATCACAAATAACACATTATGACAAATGTTGTTATACAACACTGCTGGTTTATTGTCTTCATTTCATTGTTTTAGTTGCTGGTTCAATTCTCACCATAAGCAAAACAAATACCTTTTAATATCTATTTTTATTTTACACTCGTTTCCAATTCCTTTATCAAATTTCCATTTTCTTCTACAACAAAATAATCCATTTTCTTTTTCCTCTCATTGTTAAATTCTTTAACTATCCTTAATTTGTGGTTTACTTAATTCAATTCTATTATATAGTAAATTATCTTATCTATTATTATTTTGAAATTTTCTTATTTTTAGTTTGACATACCTAACATATCCAATCAATAAACCCTAAAATCTCAAATTTAAATTTATTATATTAAAATAGTTCATCTATTATTATGATTCATTTTATTTTATCCTTTATATTTTTCTTTATTTTATTATTCTAATTTATTTAGAATCAATAATTAGAAAAATAAAAAATTCAAAAACATTTCTAGTAATATTTATTAATCAATTATTTTTGTATAAATTTAAAGTGAATTCATTATAAATACAAAACAAAATTTTTTATTACAAAACTATATTTTAATTTTTTTACGAATAAATACTATAATTTTTCATTTTACATGTTGTTTTTCTTGTTATTGTTTATTTTTTTTAATATTTTGTTTCTTGTTTTTAGTTCTTTTAAATGTAAGATTATTTAATTCATTTCGAATAAGTATTCTAATTTTTTTATTAAAAATTCATTATACCATCATTTTTTATATATAAAAAACACATTTTATTATGATTTTAAATTTTCATTAAAATTTTTTAAATAATTGTTTTTTGTTCAATTGCCCCACCTCATTAAAATTTTTGGGTCCGCCACTGGTCATAAGCCATGTCTTGCATTTACTCAATTATCATTGCTTATTTTATTTCTACCGTGTTTGATTAATTAATCGCATAGAAATAAAATAGAACAAGTAAGATTGATAGACAATTTCTCGGACGTTTCAGAAAGCAAATCTTAATTTTCCTAACAATCTCAAGTTTCAACTTTTATAACAAGAAGGCAAGAAAAGAAAAAAAATTTAAAAAGGAAAAATTTAGCTGCAACAATGTGCACCGCAACTAACCTCTCTGATTCATTTCCTTACTCATTGAATGGCACTGAAAACATTGATGATGTTCTGACATTAGTGAATTTATTGCCCCAAAAAAACCCAGAAATACGGGATGTTTGCGGCTCAACTTCGTCCGATAACCCGCTTGTTTTTTACTGCAAGCGGGGAAGTGATTTTGAGGACAAAATCCGAGATTTGTACACTTCTCTGCAGTCGGTTCGCGAAGAAGGAGATGCTAGTATTATGAGTTGGGGGATGCTACCGTGGCACAATCCAAACAGTAGCTTTGTGAAAGAAAATAGCAGTGATCTGATCACAAGAGAATCAGTCGTCGCGTGTCAACAGGAGACAGCGCCCACTGTCCACCTCGACCTCAAATGCGGAGCAGCGAACAACTACCAGGCAAATGCTTTTGAGATTGAAGAAGAGGTTGATCATGATAATAAGCTTTGCAAAGAGCATCGGCTTCGTGTTCATGATCAAGATTGTCAGATAAAAATTACGAGTACTTCTGATAAATCCAGATTCTTCTCCTTTGAGGTAGCGGACTTCAACCTGACGTTCATTGCAATATTCGTTGGGTTGACTTTTGCCGTCTTAGTCGGTCTACCATCCTTCTTGGGCCAGGAAATGCTTCTAGCCACAAAAGAAATTTTCTTTTTAGAGGATTTACTATCGGGATCACTCCCGTATGTGTTTCATGTCCTCGCCACGATCACTGTAGTTTTCTCGCTGTGTGCGGGACTTCTTACAGTGGTCATGTACTCAATCCCACGGGGAAATTCTTTCCTAATCGTGGTCATTTTAGTTATAGTCCTGTACGTTCTTTTGGCAAATTCTATTATGCCAAAATTCTCTGTCAGAATTGGACCTTTAGAGCATTTCCACTGTAAAAATGGTTTGCATATAAATAATTGTTGACATATCAACAATATCAAGAGACTTGCTTCCTGTGTAGCATAAATATGGACTTGATAAACAACCAACTTAAAATTTGGTCTCCAATGCTTCCGTTTAAAACACATTTTATTTTAATGACGTATCCAATTTTATTTCCTATTTTATTTTTTATTTTATTTCCTTACCAAAAATAGATAAAAAATTAATTTTAATTTTAAATGTTTGCCGAGTCAATCTAAAAAAAGACTGTGCAACAGGTCGCCTGAAAGTGGACAGTCATGTTGACAATGTCTATTATTTTTTTTACCACGTGAGCTTAAAGTTGGATATGTACGGTTGCATTGGAGACACAATTATTTACAGAATGTCTATAATGCTCTTATATATCCACAGTTCTCTTTTCATGTGGATACTCGCCGTGAGCTTCATTTCCTTCGGGGCTCTCATTATTCATGTTTGGCAACATTTTCTGTTGCCTTCTTACAAGACTGTAGCAAAGTGGCTGAAAAAGAAAATGGGGATTCTGTTTGATGGTTAATTATAAGTAAATAGGAATATTCAGACATGAAGCTCTTGCTCATTTCTGTTATCGCGTTCCTACTTTGTTTTTCTCTAAACTAGTAAATAGTTCTCATCTTCATCAGAGAGAAGCAAAAAGGAAATTAAGTAAGTCGGACATGGGCACTATAGGATTTGTCTCCATTGCTTTTTATTATTATTATGCTTTTAATTTGATCTTGCAATATTTACAAGTGCTAATTATCATTTATCACTAATAAATTACAATTAAAAAATGTTGCATGATCCAATATCCCGAATCTTGTTAACGTGAAATATGTATATGGTATAGGGTTTTCAGCAAAAATGCCCTATTTTGATGGTTAAGCTCTCAACTTTCTAAGGAAAGACAAGGGTTCGAAGGTTGGCGAACAAAGAATACTAAATTATGTAACTATTTGTTATTGAAACTAATCTTGAGCTTAAGAGATTCCAGGCAGAACCTAATAAGAGTCATGTAGAAGAGGACTCGAATTTCTGTAGGTCAAGTGACAAAACCCGTCCCGACTCCTATCTTGAGTCTGAGAGGATCCTGTGAGAACTCGATCTTTCTAACTGAAATCTGTGACTTATGGTAAATTTTATAGAAAATCATAAGAATCTCAAGGTGGCTTCTAATCAAAATCTTTAATAAATCACTTCGCCTTTTAAAACTTTTCCACCTTGTAAGTTAAAGATGCAATTTAAATCTGTGGGTTATGACCCATCATAAAACATAATTCAGATAAAATGAGAAATTTTGCTTTTTCTTGTGTTGAACCCATTTGCTGAACATTTACATACTCAAAACTAGTTATGAAAAATATGACATCTGAAAACCACACAAAACCGACCATACAAAATGTTGCAGAAATATACACATTTGCATGACCAGTCAAAACCGACCAGCCAAAACCAACCAGTACATAAAAATCAACCAGTCAACATGAAAACCGACCAGCCAAAATTGACCAGTACATAAAAACCAACCAGTTGATAAAAACCGACCATGTAAAATGCTGCTGAAAATATACACATTTACATGCTTTAATTAAATCATGAACTACCATTTTCTGTCATCACATGTGGCCCATCTCACGATACGAAAGAATCTTCATGAACCTGGTGATCACCTAGGGAAAATAGTTTAAGATAAAAGAATGATCTCTAACGCCCGGTGAGTGGAAATAAGCTTAGAAAACATCTTTTCTTTCTTAGAAACTTTATTAAAACTATTATCTTGAAAATATTTGGAAACATATCTTTTCTCTACGCTTCTGAAATCAATAAATATCTTCTAAAAACATCAATGCTTAATAAAATTATACTGGCTAAACTTAATCTAATATATAGAAAACTATTATGTATCTGTTTCTATATATCTTTCTGAATTATGTATCTCATCCTGAAACTGATCAGGATTTAATATGAACTGTTCCGTAATCTGAATCTGTTTTGTAATACAAGTTGAGAACTAACTAAATGTCTTCTTTGTAAATAAAACTCATTTTCTATAAATCTAAAGTAAAATCTAAATTTCCTTTTATAAAATAACTTACAAACTTAAAATCAAATAATACTTTTCTTTTAAAAAACTTTAAACATTCTTTCTTTACGAATCTAATATATATATAACTTAAAAAAATTAAAATGTTTAATATAATGTTATACTACTGTATAAAAAGGTTTACTCCAATCAAATCTTTCGTTGTTATGAATCTTTACAAATTATGCAATAAAGCCATTAAAAGTATCTTGGCATGCTTCATGATGAAATCTCATGCTTCATGATGAAATCTCTTTTTCTTTTAAATATTAAGTACGATAAATGTAATATTGTTAACGAATATAATGCAGTTTATAAATAATCTAATTTCTTTACTAAATTTCTCATTCTCAAATATCTGATAGAAATCTAATAATCTCTTTTCTTTCTCTACTAATCAAAATCAGTATAATACATATATATATATATATATATATATATATATATATAATATCTGAAAATCTATACCAAACTAGTACCTAGAGAAATCTGTCATACGTGTCCCTGATCTCTCTGGGCTCACGCAGAGCTGAGGATAAACATCTGTCATACACGTGCCAAGCGACCCTGACTTTGACTGAACATATATCATACACGTGCAGAGCGATTCCGACATACACATGTGCATAAGCCCCAAAGGCCAATAATCTGAATCTGATACTGCTGGGGACGGGTACACATCCGATGTTTGAAATCTCTTTCTGAACATACATATAATTCTTTATAAATACTTTTCTCAAAGCATGCATAAATATTCTTTTCTTTTCTTTTCTAAAAGTTCTCATAAATAACTTGAATCTGGAAATCTAGAAATCTGTTTGAAAATACTTGTGATGATTCTTCTTTGTAAAATCTTGTTTAATAAAACCGATTCAATAATAAATCTATTTCTAAATTCTAAAAAATCTAAACAATTCTCAAAACACCTCAATAAATAGATATGTAATCCGAAAATCTATTTTCTAAATAAATGAATAAATCATTTATTTTTAATATTCCTCTAATTTATTAATGCTAACATATAATTGTAAATCATATAACTTTTATTAAAAAGTATCCACTCACATAACTCCTATGCTCAATCTGCTTATGGAACTGGATTCCGTATGAATTCATCTATTTCTAGATCTACCCTAAATCTCATAAAAGGGTTTATTGGGTAATCCAATAATATTTATTGTATTCCAAACTTCACAAGAATATTACTTATCTGCAAATTCTGCTGCACCATATTCCGAACAATTGTATTATTCCACCATTTCCTTTCAATTTTCTTCTTCTTATATGTTTCTCTGACTCGGCTAACACTTCTCTTTCTCTTTTCTTTATATTATTGGTTGGGTCCTTCAATCTCTCTCATGCGCACTCACCAGCTCTCTTTCTTTCTTATCTTTTCTCTGATTTGCTTCTCTTTATTTTGTTATCCACGAAGCTCCATCCTCTCTCCATTTCACTCTTTATTTTTCTTTTATTCTTCTCCATTGCCTGACTACTCTCTTCTGTCTTCTCATTCTTTCTTTTATTCTCTGGTTTCTATTTGTTGTGTTCACGAAATCTGCTTCTCTCCTCATTTCTATTTGTATTTATCTCCTTTTCTTATTTTATTAATATTGTTGCCACCATCTCAGTATCTCATCCTCTCTTAACAACTTGCCTTGGCTTGCTACCTTTAATCTCAAATGCTGCCAGCACAGCTGCATTCTTTTTCTATTTTATTTCTCAAACTTATCTGGTATAGACTATTTGAGTCTCTTGGGCTTGGGCTTGGGCTTGGGCTTGGGCTTGTGTGTTGGGCTTGGAATATGGGTTTGGATAAATTTCTCTGCTTGGGGTATTACATCAAATGTTATACAACATCAGGTCACGATTGTTATTTTATAAATATCAATGTTAGTTCTAATTTTATTTTTGTTTTTTTAATATTTATTCATACAATTTCATCAAAAGCGCTTATCGTAAAAGTTTTTATTGGAAAATTGCTATATATATAATTGACAATAAGCTCTACATAGCTTTTTTTATTAATAATAAAAAAGTTAAATTAAAATAATAATAATAAAAAAAACAAAAACAAAAGTAGAACTAACATTGATAATTATTATGATAAAGAATATTTCTCAAAATGGAAGAAGAAATCAGCTGATGACCAAGACCAAGCAAAGATCCCACAAATGTTGGAGAAATTAAGGAGCAGAAATAGCAATCTTCTCACACAAGAATTGGGTCAATGCAAATCAATCATCATCATTGCTGATCCATAATCATAGGGTCAAATGATATATTTTTCATTTATTTCTCTTAAATGTACGTATTTTCCTAATTACTCATACTCTAAGGAATTCCTCTGTATGTATATATTTGTGTACCAGCCGAAGAAGTAAAAATAACACAGCTTTAACAAAATTAAAGAGTTTTCATGGTGTCGGAGCCTTAAACTCGCAAACCTAAACACTGACCTTCCAGAAAAACATAAACCTTTCCAATACCAGTCCTTTCTTGTTCTTTGCTCTTATTTCTCACTATGTCAAAAATGGAAGAGCCTAAACTTACAATCCAGTCATTCCACCAATGTTCCAGATTGGTGTCAATCAAATTAGATCCAATAATTATCTCACGTGGCGTTCGCAAATTCTTCATCTTGTTCGTAGTCTCGGAGTGTTCCATCACCTCGAAAAGGATGGTGAAAAACCAAAGGCCTTTTTGCAAGATAAGAGTGAGTCCAGCCTCTGCCTTGTGGGTAACCAGCGATGGGTTACTAATCTCGTGGCTTCTTGGTACAATAAAGGAAGAAGCACAGCCGTCAGTTGACGAGGGTGCAATGGCCTATCTTCTCTGGAGTTTGTTAGAATAACAATTGCTTCCAACAACCATTGAGAAAGAGGGACTGCTCAAAAACATGCTTATGACCATCAAAAAGGGTCACGTTCCTTAGATGAATATGTAAGGGAGTTCAAGTCGATTTGCGACAATCTTGCTGCCATAAAGAAGCTTGTCCCTGACCTTGACAAAGTGTTCCAGTTTGCTCGTGGCCTAGGACCGAAATATAAGAATCTTCGGCTTGCAATGATGACAAAACCACCATACCCTACTTTTAATCAGTTTGTTCTTGCTCTTCAAGGGCATGAACAAACGCTTGTTGCTCGGAAGGAGGAAGAAAGAATCTACATTGAACACACTCATGCCTACTTTAGCCAACGAGGCCGTGGACATGGTGGTAGAAGAGGCCGCAGCGGTTTCAACTCCAAGGGAAAAGGCTGCACTCCGGTGGGTCGTTACAACACTCAAAGTAGCCCTAACAACAATTCAGGACACAGTTCAAACAAACTCTTCAAAGGAGGGGAAGGAAATCGGAAAGAATCAAGTGTTTGAAAAGGGTGATAAGGTAGCTTGTCAAATTTGTGGTAGAATGAATCATATTGCTCTTGATTGATGGTACAGGTTTGATTATTCACATCAATCAGAGGTCTTCCCTCAAGCTTTGGTAGCACTTACTTTGAAGAAGGAAGATTCCTCATTTTATGTGGATTCAGGTGCAATTGGGCACATGAAAATGATGCAGGTATATTATCTCGTCTAAAACCTTATCGAGGAGATGATATTATTTATGTTGGAAATGGAAATAAAATGCCTATTACACATGTGGAAATGGTGATAAATATCACTTTTTTGGAGGTGTGTTGCATCAACGTCACTGCTTTAATAAGTTATGTTTAAAAGGCACCTATTATGGTGAACTACCAAAATTGCCCTTAAATAATCAATTTTTTATTCTGTTTGTACTTCTATCTCCACGCTTCAAACAATGAACTCAGTAACTCCTCTCTCTCTCTCTCTCTACAATAAACTTGTCTGAAAATTGAGTTGGTAAAATTTATGTATAAGATGATGAAGATCTGGGTCCAAGACTTTTAACACTGTGTCTGAGCCTTTTGTAAAACTATCCGAGCCTTTTAAATTGTTGTCCGAGCTTTTTTCAAGGATATTAGTTTTGTCAATTTTGAATCTCCAAACATTTTTAATAAGTCTTCGAGCTTTTTCATAGCTTTTTCCGAGCTTTTTCTTAAACTGCCCGAGTTTTTTCATGAATTGCCCTGCCCGAGCTTTTTGGATATGGCTCCGAGCTTTTTCATAAAAGCTCCGAGCTTTTTCATAAAAGCTCCGAGCTTTTTCATTAAAGCTCCGAGCTTTTTCATGAACTGCCCGAGATTTTTCGTGAATTGCCCTGCCCGAGCTTTTTGCATAAGGCTCCGAGCTTTTTCATAAAAGCTCCGAGCTTTTTCATAAAAGCTCCGAGCTTTTTCATCCGAGCTTTTTCATGAACTGCCCGAGATTTTTCATGAATTGTTCTGCCCGAGCTTTTTCCGAGCTTTTTCCGAGCTTTTTCATAAAAGCCCCGAGCTTTTTCATCCGAGCTTTTTCATAACAGCTCCGAGCTTTTTCATCCGAGCTTTTTCATGAATTGCTCTGCCCGAGCTTTTTGCATAATGCTCCGAGCTTTTTCCGAGCATTTTCATAAAAGCTCCGAGCTTTTTTATGAACTAAGAAAAAAAGTTCGGGGGCGCTGCCCCCTGCCCCCCCGCGAGCTGACCGGGCAGCTCGACCACCGCGAGCTCGGCGGGGAGCTCGACCCCCGAATGCATCTGTATAGCGCCACTCTGTCACCGTTCAAGTGATTGCCTGAGTTTCAACCGGACTTTCTCTCTCTACTTCACAACTTTGTCACTGTAAACTGAATAAAAGAAAGCTGATGTGGAACAACAATTGGGGGTATTTTTGTCCGTTCACCATAATATGTGCCTTTTAAACATAAGTTATTAAAGCAGTGACATTGTTGAAATACCACCTCCAAAAAGTGCTATTTATTTTTTGAGCCCTATTACACATTGGAGATGCTCATGTGGGGAAATTGAACTTAAAAGACGTTCTTGTAGTTCCTCAATTGAAAAAGAATTTAATGTCAGTTAGCAAGTTTACTTCAGATAATGCTTGTACTGTTGAATTTACATCATACTATTATGTTGTTAAGGACCAACACCAGAAAATAGTGGTAAGGAGCATAAACAAAGGTCAACTATATGCATTGGATCCAGGTTTGCAAGAGGCCTTAACATCAATAAAAAGTAGCGGCTCATCCTCATTGTGGCATCAACGACTTGGACATCCAAGTTCAAGGATCTTGTCTTTGCTGAAAGGAAGGAAAGTTATTGATGTCACTAATTGGAAAACTAAACCATCAGTTTGTGTTAGTTGTCAATCGAGGAAAAGTTGTAAGCAACCATTTAATTTGAATAATAAAATTTCAGATTTACCTCTTGAAAAAGTGCATTGTGACCTTTAGGGACCTACCCTAGTTGCCTCGAATCAAACCTTCAGATTTTATGCTATGTTCATCGATGATTTTTCACGATTTACTTAGCTCTACTGATGAGAGTGTTGTTCTACTCTCGTTTTAAAAGATATTTATAAGTTCAACCTCACATGTGTTAGTGACTAATAACTAGTATAGCAGCAAGCAAGGGGATCGTCCACAAGGAGGAGTTATCCGTCAACCGTCTTTCGTTTTAATGTTTATTTAAAGCATGTAAATAGAATGCAGATAGGTAAGAATGGTGTGTGTTGTGTGTTTGGGGCAAAGAAATGAAAATAATAAAATTAGAAAACAAACAAAAGAATATGGATGGGGGTGAGAGTGGTGTTTAAAGTGACAAATAAAAGGGTGGCTTAGAGAGATGTTGGATACTGGTTACACAAGGTTCATAAGTTCACCAAACATAAGTGCGCATAAAGTTGATTGTTAGGCATTAAGCACATTCAATTTGAGTTAAGGGCTTGTTCTCTCTACTGAGAGATTCAAAACACAAATCACTCTCCAAAGGTCATGGCTAGAGCAATTATACCTCTTGTCTTAACTAAAGGTTTCAAAACACTTATAACCCCCAAAGGTCACAGATAAGGCAATTGTGCCTCTAGTCCCTACCATTATGGACATGAACATAAAGCCAAAACCTCTCCTAGCAAAAGGGTCATGCATAGAAAAAGTTTCACCCACTCTCTAGAGCTAAGTGGTCAAGGGTATACCCGGAATGGTCATCCATAGAGGTACAACCGAAACCCACAAACACTTAAATCGATCATAACAAGACATTTCAAATCATCCATCAACATACAAACAATCATGGGATACTTAATTACTATACTCATATTCTCAATCATGAATACATATCAATTTTCAATCATCCATACACATGCAATTCACAACAAGAGATTAATCAATTAACAACAAGAATGACACAAAACCCAATTCGAATTTAAGAACAATCACATATATAAATTAGCACAAATATAAGTTACAATATTTCCTAAGTGAGGATTACATATTCAAGAAAACAAGAAATACAAAGATATGACTTAATAGAAATAAAACCCTTGAAGAATCCTCCAAGAGTTCCTTTCCAATAGATATGGAAAGCCTCTCATGGAGGAAAACCTCTGTGGCAGCTTGAGAAGCTTCTCTATCTCTCTCTCTCTCTTAGGAAATGAAGAAAATGATGTGGGGAAGAAGAAGTGCTGCTGCCCAATCTATTCTTGTCTGAAGAGAAGAAGAAAAGAGCTGTTTATATAGTTATGGTAAGTTTGAGGATGAAATTTGGGCTTGAAATGACCATTTTGGCCTTTCCAGGCTTCGAGGAGAGTGTCAGGGCTAGTGGAATGGTCACCTCGCCTTCTGTGATGTTTGGGTAGAGGTTGAGGCGAGTGGTGAGGCAAGTGAGGGTTGGTCACCTCGTAGGTCGACTCGCACACTGGTATGGAATTTCAACTTCGCGCACCGTTACAAAAATGTGCATATCTCCTTCTAGAAAACCTGAAATTGTGATTCATAAAAACTACTGGAAAGCAGACTTCTGGAGCTTTCCAAATATATGTAGAAATCAACGTGGTTCGATCTGAGGAGGGAGTTATGGCCATCACAAGTTAGACGATCTGCACAAGCCTGTACAATTTTAGTCCATTAGCTTTGGAAAACAAAGTTGACCTGAGCCGTAGTCTCTGTGTCGCGTTCTAGCTCAACGGCGGATCCACCGCAGAACAATGGTTTGCTTGCCGCAGTTGACCGCGAATCACGCTGCTGTTTGGGTCAACGGCGAGGCGGCGACAACTCTGAATACTTCCAATTGTTCTATTTAAGTTCATATTTGCCTCCCAAACTGATCTTTAAGCTCAATACCTTATTATAGGGAATATGTACCTACACAAGGCTCAACAAATACTTATATACAAAAATACGTCTGAAAACGAGAACAAAAGCTAGGAAATATGGACCTCAAATAGGTACATTTATCGTCCGATCATCTACCTATTGAGAAGAAAATCAGATTTTTATTCTTGTTTCCTCAAGTTTCAAAGGCTTGTAGAAAACCAGTTTGACAGAAAAATTAAGATTTTTCAATGTGATGGAGGCGGAGAATTTAGTTCTTATGACTTCCTTACTCATGCAGAAAATTATGGGATTTAGTTACAAATTTCTTGTCCATGTACACCTGAACAAAACGGAGTTGCTGAGCGAAAACATCGTCATATCGTTGAAACAAGTTTAACAATGGTAATTCATGCAAATTTTCTATTATTTTTGTGGACTGAAGCTTTTCTTGCTGCGACTTATCTAATAAATAGGATGCCATCTTCTGTTTTGCATAACGAAACTCCATATTCAAAATGGTATCAAAAGGAACCAGATTATAACTTCTTACGGGTGTTCGGGTGTTCGGGTGTTAGAAATTAAGTTGTTGCTTATCACACAGAATCACTAGAAATCTTAAGAACTCAATCATTGAGAAGTAGATTTGTAGTGTGAGTGTGTGACATTGCTCAAGTGTACACAATTTACAACAAAAAAAAAACCAACAAATCTCGTTATTTTTGTTCAAAGTGTGCAAAAAAAGTTTACTTTAATTGGAAAATTTTCTCTAAATTCATTTAATGAGTTTTGGTTATATATTGGAGTAGTTGAAGTCTTGAAGATTTAGTCATTTAGTGCAAAAAAAATTGAAAACTCGGACTACACATCAATATGCAGTATTTCATGTTGCAGCGTGAAAGAGAGTTGGTACGTTAAATAGCAAAAAAGCTACTTCATGCTATTTCCCTGTTCTTTCTCTTCTCTTTCTCTTTCTTTTTATTCTCTCTCTTTCTTTTTCTTCTCTCTTCTAAGTTCTATCTAAAAACCGAAGTTAGGTAACGTTTGTAAATCCAATTTCACGACAATATATAATTTCGGTTATAATTTTTGTTTTCAGAACAAATGGTCTCATAACATTACAAACTTACAAAAACTATAGTCTTTGACATAAATTAGATATGGGATCCAAGCTTGAGAATATATATAAAAGATCTATAGTCTTTGACTAGTCCAAATGTTATTTGGTTTAGAATCCTATATTATTGCATCCAATAATTAGTTTTATAGGCTACAATATTGATAACTTTATTCTCTAAAACATCAAAAGTCAAATGTTTATTTTAAATTATTGTTCAATGTGGCTCAATCATAAAAGTGTCCATTTCAGTATCTGATAATGTCTTCTTCTGAGTCGTTTGTTTGGTGTTTCCTCTGTTTTTTGTTTGCCTGTTTTGTTGTGTTTTAGGTCCTGCTTTGTGTTCTAGGTTGTGCGTTAAGTCTGATGCTCTCTTGGTTGTTTTTTTTTTGGCTTGCTGGCTCTTGTGTGTAGCTTCTTGTTCTCTTTGTTTAGCCTTTGTGGCCCTTAATAATATCTCAGCTGTTAAAAAAAAAGTATCGGACAATATTCAAGATTCAAATCAGCACATTTTATATATATATATATATATGCAATTTTTCTATTGTCAGTTCGAACTGACAAAAGATTTATCAGTTCCTTGCGTGTGAGCCACTCATTTTACATACTTTGACTTGCTATGTATGTACTTGTCAAAGCTCTTTCATAAATGAGTGGTTCACATTTAATGTTCTGATAAATTTTATGTCAGGACGAACTGACAGTAGAAAGACTGTATATATATATATATGCACATTTTATATATATATAGAAAAAATTTCAAGTCAGTAAACACTGATATAACTTCATCAATGCGTTAGATGCGGACCATTAGATTTACATATTTTGACTTAATGTGTATGCACTTGTTAATACTTCTCTTTAATCAGTGATCAACATGCAATGCACTGATATAAGTTATATCGGTATGCACTGAGGAAAAAATGACTATATATATTCATTTTCTCTTCGATGCATACTGATTATGGATAAGCACTGACAAATGCATGCAGATCGAATCAAAGCAATTGAATCTAATGGTCCACATGCAAGGTACTGATATATATTTATCAATGCACTCCACCGAAGAGAAAATTTCTATGTATATACAGAAATTTTAAAGTCAGTACGCACTGATATAACTTCATCAGTGCGTTGGATGTTGACCTTTAGATTTACATATTTTGACTCAAAGTGTATGCACTTGTCAAAACTTTTCCATAATCAGTGGTCTACATGCAACGCACTAATATAAGTTATATCAGTGCGCACCGAGAAGAAAATGAATATATATATATATATATATATGTACTGGTATCAAAGCCTTGCAACTTGTTGAAGATGAATATTAGGTTGTTTATTCTAGGTGCAAGAGTCAGTAGTCTTGTTGGGTTTTGGCCGTTAGTCAGAAAGACGTTAGGCTGTGCTCCCTTTTTAGACAGGCTATGAGTTAAAACTTAGGATTCTCTGTTTAATTATTCTCTTTATCATGTCTACAAGTAGTTTTAGGCCTGACATAGAACCTGATGATGACAATAGGGCTACAGAACAATCTATAGCTAATTATGAGACTAATTGGAATGATAAGGATCTAAATAACTGGCAATTACCTGACATACCAAAGTCCAGCATCTATAGGAAGAAGAATATTCTAGATTTCAGGACTCTTTTAGGACAAAAGACTAAAGAGATTAATGTCAAATTCCAGCATAATACTTTTTTTGCTAATTTGTTAAACAAAAATAGTCTTAATCATTATTGCAAAATTGGTTATAATGACTTGCATATTGGTAGTGTACAAGTTGGTATCAAACCTTAATAAAAAATTGGACTCAATAATTCTTTATTAGTTGTTCTTCGTGATAAGAGAATAATTGATTATAAAGAATCTATTCTCGGTATGGCTGAAACTACTCTAACTTATGGACCTATTTACTTTCAGTGTTATCCAAACTTTACTATTGCTTTAAATACCGACGAACATAAAGAAAAATGATTAGTTATTGACATCAAAACACACAATTACAAATTCATAGAAAGGTCAAGCCCATATAAACTCATTTACCCAGTCCATTATCGTGTTTTAACATCCTGACGCATCCCCAGTTTCATACCACCTACTATCCCTGCAGAACAAACCATATGCTTCAGCGTTTCCCCCTCTGTTAATGTTATAGTTCCTGCTCCTATCCAATGGGTAAAGGAGAAAGTGAACCAACCTTTCTATCAACCACCATCACGAAACCTACATGATTGTATTACAGACCAAGATGGTACTCTGAAAATATCTTTTCGTAGAGGCAATTCTTATAGACACCCCTAGTGACAATAGCTTCCAAACTGCTAGACATTCTTGATCTAGTCTATCCAGAGATCGTATTGCCAGCCAGATTCTAAGTTTAACTTCTAATCAAGCTTCCAAGCTAAAATCTTCTTTACCTATACCTGCTAATGACCAATACAAACCTGGTTCTAGTGAAACAGATGAACATATCAATCTAATCCCAAGAAGGAGAAGAACACCCACAAACAACATTGAAATTCCCACACATGTTGACAGCATTCTTAAAACTCCTGACCAAAATGCTCATCCTATCTATAGATATGATGAACCAACTTCACCCACTCCTTCACAAGCTCTAACTGACAGTATCCAGCCTGGCCCTACTATTAGAACAATTGATACCATAGATTATGGTATCCACATAGACCATGATTTCCTCCTAGCAGAATATCATGACTCGATTAATCAACAATCCAGAGAAAAATACGAAAATAATTACACCAACATTTTCCTTAATACTTTAGGAGAATAACTTGACAAAATTGAGCTTAATATGACCAAATCTTCCCCACCGGCTTCTACACCCCGATCTAACAATCCCCAAGTCTTTGTCCCTCATACGACTGGAGATTATTCCCCACAAACATCGGTAAAAACACCTATGGTTGACCAAACTCCTGATGTCCTATTATTTCCTGATCCCACTGGGATTGAAAAATACTTTGACCGATTCTTAAATGAAGACGAACTTCTGAAAAATCTCGAAGAACGTCTCAAGAACCTTTCAAGCCTGAAATCCATACTCTGGATGAAACTATTTCCCTTTCAGAAGTTGACAATATTGAGCAAGTGCTCAATAAAATCACTAACACTGACAAAATAGATAGTTACAACTATGATAGATATTATCATAATACAAAACCTTATTATCTGAGACCTACTCCCGCAGATCTTCAGTATGAAGAAAATGTTCCATACAGAGCTTATACTGGTAATGCTTGTTACCAGTTTAATATCGACGGATTATCCGAATATCAAACCATGATTATCCTTCGACAAATGCACACTATAGGATACATCTATATTAAAAAGCAGAATATGACGCATGCTGATGCAGTCACTTCTTTAGCTACTGGCTTTGAAGGACAATTATTTGGTTGATGGACTCATACCATGAGTTCTACTGCCAGAGAAACTATCATTAATCATACCAAAGAGGTCATTACGACCACTACCCCAACATCCTTTGTAGCTTCCACATCAACTACAACCACCTCACAACCAGATGGTTTTGATGTTCTTTGCTATACCATAGTCATGCATTTCATTGGAAACCCTAATCGTTTCCAAGGAAAAGAATTTTCAAAATTACAAAATCTTAACTGTAAAAAATTGAGTGATTTCAAATGGTACAAAGACATATTTCTGACCAGAGTCCTTCAACGACCTGACAATGCTAATTCATATTGGAAAGAAAAATTTATTTCTGGTCTACCTACCCTTTTCTCTACCAAGGTTAGGGATAAAATGGTGGAACAGATGGCCAATTCTGACTGGTCACAAATTGACCTAAACACCTAGACTTATGGTGAAATCATCAGTACTGTAAACATTGTTGCCATACAATTATGTACTGATATCAGACTCAGAAGTCAACTTAAAAAACAAAACTCATCACCAAGAAAGAACTTGGTTCCTGGTGCGAACAATTTGGGTTTGATCGATTACCCATTCACAAAAGAAAACATCAAAAGAACCATCCTAAAAAATTGTTCAAAGGACCTAAACCCAACAATAAGGGTTACAAAAAATTTCAAAAGTGGTACTAAAAACAATCTCCTCCTAAACCACCAAAATAGTCTAAACCCAAGCCCATTAAGAAAAATGGTAGGAAGACTGCTAAACTTGTTAAATGTTTCAATTGTGGTCAAGAAGGCCATTATGCCAATAAATGTCCTTAAGTAAAAAATAAGATCCGAGCCCTTGACATCAATGATGAACTCAAAGACCAACTTATCCATCTTCTTTGTAATGATTTCTCTTATGAGGCTTCTGAATCATATTCTGACACCTCAGGCTTTTCTGACAATATTGTTTTAGCTATTGATCATACTTCTGGTACGGACAATTCTGAGTCACCATCTTCATCTGACAATTATCCTGATAAACAACCTTGTGTATGCAAAGAGATAAATGTCCTCGACCAGCATGATTATTCTCTAATTATCAGCATGATTGATAGTATAGAAGATCATTCCTTAAAGGCCACATACATTCGAGAATTACAACAAAAAATTACTAAGGGAAAATCAGAACAATCTGTTATTCCTTCACCTTCCCTCACTACTAGTATTCCCTTTAACACTCCTGATTTCGATTCTAATGTCATCGAACGATTTCAGGCAAAAGACAGAAAAGTGACTATTTCTGATTTACAGAAAGAAATCCAAAATCTCAAAGATGAGATCAAAATTATTAAAATCAATATTTCTAATCTCCAACAATCTTCCTCTAAAACAAAACAAAAGCACCAACCCAAACAACCACCCAGTTTTGCTAGCTCCAACGATTCTGATAACTCTAATGGTGACCAGCATGATACAGAGCAACCCGTTTTAACTACTATTCTCAACCATATCAAGACCCCTGGTCGAATTGACCAAATCAAAACTTATAAGATTCAAAAATGGTATATTGAAATAGGCATAAGAATATCTCAAGACTATAATCTTATTGTTATTGCTCTAGTTGATACTGGTGCAGACCTCAATTGTATAAGAGAAGCTTTGGTCCCAACTAAATATTTAGAAAAAACCATCGAATCTCTCTTCGAAGCTAATAGACAACAGCTTGAAATCCAATATAAATTAGCAAATGTCAAAGTTTGTAACCAAGGTATTTGTTACACCACTGACTTTGTTATGGTTAAGACCTTATCTCAAAATGTCATCCTTGGTCTTCCATTTCTTTATCTCATCTCTCCTTTTAAAGTGACCAAAGAAGGCCTTGTCACTGAATATCTTAAGAAAGAAATTATTTTCCCTTTCATATATCCCTTAATAATACGTGACCTTGATGCCCTCAAAAAGGAGAGCATTCACTATACTCCTTCCTCTGAGCCCTCCGTAGACAATTGCATTGCTAATTTAAACATCAAACAACAACAATTATCATTCTTAAAAGATGATCTTGCTTTTGAAAAACAAAAACATCGTCTTTCTAATCCTCTTATACAAGAACAGATTAAACAATTTCAGAATCAAATTGAAAAATAAGTATGTTCTTCTTTTCCTAATGCTTTTTGGGACAGAAAAAAACATATTGTTTCTTTACCTTATAATACTGATTTCTCTGAAAAAGGCATACCTACAAAAGCCCGTCCTATACAAATGAATTCTGACCTTGTTGCATACTGTAAAAAAGAAATCCAAGATTTATTAGACAAAGGCCTTATCAGACCCTCCAAATCCCCTTGGAGCTGCCATGCATTTTATGTCCAGAAAAAAGCTGAAATAGATCGAGGAGTTCCCCGCCTTGTTATTAATTACAAGTCTCTTAATAAGGCTCTCCAATGGATCAGGTATCTCATTCCCAATAAATCTAATTTGCTAAAAAGACTCTATGCTTCAAAAATATTTTCCAAATTTGATATGAAATCAGGGTTTTGGCAAATCCAGATAGCAGAACAAGATAGGTACAAAACCGCCTTTACTGTCCCTTTTGGACAATATGAATGGAATATTATGCCTTTTGGTTTAACAACTGCTCCCAGCGAATTTCAATGCATTATGAATGATATTTTTAATCCTTATTCAGAATTCGCTATTGTTTATATTGATGATGTACTTTTATTTAGTAATAATATTGACCAACATTGGAAATATTTACATACTTTCCTCAAAACTATCAAAAGACATGGTCTTGTAGTTTCTGCTCCCAAAATCACTCTCTTCCAGACACAAATCAGATTTCTAGGTCATCATATTACTAGAGGAACCATCATCCCTATCCAGCGCAGCTTAGAGTTTGCTAACAAATTCTCAGACATTATAAAAGACAAAACCCAATTGCAGAGATTTTTAGGGTGTTTGAATTATATTGTAAATTTTTATCAAGAACTTCTGATTATTTGCAAACCTCTTTTCCAACGCCTTAAGAAAAACCCTCTCCCTTGGACTACAGCCCATACTCAGGTTGTCCAACAGATAAAAACTCATGTGCAGGCGCTTCCCTGTTTACATATCTGCCATCCCACTGCTCCTAAAACTGTTGAAACTGATGCTTCTGAGTTGGGATATGAAGGGATCCTTAAACAGACTATTAATAATAAAGAATGTTTAGTGCGATATGTTTTGGGTGCATGGAATGATACCCAACTTAAATATTCCACTGTCAAAAAAGAAATTTTGGCTATTGTTCTGATTAGGGATGGCAATTGGACCCTGACCCGCGAGTACCGACCCGAATCCGAACCGTATGGGTCGGGTCTGGGTCTTTGCATTCGGGTCGTGGGTCGGGTATGGGTCTTAAATAAAGGACCCGTATCGGGTTCGGGTCCAGGTCCGGGTCCGGGTCTAGTCAAAAACCCATACTCGAACCCGAAGACCCGACTATTCATTGACTTGGTATATAAATATATAAGTATATATAACATAATGTTAATGTTCTCTTAAAGCCCTAAACCTAAAACTGCAGACATCTCCTTTCTCCAATCTCTACATTTCGACATCTCTTGTTCTTAACCTCTTCTCTCAATTTTGACATCTCCACCTCCACTCTCCCGTCGATTTATGCCCCAATCACGCCTCCGATCATCGGCGAAGCTTCTAAGTTCTCATTGTTATCATCAAAAATAGACATAAAAGTTATATATATATATATATCACGCTTTCACTCCTCTCTATTCTCTCTAAACCCATTTCACTCTAAATCTTTTATTTCGAATTTGGATGGTTTGCACCAGAGAGGAGGACATGGACTTCAAGAATCAAGACAAAATTTGAAGGTTTGGTGGTTCATTGGAGTGCCTTATTTTATTTTTAAATTTTTCTTTGGGTGGGATTTGAAGGTTTGGTGGAGGATCTGGTGACATCGGCTTCAAGAATCAAGAGATTGAAGGTTTGGTGGTTGTTTCAAATCTGGTTTAATTTCTTAAAAACAATATTTTTAATTATTTTATTATTTTCCAATTGATGGTTGTTTGTGTTATGCCTTAATTGATTGAGGGTTGTGTGAAATGGATTGTGTGATTAATTCTAAGTTCTTTCAATGTGCAGGTTGGTTCAAGTTTTTGGAATGAGTTGATGAAGATTCTGGAAAAGGCTTAATAAAAGCTAGAAGAAATTGAGTACAGAAAGAGAAAGAGAGATAAAATTAGAATTTAGTTAGAATGAGATGGGAGAGAGACAGAAATATATTAGAGAGAATAGAGAAGAGATTTGTAAAATTTCATTCATAAATCCGAAAGTAAAGAAAATATACAATATGTAATTCTGTCTCTAACAGACATTCACAACAGGCGAAATAGGAGAAAAAATTGTGAACAAATTATGTGATCGATTGATGTTTCGCGGGTCCGCAAGTCTAGACCCGGACCCGAGCTAGACCCGCAGGTCTAGACCCGAACCTGAACCCGTGAAAATATTCGGGTCTGAGTCTGGGTCTGGATCCTAAAATATCTGATGGGTCTGGGTCTGGATCCAGTAGGACCCGACCCGAACCCGACCCATTGCCATCTCTAGTTCTGACCATTCAAAAATTCTAGGACGACTTGATCAATCAGCACTTTGTCCTCAAAGTTGACTGCCGGTCTGCTAAATTTATTTTAAAAAATGATGTAAAAAATTTAGCCTCCAAACAAATCTTTGCTCGTTGGCAAGCCCTTTTATCTGCTTTTGGTTTTTCTATTGAATATATTAAAGGATCTGATAATAGCCTACCTGATTTTTTAACTTGAGAATTTTTACAGGGTCATGGCAGGCACAAGAGGACGAGGCCGAGGCCGAGGCCGCGGGCTCAGAGGCTCTAGTATTCAGCCCAATTTAACTGACATATTGGAAGATCGTCATGATCGTATTTCTCCTGAGACTCATGACTTATCCACTGACTTATCATTGACAATCAGTTCCCCTTCTCCACAAAGGCCCAATCGCAAAGACAAATATGCCCTTTTAAACCTTTCCCCCAGCGCCAGTCAAAATTTTCCATTCCCAAGCTCTTCTACTCCAACTTTAACACATAAATACAGTCCTTTACATGTGGACTCTCCTTCTTATAAGACAGTCACTTCATCCCGTATTAGCCCACATTCTGTTAAACAAGACAAGGCACATTCCCTAATTTATCAATCTTCAACCCAAACTTCCCCAAGACCAATATCTTCATCTTATCCTTATATTGCAATACCTTTTTTCGACAGATTTTGCACCATGGAAGTTCCAGTCCTATTGGACCAATACTTTGATGAGCCCAAAAGACTAGCTGATGCTCTCATTAATCGTAAATTTTTTAGGATTCTTGAAGATCATTCAAAAGGACACATTTTTTATGAATTTATATTAGTTGATACTGACTTTATATTTATATCTGATGTGTTTGACAAAGTTGACAAAGAAAAACTCATTTTTCGCAAAATCAAACTTTGCAAGATTTTATCTCAGGATCAATGGGGTAATCCGAATATTAAGAAAAGATTTTCTCAAAATTTCCTTATCCCTGATTTTGATTATTGGGACTATATCAAAGCCTGGACTTATTTGCTTTATGGACAAAATACAGGACATTCCCTTTCCTGGTTCATTTATTTTGACAAAAATTTCCCTCTAGACATTCCTTTTTGGTTTCTTGAATGGTGGGATAAATATGGCCCCACTTTTGACATCCTTCCTCCTAATGTTAAGGAGGGATACCTTTATTGGATCACTCATTTTGACAAACCCTCTGTTTGAGATTTCATTCCCGACTTATTAATATTCTTCAAGCAATTCAGTCTCACATGAATTCTGATGCTTGAGTATGGTATTGTTGACAAACTTATTGAGAACATTAATGTCCCTTATTTCGGCAGACAAACTAAAATCAAATGGTGGAGTGGCATGAATATTGCTGATCTTGGTACTCAGAGAATGGCTACATGGTTCAATGAGAATCCCACCCTCTGTAAAAAACTGATTGACCAATCTCCCTTTCTTATGGCCAAGTCACAATCACAGGCCAAATTGGCAGACACCAGTTCCAGATTGGCTACTGCTAGCACTCCCAGTGAGCTTATTCAAATTGCTGAAGATATGAAAAATGTTATGTCCACTATCTCTTCCCAAATTGGTACAGAATCTAGTGGAAAAGACGATAGAGACCAAGATTTTAGTGATGATGAGGATCCCACCAAATATTTCTGTCATGACATCTCAGAGTCACAACACCTTTGATCTTATCTGATTCACACGCCTTATCTTATCAGATCACTATTTTTTTTTCCCAAAGATAGCCTGTCGTCAAGTGTCGGCAACAAGCGACAAATTGCTTTTTATAAAGACGAATCTACTTTATGCTTGATCTATCCTTGTAATAATTACAGACCAGACAAATCGACTTTATCTACTTTATCTCTGTAATAATTATAACTTAACATTGGTCTTGTTTACCATGGTCAATATCTACCATAGTTCCCTCTCCCCTTCTTTATAAGGAACTAAGTCTTCCTGAAAGAGGCAGGGTGGGTTTTAGGATTTGTTTTCAGAACGTAAATTTCCTTTTGTAATCTTTCCTCTCTCTTACAATCATCTCTACTGTAAAATATTGAAGATCAATAAAGTTTGCGGCCTATTTATGTAAACTACTTTGCTGTCAGACAAATTTACTCAGTAAGAATTTCCTTTATTCTTATTTATGTTTCAATATTTGCTATATATTATCTTGTGGTGCTTGTTGTATACATTAGTTCTACGTATTGGTTTTTTTATATATATATATATAAATATATATATATATATATATATATATATATATTGGTTGTACCGTGTAGATAGTAGATTGGATTGGCCATTTCTTTATGTCTTCCCTATCTAGCCATTGGTCAACAAACTAAAAATAAAACTGAAATTTTATATGATTTACATCAGTTTCAATTTCATCATCCATTTGACTTAAGATGTACCAATAATAATAATAATAATAATAATAATATATAATAAGTTGTTAAACCTACCCATTTATTATTTTATTATTATTTATATAAATCAACTTAATAAATACAAGATGAGGTTGGTCGGTGATAAAACCCCTCACACCCACACCACGATGTTATAGATTCAAATCTCTTCTCATCCCCTATAAAATCCTGAATTATTTTAATATTTTTTAAAAAAATCAACTTAATAAAAAAATGGGTAATTGCACACACTCCCTTGATATTTGATATAATTACACACATTAAGCGGTTTTTGGTATATTGACACAAACATCACATTACCTTTGAGAAATGGTACACAAACATCGCTTACTGTTAACAATTTGACGTTAACTCTAACGGTCAATAGTCAAAAGTAACAAAAAGACTTAAATACCCCTTATTTTAACTTTTAAAATTACAAAATAAAATAAAATAAATCTCCATCTCCCTCACACATCTTAAATAAATCATCGAACATCACACAACCATTTTCATCAATCCACTTACGAAAATAAACCAAAGAAATTGGAAAAATTCATCTTCAACTTCCAGAACCATATTTCTTCTTCTTCATCAATTCCATAATTATTTTTCTATTTCTCCATCTCTTTTCATTCACAACAAAATCCAACACCACAATCCCACAATCATCATCCAACCTCATCTTCATCAATTTCACAAATAAAATAAAATAAATAGCAAACAAAAAAATTCTCAATCTCTATGAAGAGATGAAGATCTCTTCATTGGTGATGGACAGATTTGGCTCCAAGATGGAAATTGGAAAACTACAAGACAAAGATGCAGCAAACAAACAAACAAACAACTAATTTATTTTTTAAAAAGATTAATCGAGATTTAGAAAAAAAAAAAACATAACCTTAATTAAATGTCACACTCACCATAAACAAATCAAAATCCAAACCCTTGTCTTGACATTAAGCCACCAGCACCACCGCCATCTGAGAACCACAAGTCCACAACAACAATTAGTAGACTCAAGCCATTAAGTCTACCAGATGTGTGATTCAAGACTGAGATCTAAAGAATGTTATTTTCAAGATGCAACTCCAATCTCACTCTGCCGCCGCTTCCGCCTCTGCCTCTACATCACCGTCTGATTCTCCATACGAACTTAACAACTTATCAGATAAGTCTCCAATATCCTATGGTGGACCCTCCTGCACCCGATTACACCTCTTTGATTTCCAACGAGCTCGATTGCTCCATCTTTGATTGAGAGATAGATCTCTCCATCAAAGAAGTGGAGCAGATCTCCTTCTCCGATGAGATAAAGATGAAGGGATGGAGAGAAATCTTGAATTCATCTCTGAGATACAAATGGAGAAATCTTCATCTTTAATTTTTTTAAATAATAATTAATTGATTTTTTTCAATTTTCTTTTTATTTTGGTCAAAAAGACCATATTGCCCCCATTCGTTAGGAGTTAACTGCAGAAAATTAATGGTTGGGGACGTTTATGCAACATTTCTCAAATGTCAGGTGATGTTTTGTTAATATATCCACAAATACCATATGAGTGTAAATACATCAAAAGTTAGGGATGTTTGTGCAATTACCCCTAAAAAAAACTTAATAAGCTTGTAAACCCGTGTACAAAAAATCTAACAAGTTGCATCATCTTGTGTCACTACCAAGTATACAACTAATGAGATCATTCAAACTTCAAAGAATGGACTCGGTCTATGTATTTAAATAAATCTCCTCAGCATGTCTCCTTTTTTTTGTCTTCTGTAATATACAAGTTACTATTTAATTTGTTGATAGATACCAACAAAAAAAAAAAACCAAAACAAAACCAACCACAAATATATGTAATTACTTTGTTATTAGTATGTCATTCATCACATCATTTCATAATTTATACAATAACAAATCATTTATTATATCTTTTGAGCTAATTGTTTTTTTTTTAAAGTTATATAGTATTACTTTTAATTTATTTTAAGGTGTCTAATTTGATAATCACATGAAATTCCGAAGAGTTTCCGTTGCGAAAAATATCAAAAGAATAAATAATTTCGACTGTTTACGAACTAATATAAAATGTGAACTAGTTTCAAACATTTAATTGGTATTGTAGAATTTTGGAAACGTTCACCAAAGCCATTACGAAGGTTCACTTTGCAGGGATATACCATTGACGTCCTTTTGAAACATAATTATAATAAAACTGAAACTAATTTATATATGTTATATGTTATTGATTCTCTAATATGATCTGAATTCTCACCTTGTGTTTTTTTATCCTAATTTTTCATAATCTATTAACACCTAAGTATCAATGAAAATATATGGTCAAAATTTATTCGTCTTTTTATCCTTCATACAAAATATAATAAGTGTTAAGTTTCACTTACACTTAAAATAAATAATAATAATTTAAATAAAAAGCAAAAAAAAAAAGTCCAGGGAGAAAATCCTAAACCCTAACTCCTAATTATACTTGTGTTGTTGTTTATGCAATTATTTTCATTCAATTCTACCGTGTCTGAGTTGCTAATCGCGTGGAATCAATTCATAATATAAGTTATCATAATAATAAATAATAATAAAATACATTAGGGAAGCTAAGCTTGACTCGGTAGAAAGCTTCAGCGAAGCTTTCCATACGGCTCTCACATTCCAATTGCTAAGCTTCAGTTAGAGCGCGCTGGAAAAAAAAGTGAGGATAAAAAAATATAATGTCTGCTGCCAAGGATTGTCCTGAAAATTCTCTCTTGTTGGCCAGAAAGCTGAGCAACTTCCATTTTATTGAAGAGAACCTAAGGAGGAGACCCGAATTCGCTGCCGAGAGGGACCTTAAAAATGGTTCCACTTTGTTGCACTTGGCATGCATCAAAGGACATGTTGAGATGGTTATGGCTTTGGTGGGTCTTGACTCTCAACTTTGCTTTGTTAAAGACGAGCAGTCTATGTTTCCACTACAGACGGCTGTCATTCACGGCCATGGAGACGTTATAAGGGAATTAATCTTCACATGTCCAGAGTCACTTCAAATGCTCACCTCCCAGAAAGAGACGGTTTTTCACCTCGCTGCGAAAAATTACCATTGTGATGCTTTTGAGGTTCTGTTTGAAGAGGCTAAGAAGCTTAACCAAGAGCATCTGCTCGATGAACAAGACGATGAAGGAAACACTATTCTTCACATTGCTGTCTACAATCAACTACTACCAGTAAGGCTACTAACTCGCTCTCACTCTTCGATCTCCTTCCCTGATCTATCTCTTAACATATATATATTAATTAATTCATTCTTTGAATGCTCGTATATTGTGTCACAGATCGTGATCAAGATTTGTCATACATCCACTGATAATTTTAAAACCCAGATCAACGCTGTCAACAAGAAAGGTAAAACAGCCATGGACCTCTACTACGGGATTCCTGATCGTGGTTTAGCTACTCGGCAAATCGGCCATATCCTTCAAATTGCTGGTGGGCGTGAAGCGTTGCAGCCTTTGCCTAATTATGTGACAACGGAAAGTACTACTCCGGGTGGTTGGTTCTTTGAGACGAAAAACGTCCTATTGGTGGTTCTCGCAATATTCATTGGGATGGCTTTCACTGTAATTTTCAACCTCCAGGCTTTCTTTCGTAAAGATAACGATATAATAGCAAGCCAACTAGTATTTGAATTCAAAGACGTTGCAACAGGAGGACTTCCGATCACTTTCTACATCATTTCCTCCACCACAGTTGCTTTCACGACAAGTACCTGCATCCTAAAGGTGTTGTTGTATTCGCTTCCATGTGGACATTTTATGCTTCTTGCTGGTGTCGCAACTTTCATTCTTTACGTTCTTTTGGCTTATTACATCATGCCAAAATTCTTTGTCAGAGTTGGCTCTCATTACCTTTCAAGTTCTCGTTTGATGTGGATACTTGTTGTAGGCATCATTTTCTCTGGAGCTCTCATCATTTTTATAGCAAAATGTTTTCTAATGCGTTCTCACAAATTTACGAAATGGATCAAGAGAAAATGGTTCCAAATAAACCTTCTGTCTCACAGCAACAAAAGGCTACCCCGGTCTAATCCATCGGTGGAATTTCATATGGTATGCCCCTTGTCCTTCCTCATCATCATCAAAATCTTTAGTACCAATGAAATTTTTACACTTTTTATAGTCTTCTATCATGTTACATGCAGATTGGGGATACCTTGCCTGCTGCGGCGCCGAACAGTTGAATGCAGGCCTCATATTATTTTATCATGAAAAATGGTAAACTATATATATTGATATAGTTTTTTCTTTTTTCTTTTTTTATCTCTGCTTGTCCAAGCAGATTTTATGAACCGTTCAATGTCTAAATTTATTCTAATACTTAAATATAAAAAATAAAAAATTATATAAAAGTGAAGTAAGACGATAAGGGATAGACATATCTATCTAAACTAGATATATGAATTTTTTTTTTTCTAATATATTGTCTGCGACTATGATACTCAAATGCGAGACTTGAACCTGTATGTTTAACATAAGTTTTGTGTGTATATAATTGGATGTATGCTAAAATAAAGAAAAAGCAAATGATTTTCACAAATCTGTGTCGATATATTTTTTTGTGGAGATTACTAGCAAAAGTATTGTAGACCAATCATCAATAATAATTAAAATAAATCATGTATCACAACAAAAGACAGCAATTTAAGAAGATTGACATATTCAAATCATCTTAATATAATGATGACACAGAAATCTGGCAATCAAGTGAGAAACCACGCACGTCTACACCACGAGGTTATGTATTCGAATCCTCCTATTTCCAAAAAAAGTCCGAATTTATGTAATACTTAAAAAAATAAAGAAAGCACAAGGTATGATAAATTTAAGTCCTTATTTCCTTCTTTTTAAAGAGATAAGAAGAAAATTTGAGAGAAATAATATTGAAACTTATTCTATTAATTCACAGATTTTATATATATATATATATATATATATATATATATATATAAAGCAATGCAGAAACTCATATATGGAAGACATAAAAGTCATCCTAATTCTAGGGAGTGAATCAGGACAATTACAAGATATTGTGCAATCAAAATTATACAGTCAATCTCCTACAAATGAGTGTGAGATTGAGAATCACCAATTCATAAATTAAGCCTGATTATCTGTGGGAGGATCTTCTTGATCTTCTTTCCTAATATGCCCCGGCAAGATGGTGCTCCCGTCGGAGACACCAATCTTGGATCGCAGAACTGAAAAACGATGCTTGCTTAGTGGCTTTGTTAGGATGTATGCAAGTTGATCATGGGTGGAAACATGAGCCACATGTAACAAACCATTACTCACTTTATCATGCACAAAATGATAGTCAAGAGCAACATGCTTCATTCTTGAATGAAAAACTGGATTGGCACATAGATAAGTGGCTCCAAGATTGTCGTAGAAAATTGTTGGAGGCTTCAAGATATTAACACCAAGTTCAAGCAAAAGGTTAGACACCCAAGTCAATTATGCAGTTGTAGATGCAACAGCCATGTACTCAGCTTCGGTGGAGGATCTATCAATAGTGCACTGCTTTTTCAAACACCACGAAATTGGATTGCCACCAAGGTAAACAACATAGGCAGTGGTAGAGGTGTAATCATCTCTGTTACCGGCCTAATAGGTATCGAAAAAAGCTTCAAGATATAATTATTGATACCGTTGTAAATGATGACCAAAGTAAATTGTTGATTTTAGATATCGAAGAGGCCGTTTCGCTGCAGACCAATGTGTTTGACTAGGTGCATGCATAAATTGTGCCAACTTATTTACAGGGAATGAGATGTCTGGTCGAGTGAGTGCCAAGTATTGCAAGGCACCTATAAGGCTTCAATATTGCTTCGAATCAGTGGTAGAGGAGCCATCATTGAGAACCGGTTTATATTGATGTAGACAAGGGAGTAGTGGACTCCTTGGCACCAGCCATGTTGTGGCGATCTAGCAACTCTCTCACATATTTATGTTGAGATAAAAACAAGCCCTCTGATGTTGGAATAGCTTCAATTCCAAGGAAAAATTTTAGAGCCCCAAGATCCTTAATGGAAAACCGATTCGCCAATGCATGAATGAACATGTATATAACAGACTTAGAGTTACTTGTCACAAGTTAGCCATCAACATACACCAAAAAATACATCGTGAGAGAATTCATGATATAAATAAAAAGAGAAGCATCAGATTTCGAAATGACAAAGCCATATGATATAAGAAAATTTTTTAGCTCCGTATACCAAGCACGTGTTACTTATTTTAACCCATATATGGCCTTGTGTAAATGACACACATGCTTGGGTTGTAGGCTGTCAATAAAGCCAGATGGATGAGTCATATATACTTCCTCTGATAAGGACCCATGAAGAAATAAGTTATTTACGTCCAATTGGTGAATTCCCCATCCTCTACTTAGAGCAATAGAAAGCACAGTTCTAATAGTTGTAGGCTTAACAACCGGACTAAATGTATCATGATAGTCAACCCTCGAGCGTTAGTGAAACCCTTTAGCAACTAAACGTGCTTTGTAACGGGCAATACTTCCATCAGCATTTCGCTTAATTCGAAACACTCATTTGCAACCCACAACATCATGATGAGAACTAGGAGGAACAAATTTCCATGTTGCATTTTTTCTAATAGCACTAAGCTCATCAATCATGGCAGCTCGCCACCTTGGATCATTTATGGCTTGTGTGACATTTGTAGGTTCTAGAGATGGAGGCAGTGGATGTTTGGTTGTTAGGTTTAACGATTTGGGTTTGAAAATGTTGTTTTGAGATCTGGTTATCATTGGGTGAACTCAGGTCTGAGGTTGGATGGGAGTGGCCTAAGACTGAATTTGTTGTGTTGAAGAGGAAGTAGAAACAGATTCACACCTTGAAAATGTCTCTCGTTCGTATGGTGTAGCAGAATTTGTATTTGCTGCAAGTGTGTCTTCTACATGCACAAAAGCAGACTCATGTGACTCATGCGATATTTCAGTGGGTATAGGAATAGGATGACTCAGTTTGTGAGGGTGACATGCTAGATGGAACAATGAAGTGCGTTGGACTCAAACTAATGAGAGATTTGGAGCATGAAGTCCAGGTGGGTAGGAGAGACTCAAGAGATTGGGGTTATGGTGAACCATGCAAATTAAAGGGAAACTAAGTCTTAACAAATTATACATGCTGAGACAAATATATTTTATTTGTCTTTTGATCAAGACATTTGTAGGCATTATGAGATGTGGAATAAACAATAAAAATACATGGTTTTGATCGTGGTTCAAGTTTATGAGAAGTGTAAGGACATAACCATGGATAACAAAGACACCTGAAAGTGTAAAGTGTATAGTAATTTGGTAATTTAATGAAAAGTGACTCAAATGGTGACTTGTATTCCAATATACATGTTGGAAGTCTATTGATTAGGTAACACGCTGCAAGGAATGCATGTTACCAAAATGTGAGAGGTAAAAAGCCTGTGTAAAGAAGAGCAAGACCAGTTTCGACAACATGCCGATGTCTTCGCTCAGCAGAAGCAACATGTTGAAGAGTATATGATGGATTGATAAGAGGTTGAACACCTTGTTGTTCTAAAAAAAATTTAATCCTTTGTATTCTCCTCCACCATCGGTGTAAAGAGTCACCAAGGAAGTGTTAAAATATCTCTCAACCATGTTTTCAAATTTAGGAAAAATTGAAAACACCTCTGATTTGCGAGTGATACCAGTTATTCTGTCGTTAGGGAATTACGGATCCCAAAAAGATATTTATAAAAAGTCCTACGCAATGTGCTCTATAGTTATGAAAACTAGCAAAGCGGCAAGGGAAGGTATCGTTCCATAGGGAGGTGGGATTGTCGATCGTCTTTAGTTCTAGCTATACAACACGTTGAGCGGACTCGTGTGTTGCAGAAAAATAAATGATAGCAGAAATAAATAAATTACACAAATATAATATTTACATAGATGAGGTAGAATGGAGAGATGCATGAAATGTGTAGTACACTATAGAAATGACTCAACCTGTAACAATCATCTTAATTAAGCACTAGACTCACCTAATCCCTCAAATGTGCAAGTATATCATAGGCTTGTGTCTCCTAAATTGATCTTTAATCTCTCTCGATGTCTTAGAGATCACATCCACACAAAGCATGGATTCATTAAGTGTCATGGCACACACAAAAGAGCCATGTACTCCAGTCTAGTGATACTCTCACTTTCTGGTCATATACATAAGACATTTAGTTGGGCATGTAATGCGCAACTGCGTGGGCTATACTACAACCAATAATTCATCCACGAGGCTAACCAAATACTGGATGACAACAAAGTGAAAGCATTAAGAATACGAGATACCCATACAACAAGTATGTTATATGGTCATGTCCTCTTAATTAATCTCTACCCTCTCTCGAGCCCATAAAGATCTGCATCCATACATATGCATGAATCATTAAGTACTGTGGAACACACACACTAGCTCTACATGTTAGCCTAGTGATCTCTCAACTTTCTGGTCAAATGTAGAGGATACCACGTTGAGCATGTTAATGCGAACCATACTACGATATATAACACACAACCTAAATATCATTCACAAGGTGCATGGCTAACCGAGTGCAAGCATTAAGCATACTAAAGGCCCATATAGCAACACAAGCACAAGAGGAATTCGGTGGTCTTTACTCTAGATACAGATTTGGTTTTGTCAATCTCTCTAGGATGTCTAAAAATGGAAACAAGCTCACCTAACAACAATGTGCAATAAAATGATTGTTTTACATTAAGACCATTCAATTTAGGTTAAAGGTCCATCCTCTTGATTTGAGAATTTTTCCAAAATCAATTCATCACCCATTTCGGCCAAGGATAGGCAAATGTGTTTTAAAATGACCCATTAAGCATAAGGATTTGAACCAATGCCAATTTAGCAACTGAATGCATGAACTAAACCTTTTTTACTCTTTGGGGCTAAATCACTAACACTCAAATTAATCAATATATGGTATTTTGGTCATCCATTAACATACAAACACTCATGGGAAGCTAAATTACTCTACTCCTAATCTCAATCATGCATTCATATCAATTTTGACCCTCCACACACATGTATATCACAATAAGAGTTTAAATCATGAAATTAATAAAGAGTAAAATAAAACCCAAACAAATTTAAGAACAAACATACATATATTGCACATGTGAAGGTTTACAATGTTCCCAAATCAGGGTTACACATTAAAGAAATGAAAATCACAAAGAAAGAGTAAATAAGAGCAAACCCTTGAAGACAAGTCCTCCAAAAATGCTCCAAACCTTCCTAGCTCTGATTTGGTCCTAAAACCACTCATATTTCCTTGAAATCTGTTCTAAAATGGATGGAGGAAGTGTAAAATGGTGTTGTGGAGGTGTATGGTGAGCTCCCATGGAGGAAAAATCTCCCCTTACTATGTGAAGAAGATGAAGAAAATGGAAGAGAGAATAGAAGAAGTGTGAAAGATGAGAGGGATGTCTGAAGAGAGAGGAGAAAATAGGGGTATATATAGTGTGGGGAGGTTAGGACACGACTTTGGGGTGAAAGGACAAGAATACCCCTTAGAAAATGGCTAAAAATCGTAATTCTGGGCCTATTCTGATGTACGTTCCGAGGTACGCTTTGATGGACGTACCGCAGATCACTTTTTGGTACATTCTGTCTGTTTTCATGGTACACCCGTGGTACGCTTGACAGCTCTGCGTACCATTACGGAAACGGCCATAACTTCCTCCAGAAATCTCGGAATCATAATCTGTAAAAAGTGTTGGAAACTAGATATTCGAGGCTTTCCAAAAATATGTAATGGGAAACTGTAGTTCGAATAAGAAGGGAGATATGACCTTCTAAAGTTGGGTGTTCTGCACGGGTCATTACAATTTCTGCCATTTAACCTTCAAAACTCTTCAATTTAGCTCAACCCCTTATTTTAAGGCCATAAAACCTACACAAGACTCACAAAACACATTATATACAAAAATATGCTCGAAAACGAAAGCAAACGATAAGAAATTGGGACCTCAAAATGTGTATTTTACGATATTATCAGTGAGTCATAGGAAATAACCAAATATATTTCGTGAAATGATCTATAAAAATAATATAGTAACGAAAACCATCTATTGATTGTAAAGGAGAGGGTTTCCAACTCTCCATACATTAGAATAGACAAGATCTAACGGACCTCGACTCTTTAGTGTGGAAACCCCAAAAGGCAATTTATGGCTTTTGTTACAAAGACATGGATCACAAACGACTGGACTCCAAGACTTTAAAGACTCAACTAGAAGAATTTTACTCTTGACTAGATATTGAAGAATTTTTGTGGATGGATGACCGAGACGATTATGCAAACTATGAGGAGAGGCTTTGACACTAACAAAAGCTTGCTTAGGTGCATGTTGAATCTCCACTATGCTAGGCCATTCATATACATTATTCTTGCTCCGCCAGCGAATGAGAGGTGCCCGCGTAATGCGATCCTTCACAACAAAAGTTGATGGAAAAAATTCAATGGATGTGTTATTGGTTTTACAAAATTGCGATACTGAGATTAAATTCTGTTTCATGGATGGAACACATAATATATTGGACAAGGAAAAAAAAGTAGAAGGTGTATTGAGATTAGAAGAACCGGTATGAGTAATAGTAAGACCACTAACGTCTCCAATTACAATGTCATCTGGACCTTCATATGGTTTCTGTAAAGACCGACTGTTGAGATTTGTTGTCACAAGATGAGATGCTGCCGAATCCACCAGCCAATTTGAAGAATTTTAGGAACTAGCCATAGTATGATTTGCCATAGGAGCATTTTGCATAAGTTTTTTTGCACAATAGCATTGCTTTGCAGAGTGACCTTTCTTGTCACAAAATTGACATGTTGTGTTGGATTGCCAATCATGATTTTGAGTGGATTGACCACGATAAGAATTACCATGATTTTGATAAGATTGGCCACGATTGGAGTTACCACCATTATTCTGACCATGAGGCTTTCTTTCCATTTTTGAACTGGAAACCTTGATTATTTGATGATCTGGTGCTGTTGACAGTGACTATAGGTGACCCAGATCTATCTTCCTCACATTTCAAGAAGGTTTCATGTTCAATTAACTTATAATGAAGCTCCTCAAACGTAATCAAACTTTCACGAGCACGTACAGCAGCATTAATCTCCTTAAAATCTGACCCGAGACCATTGAGCGTATATATTATTATATCATCATCATTCATTTGTGCATCAACAACAGCAAGTTCATCTGCCAAACCCTGTATAGTTTGGAGATATTCAGCAACAGATGTGGAGCCACTTGAGATTAGAGTGAGGCGCTCTTTGAGATGCATGATTCGTGACCTTGACTTGTTAGCGTAAAGTTTCTTCAATTTGTTCCATGCTTCATTGGATGTGGTGGATAAGGTAATGAGTGGTACCACTGGCTCTGATAATGAAGCCAAAATTGCATGGAGTAACAATTTGTCTTAACGAAGCCAATGAACATGGTCAGGATTGGTTACCGATTGATCATTTTGATCAATGAGTTTTGGTGGACTCTGTTTTATGTCATCCAAAAAACCTTGAAGGTCAAACCAAATCAATAAAGAATTAAATTGGTCTTTCCATGAAGGGTAGTTCGATGATGTGAGTTTTATAGGAAGTTGTGCTATAGCATTAATAGAGATCGGGTTTGGTAAGGTTGGGGGTGCAACAGATGTGACAACAACTTGATTTTGGGTGCTAGCAGAGTTTGCATTAGACCCAGAATTTTGAGCCATGATGAATCTTGGCAACTAAATCAGTACAAAAAAAAACTCGTGGGAGCCAATTGGCTCTAATACCATAAAGAGATATGAAGAAAGTTTGAGAGAAACAATATTGAGACTTATTCTATTAATTCACTGATTTACATATATATATATATATATATATATATACCGCAATGCAAAAACTCATATATGGAAGACATAAACGTCATCCTAATTATAGGGAGTGAATCACGACAATTACAAGATATTGTGCAATCAAATTTATACAGTTAATCTCCTACAAATTAGTATGAGATTGAGAATCACCAATTACATAAATTTAGCTTGATTATCTGTGGGACGATCTTCTTGATCTTCTTTCCCAATACTTTTATAGGGTATCCCAAAGGATGTAATAAATATATTTATTTCATAATTACATCGAACATCATTTGGACTAAAATTTTGGGAAGTGTAACATCATTTGTATAAAGCCCCAAGAAATGCAAACCATGATTTGTTATTGATAGTGAAAGCATTGGTAGCATTAACTGGAAGGAAGGCTGGTTGATAACATCAAATACATCAAGCTCAAGGTTTGCCTTTCAAGTTGGCAAATGAAGTTCTTATCTACAGCGATTATTCATTTGGTTTGATTCCCTTGAAGCAAAGGATGTTAATTTTTGTGTTCTCACTGGACAGAGCTTATATATGCTCACTAATGGCTATATCACTTCAAGATGCATTGCCTGTGTTTCTACTGGGAAGTGCATTAATGTTGGCATCAATGTCAAAACATCTTGTTCTACGTAGTAAACTGCTTAAGCTTTTGTTGTGATATGGATTAGATTCCATAAAAATTAGTTTACATCTACCTTATTCATGTGTTAAAGAATAAGCAACTCGTGTTTTCTTATATAAAAATGTGATATTATGAACTGTTTATATATCTAGTTTGGTGTTTGCTGTAACTTATGTAGAAAATCAATTCATTGATAGAATAATCAGACTCAAAACAATGTTGTATAGAAAGTGTCACAATCTCAAAGCAACATGTATGTATTCCTATTGAGATATTGTGACTATATGTGAGGATCAAACCTTTCAAATCATATCACATTAGCCAGAAAGATTATAGACATTCCTACATTTCCAAAGCAAGGCAATTATATCTACATAGACCATTTGGAGCAATCATAGATGGGATTTATGTGCCTCAATTCCAACAGAAAGAAAATATTATAAACAGAGGATCCGGTATGATGTTGGGGAGGCAATGTCATCGAACGGAAGCAAATGTCTCAATGTATTGATAAGCATTAGACCAACAAAATCTAAGAGAACCTTTGTGATGAATGCCTTCACTATAATCAACGGAATTTTGATCTTCTATTGATCTGATTTTTTTTCCTGACCTAACCTAATCTCATGGCACATAAACATTGCAATGAATGTATGGTTAAGATGTGATTGATTTCTACAACAACTTTATCAACAATCCATCACATACTTTAAAAAGGTCAAGAAAATTATCAGATCAACAGAGGATCTAAATCCATAACGAAAACCTACTCCTGAAGATTGCTATATACCATATAGCTCTGCAAAGTTGACCCAGATAATGCATTGTAAAGCACAAGAGGAATATTTGGTTGCTGTTCCAAAAATTGGAATCTTGACAGATCACTGCTGGTTTGATACGAGGGAAGTTTTTATGTTATCTACTTGAGGTTTGAATTGGTCATTATATCTAAAATATTCAATAATGAAAAAAAATGATGTTTCATTGACTTGTTTAAGATTTAGCTTACTTCAGAATCAAGAGAAACTAGCTTTTTACGGGATTGTCCTCTTAGTTTGACAGACCAAGATGTAGAACAAAACCTATAAATGTATTTACATTTCTTCTTAGGCTTTACCAAGCAGAAATAGAACATAAAACTACTCTGCTTTCCACCAAAAGAACCAAAACAAACTCAAACATGATCATCACTATCTCAACTTCTTCCAATCATCAATTCCAAGCAATTGTTTACAAAGCTTTAGTAATTCTTATAAATATATTTTTTTTGCATATAAATTCCAAGCAATTGATATCCACACAATGACATAAGACTTCTGCATCTAAGACTTTCTCTTCCTCACCAGAATTTAACATGTGAGGAGAGATAGTTCATTATATTGAAGCTTAATTAAAAACAAACAATTCACAGAACAAACACAATACTTCCATGAATCAACTACAAATTTATTAAGTATACAAAATACAGGATACACGAGCATTCCAATTCTATACTTTCAATACCGGAAAAAAATTCGCATTGCCAGTGACTCATTGGCGGCGGTATCGTGAGTTAACAAGGAGGGTCTCGGAAATCTTAAGCTGATTCACCTTATTTATGACATTCGTAATAATCTTGATCGTTTCGGTACCATCTCTGTTACTCACATTGCCAGGGATTATAATGCAATGGCAAACTCCTTAGCTATAATGGGTGCTTATGCGTCTGTGGATGATATTGAGTGAAAGGTCCCATATGTCTAGCTGTTTGTAGCTTGTCTGTTATGGCTCGGGTTTGTCTGTCTAGGGGGTTTTTGCTATGCTCTTTTTTGAGTTTGTTTCTCTGTTTTTCTTCCTGTTGTTTTGTGTAAGGTCGCTGTAGGTTGCGCTTGGGCCTCTTCGTTGGGGTTTCTGGTGGCAGTTGTTTTGTTCCTCTGTTTCTTTGGCTTTGCCTATTTGAATATGCTGTTTCAAAAAAAATACAATTCACCCAGAATCCGAAGCTAATTCTCTACTACTTCGTCAAGTCCATCGCTTTTTTTTATTTTTCAAGAGAAAACAGCCTGAAAAACAAATTTCGCTAAAGTGTATGGGCATGTCATCAGTAACAGTCAAATGCTAGCAAGAGCACTATAATGATAAGAATGAAACCAGTTATACCAGAAAACAATGTCAAGATCCTCATGACCTATAGAGAATTTGTAAATCATATTGAAAGTATTGTCATTAAGGTTAGAGCGTATGACTTTATAAGGTATGTGAAACACTGTTATAAGTACGGAACCCACATTCTTCACATTGGTATGATGTTGTTCGCTTTGGGCCTAAGCCTGTACAGATTTGCTCTTGGGACACATCCCAATAGGCCTCATACCAATGGAGGTTGTTTCCATACTTATATACCCAAGATCATCACCATGTCTAGCCAATGTGAGATTTTGATTGCACACCCAACAATCCTCACCTCGAACAAAGGACCATCATTATCTTCACGGTTCGAGCCTCCCCTCAAGCGATCATCCATCTGTCAATGCTAGGTGGGAACCTCTATCGAGGTCACTCCTCTCCACCTTGTCAGAGCACACACCTTACGTGAAGCACTGGAGCATTTCTTGCCTTGAGAGCTAACATCACGTTGTTGGGTTTTATGCCCTAAAGATGTAATTTGTAAATGGATTTATGAAATAAATAAAAAGAAAAGTTCAATTCATTCTTGTTGTGTTGTTTATTTTATAACTTGGGCATATATTAACATCCTAGATTACCGTATGTAATCTCGAACTGTGTATATGAGTGTCATATATGGATGGATACAGTAAAAGACGTGCAATCTAAAGAGTCCATAGATAGCAAATAAAGCTGGGTACTTTATTTGTGGTAATCTATAGCCTGCGGTCCATTCCGTAATGTACGGTGATTCTATCCTGAATCATTTATATGAGATATGGGAATGGAGGTACCTTGTATGATGTGATCATATAGGACTGGGTCATGATCTATATGAATCTCTCACCAAGATCCGTTTACTGATGAGATTCATATATATCAACTAATGATGGCTATATGTGGGTGATCTTAATCCTGAGTGTCTTATCGACTCTTTCAGGTTAGATCGTGATCTTTGATATACCATGGGTGAGGTCAGATGCAATTCCTGATCAATATACTTTGTATGTTGGGATTACGGTTTGGCTTGTGGCAGGGAAGGTATGTACACAATAGTGGAATCCACTCCTCTTGTGAGAAGTAGATGGTAGTTCCCTTAAGGGTTGATTCGGGGCTTGGACAATTTGAGCGCTCTCCTAATTCCGTGAGGAAATAGGATTTATTGTTCGTTAGAGAATCAACGGTACTTAAAGGATATATGTAATTAGAGGAAAATAACGAACATTATGACCCAACTCTAATTATGAACTACTGTGGAGGATCACATCATGTGTAATAGCTATATCGATGGACAACGAGTTGTATCGGTCTGTGTAAAAGCGTCTGCAGTTGAGAGAGTGCAGCTTCGGGTTTTTAGTGGAATAACACCGGAGTTAATAATCAAGGAATATTAATTAAAGAGTTTAATTAATGATTCCGAAGATTATTGGAGCTTCAAAATACTGTGGGTCCATTAGGTTCTCTTGCTAGCCCGATCGATTTAGGTAACAATGGTCATGGTTAATTAATTGAATTGTCCAATTAATTGTGTTACGAAAGTGACACGTATTTATTCAGAGATTAATTGAATAATGAGATTATTTAATTAATATATTAATAATTAAATTAATTAAAAAATTAAATCATTTAATTAATGAATTAATAATTATGAATTATTAAATGGAGGTTACGGGTTCAAATCATGACTAAGACATAAAATAATTATATTAGTTTATTCTCTTAGAAGTCTAGTATTTAAGTTTAAGTCAACTAGGATTATGTGGGAGTTAGAATCCTACTCTACCTATGACACTTAAATACTAATTATCTTTTGAATGTATAAAGATATATTTGGGAAAAGATAATTATCTAGTTTTAAAATTTTATAATAATATATTTATATAACCAGATAAAGAGAAATAGTCATAGATTTTGATTTGAACACACACACAATTGAAAAAGAAAGTGTGCAATTTTTGTGTTGTGCGTGAGTTTTGAAAAGAGAGAAAAAAGGTGCAAGTGTGTGCACGGGTAAAAACAAAAGAAAGAAAGACAAAATTATAATATTTTTAAAGAAATTGAATTGTTCTAGTTATTTTTTTTTCTCTTGGAATAAATTGTTTCTTCTTCTTTTCTCTACATCCTCCTAAGTTCCTGAGTACGTGACGCGCCCTACATGCAGTTACCAGTTCCGGGAATAGCTAGGAAGATCAGTGGTACTGATCAGGAGCATATCATAAAGTGAAGGATGCTTCAAACGTTGGTAAGGTTCTAATTTATATATATATATATATATATATATATATATATTGATTACAATTTCATGTGTTTACATATTGTATGTATTAGATCCGGAAAAAAAATTGCGATCCTAAGTTCACTGGTCCCAGATCGTTTATGATATGTATAAAGTTTTTAAAACATATTTCCGCTGCGTTACCAGTGAACAGGGTTCCAACACACGTACCCATCGCGAGCTACCTAGGTCCACCATCTCCTGGTTTGGTTCGGCTACGTCTAGCTAAGTCTGAGGGTCGGCTCTGATACCAGATGTTATAAGTACGGAACTCATATTCTCCACATTTGTATGATATTGTCTGTTTTGGGCCTAAGCTCGCACGGATTTGCTCTTGGGACACTTCTCAAAAGGCTTCATACCAATGGAGGTTGTTTCCATACTTATATACCCAAGATCATCCCAATGTCTAGTCAATGTGGGACTTTAATTGCACACCCAACAAACACCATATATGATTCTCCATCATCTTCTTCCCTAATTATACCAAGTATAAGAAATCTATAGTAACACAAGTCAGATGGGTCAAGCTGTGTTGCAATCATCTCTGGAAATGCAACTGTTATACTATCAAGATCCACGTGATACTTCACAAACCATTTAGAATAGTCGCTTCTCATCTCATAGATATCGAATTTTGCTGTGCCATATATCTCAACAAGATACAGGTGCTCCCTAGACTCATCAAAATACCTTAATCTTCTCTATTCGCATCCATCAGGAATTGCAGGCATTGGCAATTTTCGAAGTTTCTCCTTATCATCCACCTTGAAGTACAAGGATGAAACGATTAACCCAATGAACAGCACCATTCCAAAACACTTCCCTTGTAAAATCCACATCATCATGTGCGATATAAAAGACTTGCCAGAGAGCCTCCAAGAGTGCATCTCAGATGAGTATATCTCTATTTGATACTGTGAGTAATTACTCAAGTAATCCTCTAATTATGAGTAAATGCCCAAATAATCTTGGCATGGATTAGCATCTCGAACACATACAACATTATTGTGAGGTGATTTGTGAGGATCGTAGGCTAAAGCAATACCACAAACATTTGTTGAACCTTGACCACCAGGCCGAAGAACTATACGGAATTGTTTGGTTGTGGGATTGTAAATGCAATAGTCATTCTTGTAAATATAGTCCGCACAAATGAGTAACCCATGACAAGATTGTAAGATTCCCGCTCCTACAGGATGGATCACAAATTTGAGGCGCTCGAAGGGAGGGCTAGTTGGGTTGTCACTTAGAGAAATAAAATCATCATTACATACAAGTTCTGTGCAAAAGAACACCTGAGGCTAAGTAGTGATCATGGTAGAGGAGGTGACAAGGGTAACGACTGGAAATGAGAGAAAGCCAGTGTCCACATACATATTTGAATCTTAGAATAGATTTCAATGGTAAACGAATCAATATTTCTGAAAAGAGATCATCGTTATCTATAATGGAATTTAGTTTCTTGTTCCTATTGACAGATGACATACTTGAGAATCTTTAGCTTCTGGTGTGGAGAGCAGCGAGGCGAGAGGCGAGAGGCGAGAGGTGCCGGTGCAGAGGAATTTTTATGGCACTTACGTGACCCGAAAGTGCCTGCCCATATACTGTATTAATATTTTATATGAGCAAGTGAGGCTATTTTTCTCCTGAAGATTGCTCAATAAGCTTTATGCTGTTGTAATATTAACTTTGAAAACAAAGCATTTTATACCGGAAACAAGGAAACATTTTATTTTCCTTCCACTTAAAAATTCAAAATTTCAATTTCTTAAAGTTACTGTTATACGCGAAAAATCAATTTCTTAAGGTGGATGTACATTTTAATGTGTAAACATGAGTGACGGAGATTTCTCCAATATATTGGACTTACGCAACCGTAGGTCAATATGTAGTTTAATTTTGTTAAAACTGGATGTTCATATTGATATATTTGAATTGCATTTTTGTTTTATTTCTTACTTTATTTTGTTAATGAATTTATTTAAAATATATATATTACGGTGGAAGGTTCAATATGTCTCTCTACTAGGTACATCTTTATATTTTAATTATTAATTTTCTTCATACCGTAAAGGTTTATTAAGAATTTTAATTTTAATACCTAGCACTGAATCTTTATTATGTCCCTAGAATGACGACCTGGTTAATATTTTTAATGCATGTATTCCTATTGAATGACTATATGTGAGGATCAAAACCCTTGGAATCATATCACATTAAACAAAAAGATTACTGATATTCCTACATAGACCATTTGGAGCAACAGAGATGGGATTTATGAGCCTCAATTACAACAGCAAGATAAGGGTATAAACAGAGGATCCCATATAATGATTGGGAAGCGATGTCATCAAACGAAAGCAAATGTCTCAATATATAGTATTGATAAGCATTAGAACAGCAAATCTGAGAGAACCTTCATGATAAATGCCTTCACTATTACTACGATACGGAGCTTCCCGATTGTAATGGACCCTCAAATTTCAAATTTCAATTTAAAAAAAAAAAAGCTTTGTGATATTATGAATATAAGGCCGTAGGACCATTTACGTTTTTTAAACAAAAATAGCCATAAACTATTATTAAAGCCCCACCGTTTACACATGATTTTTTCTTTAAAAAAAAGGCCCACCAGGAACCCAATTATAATTGTTACAATAAACAACAACATATCAAATCCCTTATCAGACTGATGTAGGACACTTCTAGAAGGTTGTTGGAAGGGCAAAAAAATGTCCTGTTTTGGGCCCATAATATATGGTTGAAACCGTATTGACGAGCCCTACATTTGTTATGATCATTGTTTTGCCAAACAATATCGTTTTGACCTCCGTTTTGCTGGTTTCTTTTTATCTTAGATGGGTTTTTGATGTTTTTTTTTTCAATTTATAAAGAGTTCCTTTTTTAGTTTGATTAGGAATAAAGTATAGGTTTTGAAAATAAATCAAACTTTACCAAGCCGTTTCTTGGTAAAGTTTGATTTCTCTTTTCAATAAAGTTAAAGAGTCCTGAATCCTAGAGGATTTTGGTTAATTTGTTTTATTTTCTAAAATGGGAGACAAATAAGGTTTAAGTGATATATTCTTTGATGCCATTATAAACTTTTTATTTCAGTGACTTTATTTGCTATTTTATTGTGTTACCGTCTTGATTTTAAGTTACTATATTGATTTTTATAAATATTTACTAGAGAAAAAAAATCAAATAAACATATATGGAGGGTCAAGGGCCTCATTTTTACATTTCGCCTCGGGCCTCCAAAACCTTAGGACCAACCCTGCTGCAAGTTTTAGCATTAAGGTTGTAGCGTATGGCCTCACTGGGTCTGTGCAACACCATATTTGACTATCCCTCATCTGCTTCCCGAACAATGCAAAGTATAGCATATTTATGATAATTTAAGTTTGATGGGTCTAGATATCTTATAATCATCTCTGGAAATGCAACTGTTATCGCTTAATTAAGGATCATAGTCTCTTTCCATCTCCTGAACATCAAATGTTTTGTGCAAAGGCCATATATCTCAACAAGATACAAGTGCTCCCGATACTAGCCAAAATAACATAACCTAGCCTTCTCCTATCTTCCCAAGTCGCAACCATCAAGAATTGTATTTGCAGGCATTGGCATTTCTCTGCTCCTCATACACATTGAAATACAATGATGTGTCATAAAGATTAATCCAATGAAGAGCAGTATCACCATTCCAAATACCCCAGTTTTGAATTGTACCTTAACATGCACGATAAAAGGATTGCCGGAGAGCTTCCAAAAGTGTGCTCAAACTAGTATATATGTATTTGATACCTTGAGAAGTTGCCTAAATCACCTCTCAATGAAACAATTTGAAGGACACAAACAACTTTATAGTGAAGTGGTTTGTCAAGATCATAAGATTCATAAGTTAAACTAACACCATGAACAATTCTTGTAGCTCAACCTACAGGACAAGGAAGTGTGACAAATTGCTTAGTTGTGGGATTGAAAATGTAATAGTCATGCTTGGAACCACAACAAGAAAGTTGGAACAACATAGCAACCCATGACAAGATTGTAATTTTCTTATTTTAAAATTTTATTTCCTTTAAATCACTACATTCTAGAATAAGTTTAGCAGCATCATTGGGGAAAATATTGCAATCAGCTTCGAATAAATCAGGATTGCACTGTGCAAGTGCATATAACCTTAAAATTCCTGTAACAGTTTCGTTTCCAACAACGTACTTGTAAGGCGAATTACGGGTTGCAGCTTCACTGAATAGCCTGTTCAACAACCTGTTTCATGTCTGATTGAACTCTACCAGGTTTTCCGTCATGTTATTTTCAGTGTGCACGAAAAAGTAAGGCGCATTTTCCATTAAACCGATTATGTCATAGTTTGCATACTGTAACATGCAGTTATTGTCTACATTATCATCAAACCATGCAATTGCCAGGTGAAAGTTGGGACAAAAAGATGTCAAGTTCTTACTTACTTCACTTATGCAGTTGTGACAACTCTGAGAATACATGTCCAGTCTACCAATTCAAATAGCATAAACTGTGTCCGGTTTTTCTCCATATGATAAATTGTAGAATCCATAGTCTATGCCGGTTTTCGTGGTGAGGAAATCTAGATGTTGATTAAGGTTTGGTTCATAAGGACTATTAGTAGTATGTTAGATTTTGGCCCGTATTCTCAAATGAACACAATGTTAACCAAACGAGATTCAACTGATGTGAAACTTCCTAGACATGGGATACGTTTGGAAGTTGGATATGGTGTTTAAGGAAGGTTTGAAGACCATGAAGAACTGAAGAAGTTGTTCATTTCAGCGTAGGTATCGCTGTTTTCTGAACGATGTAATTTCAGGTGACTTATAACTGTTTAGGAAGCGGGTGTACAACCGTGACCTGAATCGTAGTCAATCATAAGCATGCGTGGAAAGGGAAATCTTCAGCGGAAAAGGAAAGTAATTCTTTTAGGAAGTTCTTGTGCTTAATGGAAAAGGATTACTCTTTACAAGAAGACTTGTCATAAAAGAAAATAGTATTTATGTGAAACAGTAAGTCTTGTTCATTTAGGAGTAGGATTTCCTTTTATCTTAAACTCTCTTTAGCTAGTATAAATAGACCTTTGTAATTAGGTTATTTTGTATGGAGTCAAGAAACACCATGTAATACCAGATAGTGGTGAGATCCGGGTGAGAGACTCAAGGGAATATCCGGGGAGGGATCTAAGGGAATATTAGTGGATCAAGTAAGAGTATGCATGACGCCGGTTCCGGTTCTAGGGGAACTAGAACCGGAACCGAAACCTCCTTAGTGAGGTTCCGGCTTCGGTTTCACGGTTCCGGTCCGGTTCTACTGGTTCCGACGGTTCAGAACCGGTTTTTATTTTTTATTTAAAAAAAAAAAAACAACCCTATCTCCCTACACCTGCCTACCCACGTGATCCAACCCCAAATTCTCAATCCCTGATTACCTTCATCAATCATCGGTTTTCATCAGAATATATCACACACACACCCTATCTCCCTACACCTGCCCACCCACGTGATCCAACCCCAAATTCTCAATCCCTGATAACCTTCATCAATCATCGGTTTTCATCAGAATATATCACACACACACACACACACCAAAACTCAAACACACACACACACACACATCACCAGATTCACAGCAAACCCAATCAAACCGGTCAAAACTCAAGCACACAATCCACCCCCAATCTCATCTCTCTCATTCGATCCAAGCAAAAAGAAGAAGAAAAAAGAAAAGAGTAGAAACTGAGGAAAACGAAGAAGAAAAAAGAAGAAAGAAGAAAGAAGAAGATGATCGATCCAATTCAAGGGAACTAAGGAGGCTAATGGCTGATGGCTGATCGCTGTCCGTTGATGATGGCCGACGCAGTCGCCTGACCGCCGACAGAAGATGGTGGACCGGTGGATGATGGTGGTCTGGTGGAGTGGTGGCCGATGGGTGAGTGGGTTATGGTGTGAGAGAGAGAGAGAGGCAGAAAGCTGGTGAGGTGATGAGTGATGAACTGATGATCTGAGATTCTCAGATCTAGTTTTAAAAAATATATATATAAATAATAATTTTTTCTTTAAAAAAAATGTAAAAACGTTGGAACCGACCGGTTCGACGCCTTAAGGAACCGATCCGGATCAGTTTCGGTCCGGATCGATTCCGGTCCGGTTCTTAGAACCGAAACCGTTTTTGTCGGTTCGGTTACAGTTTTTGGCCGGCGGTTCCGGTTCTGGTTCTGTTCACCGGTTCGAACCGAACCGGAGTCATGCCTAAGTAAGAGATCCGTGGGTGATATTCTGGTAAGACCTAGGGGATATTGGGGGGGTTCTTGGTGAGGATCATGTGAGCGTTTGTGAGCTGAGAATCATAATGTAAAGCTCGGTTTGTGAGCTTGGAGAGTTGGTAAGGCTCAATGGTTCAGGTTGAGGTGTGAGAGTGAATTCTGGAGTATATAGTTATAATAATTTATCATATAGTGGAACTTTCTCTGTCGTTCTGACATCCTGTGGTTTTTTACCCGATTTGGGTTTTCCACGTATATCTTGTGTTGTGATTGGTTTATTTTATCTCATCTTATTTTTCTACTATTGACGTTAATTGCTATGAGTTATGGGCGAATATTAGGCATGATGCTTCCGCTATCATCTGTTCAAATTCCCTACAATTGGTATCAAAGCCACGGTTGGCGATGGCAATGTCAAGTCTTTACGGGAGATCGTATGGAGGACTTGGTGGCATTGGGATGATAATGATAGTTGCCTAATATGGGTCTAGCAATGAAGATATGTCTTGAAAGTGATTTTGAACTCAGTAGAGTTTGATGAAAAGAAGAATAGAGATGGAGGAGAAGTTTCGCTTGTGGTGGCAAGTACGAGCCATAGAGATCCATTCTGGGTTACACAAGGTGATATTAAAAAATACTCATGTATGCATACTAAAAAAAATGAGGATGAGGAACGCTCAAAGTCTCTAGTAGGTGGTGTGAGGCTTATCCGGCAAAGCACTCCCTGTTCTAGTATCAAGTCTTTCACTAGGTATGTGCTGCAAGGACAACAGGTCTTTCATAGAGTTTGGTGATGTAAGAACATGTTTATCCTTTTGGCAGTTTTCCCCACTAGCCATGGAAGAGGATATGTTGCTTCTAGTGGTCCAATAATTATGCAAAAGGCATTGGTCAGAAAGTGATGCAAGGTGTATGGTGGACAATGATGTCGATGGCTGACGAACTCCCTAGTAAATCTGACATGAGGAGTTAAACCACAATTTCGGTAAGTTATTTCGACATGGTGCCAGAACAACAAACAAAAAAAACTCTTAGGATGGTTCGTTCCTAAGTTGTTATACCTTGTGGTGGGGTATGGTAATTCTCGGTGATGAGAATTGTGGATGTGGATAAAGTTTTGAGAAATCAAAACAAAGGGGAGAATTGTTAGGTTTTGGATCTATTCTCAAATGAACCCAATGTTAACCAAACGAGACTCAACTGATATGAAACTTCCTGGAGACGTGGGATTCGTTTGGAAGTTGGATATGGTGTTTAAGGGAGGTTTGAAGACCATGAAGAATTTAAGAAGTTATTCATTTCAGCATATGTATCGTATTTTTCTGAACGATGTAATTTCAGGTGACTTGTAACGGTTTAGGAAGTGGATGCACAACCGTGACCTGAATCGTAATCAATCATAAGCATGCTAGGAAAGGGAAATCTTCAGCGGAAAAGGAAAGTAATTCTTTTGGAAAGTTTTTGTGCTTGAAGGAAAATGATTACTCTTTACAAGAAGATTTGTCATAAAAGAAAATAGTATTTATGTGAAACAAGTATGTCTTGTACGTTTAGGAGTAAGATTTCCTTTTATCTTAAACTCTCTTTAGCTAATATAAATAGACATTGTAATTAGGTTATTTTGGGTGGAGTCAAGAAACACCATGTAACATCAGAGAGTGGTGAGATCCGGATGACAGACCCAAGGGAATATCCGGGGTGGGATCCAAGGGAATATCAGTGGATCAAGTAAGAGTTCCATGGGTGATATTCAGGAGAGACCTAGGGGATATTGGGGGAGTTCTTGGTGAGGATCTTGTGAGCATTTGTGAGCTGAGAGTCATAATGTAAAGCTCGGTTTGTGAGCTTGGAGACTTGGTAAGGCTCAATGGTTTGGGTTTGAGGTGTGAGAGAGAATCCTGGAGTATATGGTTATAATAATTTATCATATAGTGGAACTTTCTCTGTCGTCCTGACAGCCCGTGATTTTTTACCCGATTTGGGTTTTCCACGTATATCTTGTGTTGTGATTGGTTTATTTTCTCTCATCTTATTTTTCTGCTATTGACGTTAATTGCTATGAGTTATGGGTGAATATTAGGCATGACGCTTCCGCGATCATCAGTTCAAATTTCCAACATAGTATATTTACCGACGTTGGGATAACAAACATGCTTCTGATCTTTTAGCTGAGCAACGGCTCCGAGAGCAAGAAAATGAACAAAAATCGGAGAAAGAAAGAAAATCAGCTTGGAAGAAGAAGCCATTTTTTGAGCTTTTGACTATGTTTTTCTCAGATGTGCACACTACAGAGGATTTTAATATGCAATTGAAACAATATGCAATGCTTTCTGTATCAATCATATACTGGAAACATAAATTCCAGAAGATAGAATTTTCAGGAACCTATGGTTCATGGAAAATAATAACTGTCTCGTGATGTATATAAGAATAGACCAGTAGTCTAGTAGTTGACAGCCTGGAAGAAAAAAAGAAAAAATGAGGAGCCTATCTTGACTAATTGGAGATGAAAGATACTTATTATTTTTTTTTATTAAATTCAAAGGTTATTCTTTTGTAATGTTTGCAAAATAACCTCTTGGTACGGGTCTTATAGGGACCCGCACTTATAGGTAGGATGAGTTTTAATTTAGTGGGAAAGAGAATAGATAGTAAAATCCGTAATGGGTATGAGACGGGGATGATATTTATAATCTCTGTCCCGTCCCACTTAAAATATAATTATTATTTAGTTTTTTATTTTAATGTCATGTTTAAAAATTATGGAATTTATTTGTTTAGTTGTTATAGATTTATGCTTATTTTTAATGTTTATAAGATGATTTTCAATATTTTTTTTTGGAATTACTCTATATATATTATATCATAATCATTGGGTTATATATTTATTATTTTAATTAATAATTTTGATATATGGATTAAATGGGGTAAATGGGTTGAAATGGGGAAAGCATACCCTACCCCCTCCCGCCCTGAACCTGTCCCATTGAACTTGTCCCATTGACATCCTTATGGGTGAGTTTGGTACGGGGAAGGGAAGGGAATGGACGAGACTGGACAGGACGGGACTGTACAGTTGTTCCATGTTGTGTTTGAAATGTCTTGGACAGAACTGTGGACTGTACTGTTATACGTTTGGTATGGCTGCGACAGGACGAGACAAAAGGTTCAAATGACCAGAGTACCCTCCTTGTTCTGTCTAATGTTTGTTACCACATATGTTATAGGAATTTTTTGGTAGCATGACATGTCAGCAAAGATATCGGATAATCTGGAATATATGGCAACCACGTCATCAGAGAAGAATCACAGTCTCTAGTGATTAGCAAGTGGTCAGATGAACCGAACGAGCAAAATAGATCTGATCGGGTATAGTAAACAGATCGGGTAAAATAAGCACGGTCAGATAAAGTCAACCGGTCAACATTTGACCAAGTCACAGTTGATGTTACTAGACGGGGTGGTCAAACTGAACCGATCGGCCAAGATAGGTCTAAACCCGATCAGATAGTAAAACCGATCGGGGAAAGAGGGCCATGGTCAGATTGGGAAACAGTCGGCCAAGAGATACTCAGTCAAGACAGTAACATTAGATCAAATACGAATCAATTACGAAGAAGAAGAATCTTACTCAAGCAAGGAATCTAGAACCACATTCCGATAAATATTATTATTTCCCCTATATATCAAAGAGTCCAGATCAAGCAAGGACTTTGCTCTTTTAGAAGATTGCACACCAATCAGGAAATAAGTCCTAAACGGACTACTCAACTAGAAGTCCTATGAAGATTCTAATTCAATGCGCAAGATCTCTAAAACAGGAAAGGAGTTAAATACGACTTCAACAAGTAACAAGCTCTAGTTAAATATTACCACATTTCCTTACTTGTACAACAAGGATTAGGGTTCTATGTACATATAAATAGACTCATAATCTCATTGTGTAAGGAAATCGAACTATCTGAGTATAAGGAGATCTATCGATCTATGTGTAAAAAAAAAAGCATAACAACTACTCGAGAGAATGAGAGATGGTGTGTGTAATCATTCTATTCATAGTGGATTTCTTCTCGCCGCCACCGGCAACCCTGGATGTTTCCCCGCCTCGGGGTTTTACCACGTAAAATATGCATTATGCTTTACTTATCCTTTATTTTCTACTTTTATACATTATCAATCACAAATATGAATAAATCGTATCGCATCCACGTGGAGAAAGAGACTTTGAATTATTCAAATCCTAGATTGGTTAAAGCTTCGATCTGTCTATGTGTTAATGTTTGGCGGTTGACTTTTCAACGATTCAAAAATCACCTGTCAACAACATAATAGTGACATATGAGACATGACAAGTCAGTATTTATTTAATTTTATTAAATAAATATTTTTATATATTATATTTAACAATATTAAATAAATATTGTAATTGAAATATATTATAATATTTAACAAAAACAAGAGGTTCAAATGGCCTCTTGTTTTCAATTACAATATTATTATATTTAACACAAATAGTAATATTGTAATTAAAATATATTATAATTATTTAATATTATTACATATTAGTATGTAATATTAAATATATTATATTTAATAATATGATATATTATATTATTATATATAATAATATATAAGATATATTACTAATATTTATTATATATATTATATAATGTATAATATATATATATTACAATATATATATAAATATATTATAATATATGTATATATATTAATAATATATATATATCCTATATATAATAATAATATGTATATGATATATTAAATATTATTATATATATAGTATATATAAGATATAATATATATATATATATATATATATATAAATTTTCAAATCAGTACGCACTGATATAACTTCATCAGTGCGTTAGATGTGTACCATTAGATTTACGGACTTTGACTCACAGTATATGCACTTGTCAAAACTTCCTCATAATCATTGGTCCACATGTAACGCACTGATATAAGTATATATTTATATTTATATATATATATATATAAATGACTGTATATATTTATATATATATATATGATATATATGATATATTTATATATCATAATATTATAATATATAATAATAAAATATATTATATTATATATATATATATTATAATACATATTTTATGTATTATATATATATGTCTCCTATATATAATAATATTTAATATATTATATATATATTATATTATTATATATAGTATATAAAATAATATATATATATATATTATATTAATATTATTATATATAATATTTATTAAATATTATTACATTTATATATACATATATTATTGTAAAGGTAATAATATTTAATATATTATATATATATATATATTATAATTCATATATGAAATTTAATATATATTTTTTATATTTATAATACATATATATATATATTATATTAAATATTATTATATAATATTTATTAAATATTATTACATTTATATACATATATTATTGTAAGGTAATAATATTTATATTATATATATATATTATAATTCATATATGAAATTTAATATATATTTTTTATATTTATATATACATATATATATTATATTAAATATTATTATATATAATATTAAATTTATATTACATTTATATACATATTATTGTAAGGTAATAATTTAATTTATTATATATATATACTATAATCCTTATGAAATTTATATATTTTTTATATTTATAATACATATATAGATATAATACTAATATGTAAATATATTATTAAATATTTATATATTCATATAGATATGTTTATTATCGTATAGATTATATATTTATTTTATATAATAATAAATAATAAATATTATAATATATATGTATGATATATAAATATTATTATATATAGGATATATATTAAATTTATTATGTATGTAATAATATATTTAATATTATTATTTGTATATATAATATAATATTATATATATAATTATAATATATATATATAATATTGGACATGATTGTAATTGTTTGAAGATTTGAAGAGCAAATACGTCTTTTTAACGCTTGTCCATGTCATAGGACAAGTAGTCCCATGATATGAGTGGGGACAATTTTTTCTTATTTTTGTCCCACTTTGTCCCATATTGTCCCATACCAAGGGCGTGCCAAATGTGGGACAAGAAGAAATTGCCTCACGTTGTCTTGTCTTGTCCTGCATACCAAACACACCATGTATGTTATGGCTGGTTGTCAGGAATTAATTTTTGTATTTTTTAAAATCTTGAAACAGTGATCACAAAAAAAAAATTTGTAAAAAAAATATAAATAATAATATATTATAATAAAATAAATATAGGATAATATATATATGAGGTGAATAGTGAAAAAGAAAGTATATTTTAGGGATAATTACCCCGGTGGCCATCGAATTGATGACAAACTATCCAAATGGTCACTGGATTGGAAAGTTGTTCCAAAATGGCCATTTTTAGCAAACTTTGTGACACTACTGGCCATTCCTTCAAAAACCGTTAACTTTGTTGTTAAATATATGGGCATTTTAGTAAATTTATCTATAATTACAAAAATAAAATATAAAATATAATACAACACTAATCTATAAACACCGGATGAAATAAGCAATACACATCGTTAACATTGGAGGTTTAGGGATTGCGTTGATGAATTGCAGCTGCTTGGGATGGACGATTTTAGGAAAAATGTGGAGGACAACATGCAAGAGACATCGAATTGTTTAAGAGGTAGGTGTTTTTGGTTGTTTTATTCATTGAATGAGATGTTTTATTCATTGAATAAGATGTTGGTGCTACCTAACATTGATTTTGTTTGTTTAATAGAAAAGATGTGGATGGCCTACAATTGATTTTGTTTGTTTAATAGAAAAGATGTGGGTGGTCCCTAAAATTTATTTTGTTTGTTTAATTTTTGTTTCTATGATTTTTGGTGACTTTTAAGTTCATTTTGCTGGTGTGCCTTGGGGTTTTCTTTTGAGTGTGTTGTTTTGCTTGTGTTGTTTTGTTTTGCTGGTGTTTCCTTTTGTTTTTGGAGTCTCACTTTGTTGTTGTGTTTCCTTTTTAAGTTTTTTGAGTGGAAATTTAACTGGTTTTGTTGAATTATCGGCATTGGATATTCATAGTCTTATGTCCTGACAAAAACTTGGTAGAAGATAAAATGTCTAGGTGAAATAAGATAATTAACCAATGGATAATGGAACCAAGAAGTTGAAAACGCTAAAGATGGAAAATATACATATAAAGCTAGAAATATGTATATATTTGGCATATATTACTCAAATATGCAGATAGGCCAGATATAAAGAAGAATTACCTTTTGAATGGTGACTGTAATAATATTTAACTAGTATGGTGCACTTTACAATTAATATAAAAGTCCCCTAATCAATCTCATTATTGAGGTCCAATTCCGCAAAAAAGTACTCTTACTGTACTATCAACAACATATTATGGAGATATATATATATATATAGAGAGAGAGAGAGAGAGAGAAGATACCATCAAAAACTCCAAACAGACCAAGTATCTCTCCTTCAACACCATCAATTCTTGTCTCATAAAAGTCCTCCATCGAAGACCTTTTTCCAGGAGAGCTTGCATAACCATAGCTGAACTTTCCATTCTGACTGTTGCAATGAAACATGTCAAAATCAGTTCATGTGTCCTGAAAACTCTAATTGTTCAGAATGTTATATGAAAGATAAGCCAAATATTTTTGGTTCCTCACACATATCAAAACTTCACATCATTTATAACCATAAACATGATGAATTCAATCAGAAGTATCTAACTGGTCAACAGCAGCAACCATCAGTTATGTTGTTGAATCCAATGTACATGCAGAAGGAGGGAGGGAGGGAGGAAGAGCATGTGAAATATGTATATTAATCACACCCTAGGTAGCGACCAATAATCTTCTATCCTACGGTTTTAATCTCACCCGCATCAATGAATTTTTAAATAAGTTTTTATATGTATATTTTGTTAGCTTTGCTAGGTTCTGGGTTTTCTAGTCAGCTGGTTTTTGCGTTTGTAGTTGTTGTTTATTTTTTAAGTACTTTGATTACCATCACATACTGTAATGCTTTGTTTGGTTTTTCAAAAAATAGGTGATTTGGTAGAAGATTCTGAAAAAGATGGTAGGGGTGAATATGACATCGATAGTGGAAGTGAAAGTGAGACATTCGATGATGATTTTATTGAGCTTGAGTACGAAGAAATTGAAAGAGGGGGGAATGAGGATCAATGGGATGATGGAGGTGAAAAGGGACTAGATTTGGTAGTCATTGAAGACAAGGAAACAGGTTTAGATGATGAAGGTGAAAAGAGACTTGATCATTCAGTAGCCTTGGAAGATGAGGAAACGGATTTGGATGATGAAGGTGAAAATAGACTAAATTATTCAGTAGCCATGGATGATGAGCAGAAGCAAGCAATGAAAAAGCTTAAAAGAATGGATAGAAATAAGTGGAAAATGAAGAAACCTACTTTTGAACAATTTAATATGGAATCTGACTTGAGGACAGTGAAACTCAAGGTTTGTCAAATATTTGGTAATGCTAAATTGTTCAAGGAAGCAGCTAGGGAGTACGCTATTAATCAAGGAAGATCAATATGGTTCCCATACAATGAAAAATCTCGAGTCCAAGGTGTGTGCAAGTGCAAATTAGACAATTGCTCTTGGTCGATTTGGGCATCATGCTATGAGAAGAATAGTCCTACCTTTTTTTTCTATTTTTTTTATGGAAGAGTCAAAAGCCACCCACAAAGCAGCCTCTACCCAAGTTTATTAATAGCCCTCACTTGTGGCGGAGGAATATCGTGGAACCAAAAACTGACACTAAGGGATTACAAAAATTGACATAAAACCTATCACAAGAATCAAAACGAACCAAAAAAAGAAACAAACTAACGAGGAGAAGTAGCTATAAACTCAAGAATGAAACAAACTAACCATGTCTAACATAAGCCGTACCCAACTTATCCAATCTATACAAACCTTTTATCCAATCTATACAAACCTTTTATTAATCTAGAAAGCTGACTAGTACTCGTAAACAAATTATTCCTACCACTGGCACCATTACGAGCCAAGGCATCTGCCACTTTATTACCTTCTCTATAAAAATGTTGAATAGAGAAATCAAATCCTTCCAATAAATCTGTAAGTTGTTCCCAGAAATCCCATAAATACCATAAATTACATTTTCGGGACCGGATCCAAGAGACAACAATATTAGAATCACACTCAATGCCAATTCCATAGTGGCCCAATTGTTTACAAATATTAATTCCTTCCACCACCGCCCGTAACTCAGCTTCATTATTAGAACCAGAGCCAAAGAATTTTGAAAAACCAAAAATGAAATTACCTGTACAGTCTCGAAGCACGCCACCTCCCCCAGCAGGTCCCGGATTCCCTAGGCTGCTCCCATTCAGGTTGAGTTTTAATCTACCATGTCTCGGTTTAAGCCATCTCAGAACTTGATGATAAAAACTTAATGGTAAAAACTTAATAACAAGCACACTTGCCCGAGAGTACAAAAGAATCGATTAGCTAATTCTGCATGGTTAGCTGAGAGGTACACAAAAGATTTAAGACCGGGAAAGGAGTTTAAGATGTTTGACTTTTTGGGTAAGGTTTGGAAGGACTATGTTTGCCAACCATTAAAAGCTCAAGTTTATAGAGGAAAGAGTAAAGCCGATCTTCTTATGAACTTAAAAGTCACCAAAAATCATAGAAACAAAAATTAAACAAACAAAATAAATTTTAGGGACCACCTACATCTTTTCTATTAAACAAACAAAATCAATTGTAGAGACCATCCACATATTTTCTATTAAACAAACAAAATCAATTTTACGGAGCACCAACATCTCATTCAATGAATAAAACATCTCATTCAATGAATAAAACAACCAAAAACACCTACCTCTTGACCAATTCGATGTCTCTTGCATGTTGTCCTCCATATTTTTCCCAGAATCGTCCATCCCAAGCAACTGCAATTCATCAACGCAATCCCTAAAACCTCCAATGTTTACGAAGTGCATTGCTTATTTCATCCAGTGTTTACAGATTAGCGTTGTATTATATTTTATATTTTATTTTTGTAATTATAGATAAAGTTACTAAAATGTATATCTATTTAACAGTAAAGTTAAAGGTTTTTGAAAGAATGACCATTAATGTCACAAAGTTTGTTAAAAATAGCTATTTTGAAACAACTTTTCAATCCAGTGACCATTTTGATAGTCTGTCATCAATTCGATGGCTATCGGGGTAATTATCCTTATATTAAATATATATATGTTACAAACAAAAACAGTCCTTTTAAATTTTAAAATATATTATAACAATTTTAATAGTTTAATATTATAATAAATAAATACAAATTTATTCTAATAGGACCCACTTATTACTTTATGCGTGTCAAGTACTCAAGTTATAACCATTAGAATGAACAGATAAAACAACATATCACCTAGGAAAAGTGAATTAAGGTTAGGTTGTGTTCACTGTTGTTTTATAAAGCGAAAACAGTTTGGCAAACAACGCTACACGACCTAAGGGATTGTAACTTTTTGCAGATAATCATCTTTAATGTAAAAATGACTTACATATGAATAATTTTTGATACGGTAATATTTTCAATGTAAAAATGATTTGCATATGAATAATTGTTGACATGACAATACTGTTAAAAGACTTTCTTCTTATGTGGCATAAAAATAGACTTGATAGATAATTAACTTCAAATTTGGTCTCCAATACTTCCGTTTAAAACACATTTTGTTTTAATGACGTGTCCAATTTTATTTCCTATTTTCTTTTTTATTTTATTTCCTTACGAAAAATAGATAAAAAATTAATGTCGATTTTAAATGTTTGCTGAGTCAACCTAAAAAAAAGGCTGTCCAATAGAGCATCTGAAAGTGGACAGTCACGTTGACAATATTTATTTTTTTTTTACCACGTCATCTTGAGGTTGAATATGCACGGTTGCATTAGAGACACAATTATTAACAGAATATCCATATATCCTACGTGGTATCTTTTTTTTTTTACAAGTCAAAGTTGCATTCGAGATGCTCATAGGTTGTTTTAACTTTATCATTAATCGATAATGAAAATTTTATGTCCATAGATAAAATTAGTCAAATTTTCTTGTGCTTAGATAAAATTAGTCAAACTTAGTGGATGGAGAGCTAATTTCCTCTTTTCAACTTTTAAAAAAATATTTTATTAAAAAAATCAATAAAAACACTTATCGAAAAGATCAAAAAAAGATTTTTTTTCTATTGTTTTAGAAATAGTAAAAAAAACAATTATTATAACATATTAAATGAGTGAATCTGTTGATCATGTTGCTATTTTATCGAAACAGAGGATTTGATTTGGTTTTTCATAAAATAAAATAAAAAAGTTTTTACAAATCTCTCAATTTACTATAAACTCTTTAATATTTTAATATTTTAATATTATAATAAGCAATACAAATTTATTGTAATAGGACCCACTTATTACTTTTGTGTGTCACATACTCAAGCTCAAACAATTAGAAAAGGACATAAACATCAAACTGCTCTTCTTTTATAATGAATGGAAATAGTTTTTTCTTTTTTTCCTTGTTTGCATTTCCATTGTATTTATTACAAAACGAAAAAACACGTTTGGAAAGCAACGCTGAACGCGACCTAAGGGATTGTATATCTATCCGTCGTGGTGACGTAGAAAATTAACAAAGCATTAGGGTTATTTTCGTCTTCTTGACCTTTACATTTATTTTATTAAAAAAGTCAATAAAAATATTTGTAAAAAACAATAATTTTTTTTGAATTGTGCTATTGGCACACCCCCTATTGATCTATTCATACCCCACTTTTTAAATTATAGAATATTTTTTATTTTCCTTTATCAAAATTACTTAAAGAGACATACAATTTAGGAAAGAAATCTTCTACAAAGTATATCTATTAAAATTTCATATTCACTTTCTAAAAAAAAAACTCAATAATCTGTTTCTTCTTCAAAAAAAAAAATAATTCTTAAACCCGTAATCTGTTTTTTCTTCTTCAAAAAAAAATTAATTCTTAAACCCTAAAATCTGCTTCTTACATACATCTAAAATATTATGAAAGAGTTTGAGAACGATATCAATAATATGGAAGAATTGTTTAAGAACGATATCAAACATCTTGAAGAATTGTCTGAGAATGACATAAAGCAAGAATCGTCTGACAATGATAGTAAGCATCTAGAAACAATTCATTATCTGGAAATAAGTTTGAAATTTATTTTTTCTTTAGAATGATATCAAGCTATCGTTGTGTTGAAGTACCCTGTTATTTTTTATTTTTTCGTTTCCATCATGAAATAAGAAGAAAAAAAACTAAGAAAAAAAAAATAAGAAGAAAAAAATAAATCAATCAATGAAGGTTAGAGATATGTATACAGATACAGAGATAAAAGATAGATAGATCATATATGGACCATATAGTATGTATTAAGTTTGAAAAATAAGTAAAATTGGTAGTTTTGGAAATAAACCAAAAAATTTAATAAAAACATTTAATTTCATTTAATTAAATCAAAATTTTAAAAAATGGGACATGAATAGATCAGTAGGTGGTGTGCCAATAGCACCACTCTTTTTTTTAACCTATTAAATGAGTGCATCTGTTGTTCATGTTTACATTTCCAGCAGCTATGCTTGTAAGAAAAACAATTAAAGGAAAATTTCGCTTCTTTGACGACTGGATTTGAAGATTCTTGCCTTGTTAAGCATAAAGGGTCTTCTTTTAATTTCTTATTTCAATTTGATTTACTCTTATTCAAAAGTGGATGATCAGTATTACAACAATACAGAATACAACTTTTCGAAACAAGGAATTTGAACAACTCTGTTTCACTTTTAGCTACTGATTCTCTAAAACAATCCTGAAAAAGAAGACAAATATTGCAAAACTAACAAAGGAACCACAATGAAGACAAAAGTTCCGGATTTGCTATTCTCCTTTCCTGCAATTCCAGAAATACAATTAGATTAGAACTTAATTAAAATCCACCATGTATGGTAAAGTTTTATGTTCAAAGGTAATGGATCAAGCATTGGATACGATACCTTTCTGGGTTGCGGTATTGGTAGCCGGTGGAGGAGGAGATACTAATCCCTGCTGCGATGTCGTTGTTGGCGTTGGTGTTGGCGTTGGTGAATTCATTGTAATGTCGCTGTAGAAATGATCAATCTCGTACCTAAAATTACAACTTGGCGAAATAACTCTACCACCTTGCCTTCCTTGGCAACACATTGGAAGCAATTTGGTGGTCAGCTGGGATAGGCAGTCGCTGCATTGATTCTCAGACAGATCAGGAGTGCACTGTGCTAGTGCATATATGGATTGAGAGTTTGTTACGGTTGCATTTCCTGTCGCGAACTTATGAAGAGAACCACCTGAGGCTGCCTTGTCTTTCAAGTCATCCAACAAATCATCAAGCTTTTCACCGAACTGTGTTACGTTCGTTACATTATTCGGGTTGTACATCCAAAAATAAGGCCCGGATTCCATATTGCCAAAGAAGTAGCGGTTTGAGTACCTTAACATACAATCATCATACCAAATAAAGGATTCTTTCTGGTTGGGGCAGAGTTTGGTGATCTCTTGAGTAGAGTTCTTGATGCAACTTTTGCAACTATCCGGCGTAACATCCCTTCTACAAAGAATCATTCCATTAACTGCATCCTCGTTTTCGCCATAAGAGGCATTGAAGAAACCATTATTGATTTGGGTGGTGGAGGAGAGCGAAGAGAGGACATGATTGAGGTTCGTCTGGTAAGTACTATTTGCAGAGAAGTTGCCTTTGTCATTTAAGCAGATACGTTGCAGGAATTGTTGTTGCTGAGCAATGGTGAGAGCAACAAAGTGTAAGAGAATTGAACACAAGAAAAATAGTGGTGGTGAAGAAGCCATTGCTGTAATTGTATTTTTTAGCTTAACTTTGTGGTTCTTTTAAATGCCAAAGTTGAGGACTTTTCATGTGCAATAATGCTAGTCTTGTTTGTAGACTTTTCAACACAAACAAAGACGTATTTTGAACGTTCTGTTGTTGACCATTTAACCCGTACGGTTTAAGATATGGTCGTCTCTTGATTTGTTGTGAAATTTCCGGCCTTCTAAGTTGATTTGGCACCACCCAACATGACAAAGATTGCAAAAATATCCATGTCATGATGAGTCAACGGTTGATTCTGGATTAACTAAATAGTCATATAGTCGTCCATGACCCAAAACAATTTTGCTGGACTTTTGAAGTCTCCACCAGTTATGTTGCGCTATTCTTATTAAAACATGTAAACAACACTGTCCCCACTACTTTTTATGACTCAAGGTCTCAAGGATGTTGGCTGGGTATTAATCATATAATTCATAAAACATCCCTGTCCAGTGTCCACTACTTTTTATATCTTACCATTATATTCTTCGCGGTTAGAGATTTAGCTAAGTTGCTGTTAATGGTAAGGTTAGTTGGTCGATTTTAGTTTTTAAATTTTAATTTAATTGTATATAAAAGTTAAGAATTTGAAAATTAAAATAAAAAGTAATAAACTTCCTTTCACATAACTACCCAGTAATCTTACTGTGGCAAGGTAGAAACACCGGCACATTAATATTATATTTTTACATTTATTACAAAAGAATATCCTTGATTCCTTAAAGTTTTATCAATTATTATAATATTATTTATTAAATAATAATTAAAAACCAATTAAAAACAATAAAGATTATGAAAATTAACAATAAAATTCAAATCTCATATAGAGCTAATCGATCACTTTTAACAGCAAGAAAAAAAATGAAAATCAATCAATATTCAATTTTTTTTTGAAGTACAACTAACCGATAATCAGCTAACAAAAGAATGATAACCACACTTAAAAGCAGCCAGGCAGGTGTTTAATTCTATCTGAACTTTAAAGAATATATATATTTATATATATATATATATAATTTTTCTATTGTCAATTCGAACTGATATAAGATATATCAGTTCCTTGTATATGCACCGTTGGATTTAATTGTTTTGATTTGGCTGTATGAACTTGTCAAAGTATCTTTTAAATCCGATGAACCACATACAAAGAACTGATATATCTTATATCAGTTCGAGCTGACAATAGAAAGACTGTATATATACATAGCTCTCTCTCCCCCGCCACTAGATTTCTTTTGAAAATTCCTAGTGTCTTGAATTAATCATTTCCCATCTATTTCTTTTAATGTTTAAGGCAGTGTTCTAGAAATCGGCCTAGGCGGCCGATTTCTCCGCCGATTAGGCCGTAGGCGGTTCCGACCGCTATGACTAGGCCTTATTCGGCCTTTCTAGGTGTCCGGCCAACTAGTCACCGACTAACTCCGACCAGTCGGCCATCTAGGCCAATTTTCAGAGCCGATTAATTGGTATAATCATTTTAAAAACAATATTTATTAAAACAGAGCCTCTCGTCGACACATCGCCAGTGCAGCCGCTGTCGTCGTCGAAGCCGCCGTTGTCCGGTGAAGAAGAAGTTAAGAAACAAAAACAAAAGGAAAAAAAAAATAAAGCAGAGAAAATTAAGAAGAAGAAGAAAGTGAAGTCGTGGAGGTGAGTTGCAGAGAAAAAAAATAAAGAATATTATCATTGAGTTCCTATATTTTTTTAATTATCTATTTTTTACTCACTTATTCATTTTTCACTGGATTGGTCTCTATGTTATCAAAAACCACTCAATTTCGTCCTGTGTTAGTAAACCGTTAATCAACTTTAACGGTTTCAACGGTATTTTTGTCTTTAAGCGAAGACATGCCACATGTCAACACAAAAATCATTGGAAAAAATTAAATATTTATGTAATACTAATAAAATTAATATTAAAAATACATATTAAAAATTATAAATAAAACAAAAATTAAAAAAGAAAAACAGATCTCCACCATCCACCTCTGAGATGAATGGTGGAGATCAAAATTTTAAAACTATATAATTTTTTTTGGAAATGCTTTAAAATTAATTTTACTCCTTAAATTTAGTATTTTTAATAAAAAATAAACATTTAATAAAAAAAACACTTCATTAAAAAAAGCGAAAAAAAAAAAATCATCATCATCAACCTTCCAATTCCATTATCATCAACCTTCAACATTCCATCATCATCAACCTTCAATAAAATAAAATTGATATTCTCTCCATTCCAATATTTTTTTTCTTTCATTTTCTCTGTCAAACACATTTCTTAACAAACAAATCTTACTGAGAACCAAATTGAAATATTCATGAGAACCAAATCTTCCCACACAAATCATCATCAATTAAATCAAATTGACGGCTAGACTAATTTCTTCAATTAAATTCTAAAAAAAAGATCTGGATTTTTTTTAATCTTGAAATGAACACACCACCATACAAATCATCCAAACACCCTCTCCAAACCCATTCATCTCTTCATCAACACACCTCCATGGAGATCAATAAACAAAAAAATTTAAAAAAAAATTATTGATCTGGTGAACCAAATCAAACCCAGACCGAAACCCATAACCATCACTGACCAAAACCCATAACCATCACCGATCACTATCGACCCAGAAACGAAATTTCACCTCAAAACCACCATCGAATCGAATCAAACCCCAGAACCATCACCGATCACCATCGAAGCCAGATCGAAAACCAAAAGAAAATCAATCCAAACCCTTGCAGCCCACAAACACGCCACTGCCACCATTAACTAACAGGACCCGCTCCAACTCCTATCTTGAGTAAGAGGGAATCATATGAAAATATTATCTTTCTATCTGAAATCTGAGTCTTTTGGAAAGCATAACAGAAAATCATATAATTCTCAAGGTGGCTTCTAACAAAATATCTCATTGGCTTTTCAAACTTCCCACCTTGTAATTTAAAAGTGCAATTTAAATTTGGGGATTATGGCCCATTAAAAAAATATACTATATTTAAAAATCGGAAATCTGTTTTCTTTGCATTGAACTCATCATGCTGAATATATTTCAAAAATATTGACATATGAAAAATATTGACATATGAAAAATATGCACATTTGCATGCTTTAATTAAAATAATGCAACTACCATTTTTATTATATGTAGAACAATCTTCTTTATTTCTTTCTGAATTATGTATCTCTTTAGCTAAACGTAATCTGTAGAAAACATTTCTATATCTCATTCTAAATTCTGAATCTCTTCCTGAATCTGTATTCCATTCTAAATAATGTATCTTTTCTTTAAAACACATTTGTTTGTAAATACTATATAATATAGTAAAAACATTTTCTGATTTTATAAAATATAAAAATTTCTGATAATCTGAAATCTTTTCTCTACTGATCATAATCAGTAATATATAAATTCTGAAAACTCTTTATCAAACTAGTACCCAGGAGAAATTTCTCACGTACGTAGCAAATCATCTCAATGCACACGCAGAGCAGGGGAAAAACATCTCACATACACGATGATATCAATCAAACGTGCAGAGGTCTCACATACACGTGCAGAGCAGCCCCAAAGGCCAATAATCTGAATATAATATCACATACACGTTGATATCAAATCAAACGTGCAGAGTTCTCACATACATGGCGATATTTCCGCACATGCAGAGTTCTCACATACACGTGCAGAGCAGCCTCAAAGGCCAATAATCTGAATTTGATACTGCTGGGGAGGGTACACATCTGATATCTTAAAATCTGATCAATATTTTAAAACCCTTTTAGCTTTCTAAACATACATATATAATCTTTAGAAACACTTTTACGAAAACATGAATAAATCAATCTTCTTTTTCTTTTCTCTTCTGAAAATTATCATAAAACACTTGAATCTGGAAATCTGGAAAACTTTCTGAAAATCTGGTAATTTTTCTGGGAATCTGGAAATCTATCTGGAAAACCTAAAAATCTAGAAATCTATCTGAAAATCTGGAAATCTATCTGAAAACCTAACATAAAATCAGACAAGTCTAAAAATCTGGAATCTGGAAATCTAACTGGAAATATGTTAGAGCATACGTGAACTATTCTTCTTATAAATCTTAATTCTATAACTAATCTATTTCTGGATTCTAAAAATCTACATATTTCTTAAAATATCTTAAATCATCTGGAATTCTATTTTCTGAATAAATGAACAAACCATTTATTTTCTAAATAACTAATGCTAACATATAATTGTATAACATATAACTTATATTAAAAAGTATCCACTCACAAAACTCATGTGCTCCAATCTGCTCTGTCACTGGATTCCGTCTAAATTCATCTGATTCTGGATCCACCCTAAAATCACATAAACTCAATTTAGGATTTACCGGGAAATCTAATAATTGACCACTGTGTTCTAAACTTAATCAATTTAAAATCACTTATATGTTGAATATATCCACCATATTTCTCCATCACTTGCTCGGCTATTGCTCAACTACCAAGGCTTTCTTTCTCTCTCTAATTCTTGGTCTCTCTCTCGCCTAGCTTCTTTTTCTTCTTTTCTTCTTTTTCTGTTTTGCTTTCAACAATTCTCCCTTTTCTCATCTTCTGTACTTCCCTTCCTCTCTCTGCTACAACCATATCTTCCATAGCTGATCTCTTTTATTTCTCTGCCTTCTTTCTTTCTTTGTTTATCTCTCAAAACATCTCTCTCTCTCTCTGAATTTTGATCTCTTATCTCTCCCTCTCAATCTCTCGGTTCTATCTCTTTCTCTCGCCGAACTCCTCCTCCTTTCTTTTCTTTCTCTCGTTTCTGATTTGTTGTTATCATGAAATCTGCTTCTCTCCCCTCCTCTCTCACATATCTCTTCTTTTTATTCTATTTTATTATAATAATCTTATCCCACCTCTTGCTTGCCACCACATACACATGCACCTATCACAGCTTGCCACCAACTTTACCAAATCTTGCAACCTTTCTCCAATTGCTGCCGGCTGTCCATTTGCTGGCAGCTGATACATTTTTTTATTAATCTAACTTCAAAAATGAATCTCATGTTTGGGTTTGGGCTTGTACGGGCTTGGGCTTGGGCTTGGGCTTGGGTCTAATCTTTTGAGTTTGGATTATATATATATAAATAAATTGGATATAATTATGGAACTGGACCTTACATTAACCACCCGAACCTGAGAAAGAAGAAGATGATGATGATGAGATAGAACGGGAAATAAGAGATCGGCACTCGATCTTGGTTGGTTTGGGTTTGAACTGGTTCAGATTTGATCTGGGATTGATTTCATGGAGGGGTTTGGGTGGTTTTGGTTTTTGGGTGTTTAGAGAGGGTGGCTTGATTGATGGGTTTGGATGTTTGGGTGATTTGTGTGGTGGTGTGTTGATGATGATAATGGTGAAGAGATGAATGGGTTTGGAGAGGGTGTTTGGGTGTTTGTCTAGTAGTATGTTGATGATAATGTTGATTAAGGGTTTCATTTCCAGATTAAAAAAAAAATAAACCAAATCTTTTTTTTTCTTTTTTTAATTGTTTTGTTTTTGTATTTATTTATTTTTTTAACATGGGAAAATTTTAATTACCGTAAATATTTGTTATCTAATATTTTAATATTTATTATTTTATTATAAGTTAGGTTAAATTGTAAAAATTGACAAAGTTAGATGATGAAATCGTCATTTGATTTAAGTTAAGGGTAAAATAGTTAATTTATTTTTTTTGCTAGGGTTGACCATTAAAAATTTGGTCAAAATGACTAAATTGAGTGGTTTTTGAAAATATAGAAACCAATCCAGTAAAAAATAAATAAATGAATAAAAAAAAGATAATTCAAAAAAAATATAGGAAGTGTTATAATACATATGGCTTTACACCACTTGTATATACACACAATATAAACCCATCAGCCACCATCCATTCACTGCTTGACTTTGTCAAAGCTTCATCACTAAGTCATTGATACAAGTGGGAGTGTGGGACTAACTTCAAAGGATATATATATATGTGCTCTCTCAATTGATATATGTTAGTTCAGCTGAAGCATGAATAAAACAGACTTATATTTGCTCTACTGCAAGTTCTCTCGCCGCTCTCTATTGTTCATCTTTCATCTCCATATTTCAGTTTATTCTCAATTCTTTTTAGTTGATTTATAACACGTTATCAGCACGAATCTAGTCTAGGACTTCCAGAGAAAGTTCTGGACCGTTTTTAGCTTTGATTTTTGAGTTTTCGATTGAGTACAGAAATTTTGAAGTGCTCAAATCGCTTTTCGGAGGATACCGTTGTATTCCTCTCGGAAATACGATTCCGACGCCGCTGACCGCGTCTCAAACGGAGCTCTAACGAAGCCTCTAGCTCTGGTCAACGCCAAAAATTTTCCCCATAATTTTTCTGCAGATTTTCGAAGGTTGAAGACGACACTGTAGCGTCCGCCACGTCATGACACGTCAACCGCCACATCAGCACCACGTCAGCGCATACGTTGTGCCACGTCAGCGACTGTGCATGGCAGATCAGCGCCACGTCAGCCAGTGAGGCGTGCCACGTCAGCAGCCGCGCCACGTCAGTGCCAAATCAGCCAGAAATGTTTTTCGTCCGTTTCGATGCAATTTTCGCCCGTTTTGGCCGATTCAGACTTGTTTCCAGCTATTTTGACCATTCCGGTACGCAACCGTGCCATCCGTTTCAGCTAATTCCGCTTGTAAGTATTGTTTTGACTTATTTAAGCTTTATGAACTCTGTTTTCAGGAGTGATGGAATATTCAGAAGCTGGAGATTTGGATCCAGTATTATATAAATGGTTGATGCAATATTCAGAGAAATATTCAGAGAAATATACACATCCAGTCGGATGTTGTAAGCATCATAAAAATAATCTAAGATCCTAATGTATAATGAAATGTGAATAATATTTTACCCATTTCATACACATCCAGAGGGATGCTCTGAATATCATAAAAGGATTTAAAATCCTAACGGACAAGATGGCTTATGCCGTCAAATGGAAATTATATGTAATAGTTCTAGATTTATTTTTATGCACATCGCAGGTGATCTCATGGCCCTGTAAGGTGATCTTATGGCCCTGAAACCATTTATTTTTATGCACATCGCAAGTGATCTCATGGCCCTGTAATGTGATCTTATGGCCCTGAAACCATTTACTTTTATGTACATCGCAGGTGTTCTTATGGCCCTGTAAGGTGATCTTATGGCCCTGAAACCATTTATTTTTATGCACATCGCAGGTGATCTCACGGCCCTATAAGACGATCTTATGACCCTGAAACCATTTATTTTTATGTAATATAAGAGACTGACTTATGTTGTGTCTCTGGACTGGCTTATGCTGTGTCTAAGGTGTTCTCATGACCCTAAAATTGTTTATTTTTATGCAACATATCAAACTGTGTTATACCCCTGATAGAACCTGGAGATCTGGATCCAGTGTTATATACATGCCATACGGCACAGTTTTGAAAACCGATGAAAACATGGAGTTCTGGATCCAGTGTTGTATAAATGAATGTCATACTTCATTATTTGGAACCTGGGGTTTCAAACACGTTCATAATATGAAGTTATATGAAGTTATCTCATATATATCAAGTGATATATTTACATATCATTTATTTGAAAGAATGAGCTACACATCTAGTAGGATGCTGTGAGTATCATAGAAGAGATTTAAGATCCTAACGTATCATTCATTTGAGAAAAAAAAAGGGAGGGGAGGGGGGGGGGGGGGGGGGGGATCTACACATCCAGTAGGATGTTGTGAATATTATAAAAGAGATTTAAGATCCTAACGAATAAAGAAAATGGAATTAATATTTTATCCATTTCATACACATCCGGTAGGATGTTGTGAGTATCATAAAGAAGAGAATTAAGATCCTAACGAATAATGAAAGTGGAAATAATATTTTATCCATTTCATATATATCCAGCAGGATGCTGTGATTATCTTAAAAGGATTTAAGATCCTAATATCACGTGTAATGAGATTGTAAAAGATATTTTATCCATTTTATACTTGCTCATGAATGAGCAGTATCAAGAGAGTAAATTTGGATATATTTATATTCATGAGATATCAAAACATACCAAGGAGTGGATGTTTGTGAATGACAAGAGGCAAGATTTATAGAATAAACCTATTGAAAAGATTATTATCATTTCAGATAAGATATAAAATGACATTACACATAATGTCCATAAAATTCCCAGAAGGGAAATATATGTCTTGCCTAGAGTGCAAGGACTCATACAATTCTAAATGGCATTACACATAATGTCCATAAAATTCCCAGAAGGGAAATATATGTTTTGCCTAGAGTACAAGGACTCATACAATTCTGCGGAGTCAGATATATTTTATGAATTTGATTTTGATCTGAGCAAATATTAATATTGTATCACGTCCAACGGAACTGATAGAAAGCTCTGGAAGAGCCATGATAAAAAGCTCTGGAAGAGCCATGATATTGTTATCAAACAATACTAAATCATGTATCAGTGATACTTGATATTATTCAAGCAGAACATAAAAGAATATGCTAAGTTCAAAAATATATAAAGTTAATACCAGATCAGATCCAGCAGATCTGATCAAAGGCTCTAAAAGAGCCACGATATTATTACCAGATGGTATTAAATTGTGTATCGATGATACTTTATATCATTCAAGCAGAATATAAGGGAATCTGCTTAGTTTCAAAGATATACGGAGGAATGAATATCATATTGAAACTATGAGTAATGAGAATGTTTAATATATATGCATTACTCCTTATGAGTCAGGCCAGAAACTTATTATAGAAAAGCTGCGTGCTTTATCATCTGGATTATAAAACACTATTATAAAGAGTGTAGATCTTTATGCAGTTATGAATCATGAATCAAAAGTTCCCAGATCCGAAAATGTTTTTGTTTTGGCGTGATCGTATTGGTCACCCAGGATCTACAATGATGAGTATAATCATTGAAAATAATCATGGATATCTATTAAAGAACCATAAGATTCTTTATCCAGTGAGTACTTTATTCACAGGGGAAACTAGCAGCAAAACCATATTATTCTAAAAGTTGGTTTTGAATTCTCTTCATTCTTACAAAGAATTCAATGAGATATATGTGGATATATTCATCCACTAAATGATTCATTTCATTATTAAATGGTTCTAATTGATGCATCTACGAGATGATCATATGTTCGTTTATTATCAAACATCTCCATATTGCTTACACTTGTTAGCAGTTTTCCAGATATAATCATAATCAAAATGGATAAAGGGAATCACTTATCAAATATCTCCAGATTATTATATTGATTAATTTCCAAATGGAAAGTTTCTCAAGAAGAGAAAAGTAAATGTAAAGTTACTTATATACAAAATAGATATACCAGTTCGGTTATCTATATATATATGTGTGTCTCATTTCAATCTTCATATCTTTCAAATACGAAAGATAATTGATCATCGGATGATTATTAATCTGTTACCTGATATATTAAAGGTAACAAGATTTTATCAGTTGTTATCTCATAAACCCCGGCAGGGTGATTGTTCTTGAAGAACGATCAGAGAAAAAGGCAATAAATAAATCATCTGATACATATCATAAATTTATAAACCTTTTAAAAGGTATTGTTATTGGGATCCCAAGAGTAAACAAAACTCGAGTTATGAATAAATCCACTTTCTCTAAATCAACTCTATAAGAGTCTGATATATCTAAAAGAGACACAAGTCTATGAAATGACTAAATCCATTGAAATGGAAGAAATCTCATAGATACAAGAATATAGAAATTGAGAGAAATTCTATATATCATACGGAGTTTATGATATGACTAAATCCATTAAAATGGAAGTAATCTCAATAGAGATACAAAAGTATAGAAATTGAGAAAATTTCTATGAAGTCATATGAGAGAAATGTGGAATCATAAACAATCATTGATGATGTATTTTTATACACAGTAGCGCTACTGAAATTATAAAAGATAATTATGATATTCATAATATCAATGATTGTAGATAAAAGGCATGATTGGCCTAGATGAAACAAGCAATTCAAGAAGAATTGACTTCATAAGCAAAAAAATAAAGTGTTTAGATCAATAGTACTCCAGACACCTGGAGATGTCAAATTAGTTGGATACTAATGGATCTTTATACGAAAACATAATGAGAAAAACGAGATCGTGAGATATGATGCACGACTCGTAGTATGATGTTTCTTACAGAAACTTGGTATTCACTACTGATGAATACGACTACGTTGTTGATAAATTTGGCTGCCTTTAAAAGGCTTGAAATACGTCTCGTAGACGTAGTAATCATTTATCTATATGATTCACTCAATGCAGATATTTATAAATCCTGAAGGATTCTAAAATGCTAGAAGCATATAAATCGAGATCTCGTAATCTGTATTTGATGAACATACAAAAATCCTTATATGGATTAAAACAATGTGAACAGATGTGGTATAGCCGTTTCAGTTAATATTTGATAAAGATAAAGATATATAATCATATTATATACTCATGTGTCCTCATAAGGAAATGAGAAAGAAAGCATTGTCTCGACCTGAAGGTCGAGCATAGATTAAATGGAATGCTTGTCCATCAATCAGAATATGTTGAAAGGATTCTGAAAAGATTCCATATGGATATTACTCCATAAAGCAAGTATTTGCTCGTACTCCCCCCCAATCATTTATGATGTTATTGCATTTCATGAAATAAATATCAGTGTGCTTCAGTTCAGCAATCTAGAAGATTGCTTCAAATGAACTTTTATCAGGGGGAGCGTCCCACCAGGGGGAGCATATCAAATGAAGTATATTAATTATTTGGGGCATATGTGCATTGTACTCATTTTCCTTTCAATCAGGTTTTTATCCCACTGGGTTTTCCTGATAAGGTTTTAATGAGGCAATTCTATAAGCACACCCAAAATTATTTGATTCATAATTATTACATTTATCCAGTTGATCATCGTATATATGTTGACTTGATCAAAAGGATTATTGTAAATATTACTTTGATCTTGCTAATCATCGTATATATATTATTTTGATCCAGAAAATCATCATAAATATTACTTTGATCCGACAGATCAATGAATACCTTTTGCTCAGGTTTTTATCCCACTGGGTTTTCCCTAGCAAAGTATAAATGTAAGAAATGTTTTGAAGAAAACAATAAATCTGGACATATGTACACTAAACTCTTTTTCCCTTCGATCAGGTTTTATCCCACTGGGTTTTCCTGACAAGGTTTTTAACAAGATAGTTTTGAGAACGTCCAACACCACTAGATCCAGAAGATTCTTGTATATATTGTTGCCAAGGTTTTTATCCCAATGGGTTTTTCCTAGCAAATTAAAATACAAGTTGTGGAAATCCAAGGGGGAGTGTTATAATACATATGGTTTTACACCACTTGTATACACACACAATATAAACCCATCGGCCACCATCCATTCACCGCTTGACTTTGTCAAAGCTTCATCACTAAGTCATTGATACAAGTGGGAGTGTGGGACTAACTTCGAAGAATATATATATATATATATATATATATGTGCTCTCTCTCAATTGATATATGTTAGTTCAGTTGAAACATGAATAAAACAGACTTATATTTGCTCTACTGCCGGTTCTCTCGCCGCTCTCTATTGTTCATCTTTCATCTCCATATTTCAGTTTATTCTCAATTCTTTTTAGTTGATTTATAACAGGAAGTTAAATGATAATATCCTAAAAATAAAAGAAGAAGATTGAGTTAGAAGAGAGAGACGGAGAAAGAAGGTCTTTTGAAATATTGTCACTTGTTCGAGATTTGAGATGGTGAGATGATGGTGAGATTTGTGTGCCTTTAGATCTAGATTTAAGATGGTGAGATTTGAGATCGTGAGATGGTGAGATCTGCGACGGTGAGATTTATGTGCTGTCAACCACAATTACAAAGAACAAAGTCTTTGTCATAATGATGGCATTGATGGGTCTACAAACTCCACAAAGTGATGGTGGGGTGGGAATGTGGGATGGTACTGTAAGGCAGTATCTAACTATGTGCACCATCAAAACCAGAAAAAAATAATTTAAAAATATAAAAAATAAAAGCACATAACAAACAAACGTAAGAGAAAAAAATAAAACAAAAACAAAATTACAGTTAGGTTTGGACTAATCGGCGCCTTAACGTCGATCCACTGTATGACTGGTGTCTAGTGTATATTAAAACACTGATTTTAGGATAAATAATTTTTTTTAACATTATATATCTATTCACCAATCTAAATCATATATATTTTTTAAAAACTTTTGTCAATCGTAGGATTCGAGTAGTTGACTTAGACGTCATTTATTCAAACTTCAAACTCATCAATATACCAACTGAGTGCACCCCTAGAGGCAATAAATATTTATTTTACTTACCTTCCCGTTTAATATTGAAAAGAGAAATCATTCTCGTCTTAATATTCAAATGATAATCATGACACAAGCATGGCCACAATCACAATCGATCACCTTGAGATCCAACTTGGCTTCTTTTTGCATGAGTTTTGTACGTGTTTAACTAGCACCTAGAGAGGTGCCAGTGGTTTTTCTCCATTTGTCATGACTAATACTAGAGGTGTCCACGGTTCCGGTTCGGACCGGTTTCTGTTCGAAACCGGCGGTTTCGGTTCTGTGGACAGCTCAAACCGAAACCAAACCGAAAAATTTCGGTTTTGGTTCGATTTTTAACCGCCGGTTTGGTGGTTTTGGACGGTTTAACCGCCGGTTTTGGACGATTTTGGGCTTTTTATTAATGTAAACCGGCGGTTTAACCACCGGTTTTGGGCGGTTTTGGACGGTTTAGGCCGGTTTTTTGTTTTTTTTTTATTTATTTTTTTATGTAAACCGGCGGTTAAACCACCGGTTTTAACCGCCGGTTTTGGGCGGTTTTTAGACGGTTTTTCCAAAGGCTAACCGAAACCGAAACCGAAACCGAAACCGAACCGGCTTCAACCGGTTTCCAACCGATTTTGTAACCGCCGGTTTCGGTTTCGGTTTCGGTTTTCCAATTTCGGTTTCGGTTTTTAACCGCCGGTTTAACCAAACCGTGGACACCTCTAACTAATACTGGCACCTTAGGTTGCCATGTGTGGTTGCTAGCTAGCTATTGTTGAGCCATATGTATGTATGACCTAGCGCCTTAAACGGTTTGGTAGTACTTTTAGTTTATATGAGCCATGTATTCAAACTAACTAGTACGTAATTTCTTATAAAATAGGGTAAATTACACTGAACCCCTTGAGGTTTGGACAAGTTACACTTAGATGGATAATTTTCTTTATTATACACTAACACTCCCAAAATTTAAATTTGACTTTAAAAATACCTAAAATACCCTTAGTTATATTATTTTACACTTTATTTTTTTTTTCCTTTTAATCAAACACTTTATAAACTTTAATAAAATAAAAAAAATAAATAAAAGATATGATTCATTAAATAAATAAATAGTTTAAATAAATAAATAGTTTTTTTAATTAAATAAATAAATATTTTGAATAAATAAACAATTTTAAAATAAATAAATAAATGAATAGTTTTAAAAAATAAAATAAATAATTAGTTTTAAAAAAATAAAAAAATAAATTTAAAATATAAATAAATAAGTGAAAAACTTAAAAACATTAAATTTGTTAAGGATATTCATTAATAGGGACAAGAACAACTCTAAATATCTAAACTTTTACTATAAAAATGATGGTGAGAGAAGCTTCAAGGTTCCCAACACTCCTTAGATATTTAGAGCTTCTATTGTTCCCATTAATAGATATTCTTAAAAAAATTATTTTTTTTAATTTTTTCACTCATTTTTAAACTATTTATTTATTTAAAACTAGTTATTTATTTGATTTTTTAAAACTTTTTTTATTTAATGTTTTAAATTATTTATTTACTTAATTTTTTAAAAAATATTTATATATTTAATGTTTTTTAAACTATTATGTATTTAATTTTTAAAACTATTTTTTTAAAACTATTTATTTATTTAATGAATCATATCTGTTATTTAATTTTTTTATTTTATTAAAGTTTATAAAGTGTTTGATTAAAAGGTAAAAAAAAATAAAGTGTAAAATAATAAAACTAGGGGCATTTTAGGTATTTTTAAAGTCAAATTTAAATTTTGGGGGTGTTAGTGTATAATAAAGAAACTTATCCATCTAAGTGTAACTTATTCAAACCTCAAGGGGTTCAGTGTAATTTGCTCTATAAAATAATTTGCACCCATACACCATGCTATCTCCTTGCAGTGCTTGGAGGTAGAGATGCACATTTTTCCCCGGATCCCCAAATCCCCACGCCCCCATCCCCATTTAGGGAAATTTTTTAGGGGAAAATGGGGAATGGGGTGGGGATGGGGATGATTTTCATCCCCAAATTGAAATGAGGATGAGGATGGGGGGAGGTCCCCTCATCCCCATTTCCCCATTTTCCCCATAAATATATTGAAATGGGGATGGGGATGGGGTGACCTCCCCCTATCCCCATTTCCCTCATTTCCCCATTTCCCTCAAAAAATATATAAATAAATAAATAAGTAAATAAATAAAAAATTTTAAAAAAAAATTACTCTTCAAAAACCCTAACTATATATACTCATTTACTCTTAAGTCTTAACATTTCTCATTTCTCACTCTTCTCATTTACTGCTGCTGCCGCTCCTCTCAATCTCTCCACTAGTCCACTGTCCACATCAGTTTCAGACTCTCAACTTCTCTCCGCTGGTGCCAGTTCTCTCCACTAGTCCACTGTCTACTATCTATCATGTGTAAGAACGCAGAAAAACAAAAGCAAGGTGAAGTACTGTGTTGTGTGATGTGTGAATTACTGTGAACATATTTTGTCTTACTTTAGTTATAAAGTCGACAACCACTAGGTCCACCATTGTTTCTCACTTTCTTGTTTTGTCTACATCCTCTGTTTTTGGTTTTGTTTTATGTTATTTCCACTATTTTTTGACAGCTTTGTTTTCTATTTAAATTATAGTGTCGATTTTAACTTGCTACACTACACTTTTAGGTTAAATTTCTTCTCAGCCAGAAGTTAATTCAAATAATGTGGACCATGATGTGGTTAATGTTGAAGAAAGCAACAGTCAAATTCGCTCTGAAAACCAGGTACGAAAACGAAAGTTTAGGTCTTACATTTGGGAACATGATCAATTTGGGAAATGGGGGAAAACGGGGAAACGGGGAAACGGGGAAAAATGGGGAAAAACGGGGAAAACGGGGAACTGGCGTTGGGGATGGATATACCTCCCCCCAAAATTCCCCATCCCCATTTTCACCAAACGGGGAAATGGGGGGGGGATGGGGGAAGGGTCTCGGAAGTGGGGATGGGGATGTGGGGACCTATATACATCCCAATTCCCCAAATGTGCATCTCTACTTGGCGGTAATTAATTACTTGCATGGACCATGCCTTCAGCCTTCAGCTATCAACTTTGCACTTAAACTTGATTATTTCATGAAACTTGATTGGAGTAGGAATGTAGGATCATTGAGTTGGTCGTATATAATGCTGTCACTACATATTGTGCATTATAGGATTGGTGTCTTCCAAGCTAATTTAATGAATTTTGTTCTTAAAAAAAATAATCTTAATTGGTTGGCGTTGGCAAAGCCGGGGAACAAGACACCGGTAATTAAGGCAGCATCCGAAGCATGACAAATAAAGGTGCTCATACAAGTGAGGTGGAATTGATTTGTGGTTTTTGTGGAATTGATGTATTTTTGTTTGTGGAATTTGAATGAAGAAATTTGTGGTATAAATAACGGTGAGATAGAAAAATATTAAATTTGTGGTATTTGGGGAGTGAGAAAATATTGAAAAATGGAAGAAAAATAAAGGTAAAATAATTTGGAAAATAAAATGAATAAATTTGTGGTGTTTGGGGAGTGAGAAAATATTGTTAGAAGATTTTAAAAAAAAAAAGTTAAGAATTTGGAAAGAAAATGAATGATGAATTTATTTTTAATTTTAAAATAATAAAGGAAAAGAAAAAAAATAAGTAACTAGGGCTATTTTAGTCATTCTACACCAAAGCTATAATCAATTGATGGAGGGGATTTCAGTGCAATTTTGAGCAAAACTGTTTATGCATACAATTAACTGAATTAAGCCTAATGTCAGGGGTGTTTTCACAATTTGCTATTTCTTATTTTCTATATTCAACGTAATTCCGGAAATTTGGCGTGACAGTTGTCTTGTCTCTGACTAAAATCTGGAATGTGGGTCAGCTAAAAATAATTTTTCATATATCAAAGTACTTTTGACTAATTAAACTCATTCACATCATACTTTATTAATTGAAAGTCAGATTAAACATATTCTTTCGATAAGTTCCGTAGAAATTTATTTCTCGACAAAAGCAAATTCCTCTAAGAGGATGTTAGCGCATAAAGGTCACTACACGGAAGCGTTGCCATATAGAACATAAACAAATAACTAGTAAAAGAATTAAGATAAAAGAAGAAAAAATAATCCAATCATACAATATAAGAGTTTTTACGCGGAAATCCCAAATTGGAAAAAAACCATGGCTGTTAGGACAACAAGAAATCAATCCACTATGAAGAAAATTATTACAACTTCACTCTCAGGATTTTTCATCTCTCAGGATTTTTCTCTCTCTAACCCCAAATCCAATTACACCCAATACTCTCTTTGAGATCTCTCTAATTAATTGCTAATTTTCTCCACACACAATAGCCTAGTTATTATGGTATATATATAAGAATTACAAGGAGTTTAAATCAACAAGGAAATCCTTCTCTTATACGTACAAGATTTCCTTATTTCACATAAATAATATTTCCTATTTATGACAAGTTATCTTGTAAAGGAGAAATCCTTTTTTCTATAAGAACTTCTAGAAACAAAACTATTTCTCTTTCCATTTAGTATTTCTGATTCAACGCGTGTTTAAGATTGACTACGATTCAAGTTGCAGTTGGCCACCCGCTTCCTAAATCGTCTTGAATTACATCACTCAGAAAACCGCGATCCACACGCCACCAGGTCACGACCGCTGTCACTACCGTTGTGCCATCCACAGTGCAACTCACAGCGTAGGCTTCTTGAACACGACCGCTGTCCTTACCGCTGTCAATTCCCACAGCGCAAGGCACAGCGGTTGCCTACTGGAATGGGACCGCTGTCCCTGCCGCTGTGGAAATTCACAGCGCAAGGCACATCGGTTTTAGCTGTTTTAAGTTTCTTAGATTCTTCAGATCTTCAAGCCTCCCTTAAACTTGATCTCATACTTCCAAACGTGTTCCACGTCTCCAGAAAGTCTTCGCATTGGTGAATCTCATTTAGTAATCATTGGAAATTCGAGCCATATCCAACAGAAGATGCATAGAATTTTCTTACATCAACTTTCTTCAGAAACAAACAATCTAGATAATATTGATAAAACAAAAGCTTAGCAAGGTTTTTAAATTATGGAGGGGCGGAGGGCTAATTATATTTATACTAAATATTAAGTTAAAATAATTTTTAAATAAGTTCGATGATCATAAGAGTTTTAATAATTTATAAGGGTTACAAGTAAAGGGATGTGGGTTTAACTTTTTTAATTTTTTGTTGTTGATAAAATTGGACTGACCAAGGGGGAAAAACATCACAAACGATTATATGCTGAAAAACCCCTAGGCAGTATCCATCCATATTATAAAAATAAAAAATTGAAAAGTAACAAAAATCAGAAAAGCATAAAAACCAAGGGAAACAATCCCAACAAAAACATTGGCACGCAGGCTATAAAATACAGAAACAGAAAACATCAAGAAAAATAAAAAGACTCCCGACCCATACAATCATTGCCAACCAACAAAGAGCAGAAAGACGGGGTGTTTGTCCACCACGAATCAACCGCCAACCCCAAAGCATGCTTAGAAAGAGCGTCAGCAACCTGATTCCCCTCCCTAAAGATATAAGAAACCTGAAACTCCATTTTTGATATATGATAAATACAGCGTTGCCAAGCCTGCCGAATCGGCCAAGAAACCTGCTCGGAGCGAGAGGCGAGCAGATGAACCAAATAAGAAGAATCACTCTCAAGCCAGATCCGATGCCACCCATTTTGCCAAGCCAAATTAATGGTCGTCGAAGCTGCAAGAAGTTCCGCCTCAAATGCAAACACCTGACCAAAAGGAACAGCAAAACAACCCTTCATAAAAGTTCTACAATTACGGAAGACACCCCCACAACCCCCAACACCTGGAGAAATTAAGGCAGGCACTATTAGTATTAACTTTGATCCAACTAGGAGCCGGAGGTGACCAAATCACATTCCTGATAACCAAGGCCTTAGCCGGACGATCACGAAGATCAAACCGTCGAAGAATAATACCGTCGAAGAATCAAAAGATCATCTACACAATTACACATACACCCAATCTCTAACCGGTTAGCGTTAAACACCGCATGTCAAACCAAAGACAAAGCAGATCTGAACTCTATAGCCTTACTCCTGAACTGCATAGTCTTACTTTTTAAAATGCGCATGCTATAAAAATATATTTCAAAAATAGATAGTAATAAAAATAAAAATAAATAACCTATAATACAAGTGCATCGCTAATGCGTTTGAGTGGTATCATACGAGGACTCACAACGTAAAATTCATGGATTATCATATCTAAATCAATATTATCAAAAAGTTAAGAGATTCTAGAGCTGTCTAGAAGTTAAAACACATTATTAACTTTGTAATTTTATTTTTATAATACATATATATATATATATATTATTTGAAAATTCTCATGTACAAGACGGAAATCATCAATTGCTATCGATAGCAATTTAATAGCTACCAGTGGGGGATAGGTACTAGTAACAATCGATAATTTCGTACCAAAAATCTCACACAAAAAACCCCGGTCTAGTCTACTAGTGTCTCTGCCCTTACTAAAGGCCAGACATAAAAACTAAATTCTAGTTGTTGAATATATTATAAAAAGGGCTACCCATCATAATTCATCTCCCTCATATTTCTGTTGGACCATTAATTTTATAGGAATCACATAACTTGGGTGGAAATCTTTTTTGAATTTGATAATGAGTAGAGATATTTACACCCATATTATATGTAACAGCCACTTTATTTTGTACACACAATATTAAATTAGCGGTATTTAGGAGTGAAATTAATTAGGGTTTAATGAATAAATAGGATCCGATACGTTAATTTATAGAGAAAAAAAAGTGTATGCATAAACTATGGTGTGCTTTTTAGCAATTTTATATAAGGGTAAAATTGAATTTAAAAGAAAAAAATAGAATAATGCTATAAAATATCTTTCTACATTCTATTTTAAAATTTTTTATTTTATGATAATTTTATTTTAATTAAAATTACTAAAAAGAATAAATAAATTCTAAATACACTGCAACCTAATTTCAGTTTATAATGATTTACACTATTATGTTTTTCAGGTGGGAACCTCTTTTTCTCTCTTTGTTATTGTCTGCCCAGTAGGCCAGTACTCTCTATCCTATTTTTATCCCGTAGAAATTTCCTTTAATTTATGTTATATGCACCTATTCCCTTTGTATTGCCCTGTCTTCCATATAAGCCTTAAAGAAAAATTTAAAAGTTTGGAAGGATGAGATATGAATTGTCAAGATTCAATAGATACAGATAGTGAATCAGACAAGCACCAAATAATCTCTCTCAATCTTTCATCGAGCTTAGCCAAAATTTGGCAGCTTTTCATGTAATTTAAACGTAAAACACCAACATATTACATTAGAGACTTTTAAAATTTTAGAAAAAAGTCAAATGAAGAAAAAAAAATAAAAAAAATTGTTAATTTCAATATTTATTGAAGAAAGATAATTTTGAAATAAAATAATTTTTTTAATAAAAAAATAGGTTTTTATGATGGAGATTTTTCAATAAAAAATATAAAAGATAAAAAGAATAATTTTGGAAAAAGATAGAATATCTTTAGAATTTTTTTTAAAATTTAAGGTTTTAGAATAAAGTATATTTAGGGAAAAAAAGTATGAAAAAGATAAAAAAAAATTGGATTATTAGAAGAAAATCTAAAAAAAATTATCAAATTGGAGCGTACGTTGGTACAATTTTATAGATTTTTTTTTTCTAAAAAGGGTACAATTTTGAAGGATGTAAATATTGTCACCCTTCGAAAATATGGGCTCTTAGGCCCTTTGATAATATGGGCTCATGGGCCCTTGTGTATGGATCATGTGTATGGATCATGTGTTTTGAGGCTTGAAAATCCATGCATACTAATCCGAAAAGTTATAAATCGAAAATATAGGCTCATAGCGTTGCTCCTTTTCAGATTTTTCAGGTGTCTATCGTATTTACAACATAGTGATATACTAATTTTTTTTTTAAGAGATACCAAACTGTTGGTGTTTATTATTTTATTTTTTGAAATATCACATTTGGTGATAGAGTGATTTGAACCCGATACATCATCGCATCAAATAAGTGCTTTTTTACCGCGAACCACATTTGAGAATGTATCACTTTTGGTGTTTATAAGAAAATTAAAAATTGCCCATGATCCATTTAAAACCCATGGGCAGCAAAAAGCACTAGGCTGTTATGACTTATGATGCATAATCCTTGGTGTTAAAGTTTCACTATTTGTATTCTATTGAGTTGTGACATTCGTTAGTGTAAATATAGGATCAGGGACGTAACCAGAATTAAACACTACAGTGTGATAGAATAATTTTTTTTTACCGATCATTAACAATAAAAGAAAATTGTGATGAGTAAAGATAAAGATACACCTAGTCAAAAAGACATAACGAGGATTATACTGTAAATGCATATTCAAAATAAATAATGTAATCAAGAAAATCGATTGAGACTTTCCGGACAACGGTCAACCACGAGGTACGGGTGCCCTGTAGTGGTCAAACCCGGTAGAAACGTTAGGTTTGGGTTCGTAGACAGGTAGGAGAGGTCAGACCAAGCAGGCGAGGTAGGAATATGCAGGAGAGGCTTGACCAGGTAGGAATCAAGTAGGCGAGGTCGGACCCGGCAGGAATTAGGGTCGGACCAGGCATGAGAGGTCGGACTAGGTAGGCGGGGTCGGACTAGGCAGGAATCAGGGTTGGACCGGGTCGGACCAAGCATGCAAGGTAGGCTAGATTGGACCAGACAGGTTGTCACGGTCTATGATCACATGTACCTGATCCCGGTCCATGGTCCCTGGTCTGTGGTCCCCGGTACCTGATCCCGGTCTATGGTCTCTGGTATGTGGTCCCTGGTATCTGATACCTGATACTCGGTACCTGATACCCTGATACATGGTACTTAATTCCCGGTTCTGCTCTAAAGTTCTCCAATACAAATGGTATGTGAGGAGGAGGAATAAGAGAACTAGGACTGGTAGAGTCGGAGCCTAGCTCACATACGCGTATAATAACAGAGATAAAGGGGAAAATAGTAACTCTTCTGTATACCTAAAGGAGAGATGCTCTGGGGAGCTTACACAAATAGCCAAGTAGTACAACATAAGTGCTCCGCAGGGCTTCCACAAGTAGCCAAGTAGCATGACCAAGCGGTGACATTCTCAAACCTGAAGGATAGTTTACAAAAGTAAGAGACTTAAAGGGAAGGCTAGTTGGCTAGTTATCGCTAAGAGGGTCAAAATTGTGTTCATGAGAGCTTGTGTGCAAGATAAGGCCTGAGACTAAATGGGTATAAGGGTAAAGACGATGAGAGATATGAGGACCGGAAATGAGAGAGTGCTAATGTTTCGACTTTAGACACACATTTGAATCTGAGAGGATATTTGATGGGTAAAAGAACTAGGATTTCTATTAAGGGATCAACATTATTTGCAATAATGTATTGTTTCTTCATTTTTCTAGAAGACATAGTTGAGAATGGTTTGAATACTTGGTGGGTTACTAGATGTATCTCTTTCTGTAATGCATATATATTAGCAACATTGTAGTTATTTTTATTTTTATTTATTTTTGTCCAGAAGATTGCTCCATACGCTATTCCCATTACAAAGTTGACCAAGATAACACATTGCAAAAATGCGAACCACAAGAAGAATATTTGGCTGCTGTTTCAAAAAGGGTTAATTGTACTAATACCCTCAAGTTTAGGCATAATTCCACACATGGAACTTTTCACAAACCTTACACAAACCTCCCTATTGTTAGTGGTCAACGGCTAGGGGATAACAGTTGAAGGGTTAAAGGGGTTTTTACCCTTTAAAATATAACAAATTATATCTTTAATTGTTTAAGAGTAAATTTTTTTAAAAAAATGATTGTTCAAGAGTAACTAAATTTTAAAATTTTTACCAAGGGGATCGAATCTCATATGAAATGTCCATCATCCTTTTTTTTTTCGTTCTCCGTGATCTGCTCCTTCCATAGGGGGAGCATATTGCTCTTCCATGGAATCGATCAAATGGTTGAGAGTTCTCCACCATCTGATCTTTTCTGTACCATTTTTTTACAAAATAAAAAACCTTTAAGTAATCAGAGTAAAAGTAATAAAATATTGGTTACAATAAGTAACTAAAGATATTTTAGACATTTCTTTCGAAAAGACTAACCAATTGTTAGTTTGGGGAGAAGTCAACTAATAATAGATGATGTTATATTCCCTTAATTCAAATGATTTCCTACCAATGAAACAAAATGATAATATTTTTTAATATATAAAGAGAAATTCAAAATTCTTTTAGATGGAAATTTGAGAATGAAACACTAGGCCCATTACTTTTCAAGAAAAAAAAAAGATATTCCTTGTTTTAATACAAAGTAAGGAATTTGATCATATTTATTGATTTGAATGAATTTTGATATGAATTTTTTTTACGATAAATTCAATAAAATCTAATTGTAAATAAAATTTGAAAAATTTTCAACCACTGCCACTATTTTCCCTAGATATTTAAGACATAGATGCCAACAAGAAAGGAGCAAGATGTTTTCCAATTTGGAAGGCAAAACTTGTACGTACTGGGTTTGTTTTTGTTGCCAGCATTTAGTTTGCCTCCTGGGGCATTCAATGCTGCCTTGAAGGTTATTGCTACAAGCCTACAACTATAGCCTCAAAATAATCTAAGAGTGTTTAAATAGGTTTTAATTGATTAATTACCAATTTTTTGACTTAATCAATATTAACAACTTTACCCCCATAATAGCAAGCAAGCAATCAATCAATAGTAAATTTGCGGAAAAGTTCTGAATGATGAGCAAATCAAAGTATCCACACTATTAGGAGCAATCACTACCTGAGAAATTTCCTTGCAAAGACCTGAATGATGAGCTAAAAAGGAATCATGAAAATGTCAGGAATTATTATAAAAATAATCAGAGAATTAAAAAGAAAGGCCTAACACACCATCCGGGACATTCAGCCGATCAACCAAGGACATTCAGCCGATTATGAAGCCAACGAGATTCCTCCATAAGACTGAAGTAATGATCCTTAATACACAATCAAATTGAAGAGCAAACATAATAAGTTCTAGCAGCAAAAAATTGCTTTAAATAATGCAAGCGCGAAAAAACAAACACAAAATTATCGTTTGTTACAACCTTACAGAAGGCTTGTGGAGAAGAGCTTTATTCATCAGCTTCAGTCTCTTATCGCCGATGCCACCATTCTCTTTAGGTAAACATCACTTGTTCCAGACAACTGAGATTAATTTGAAAAAAAAAAAAAATTATTATGAAAATTAATACTCTACTGCCGCTTCTTGTAAAATTCCATGGGTTAGGATCAGTGTTATGGTCTAATATAGGCTGAATAATTGAGAATGGGTTGTGGGCTTCTTGGGCCTAGTTTTACTTACTAATACCGCTTTGAGGTTTTATAGCAACTCTTTGATAAAGTAATAGAAGGAAACAATCATATCCTAACCACTCATTCATTGTAATGTTTTACGTGTTAGGAGACATTGAGAGGGAAGTGAGAAGAGGGTCAAAATTCTTTACACTTTTACTACAAAGGTGTCTTATATACGTCCGGGAAGCACAATATCAAGCCAATTTATAACTAGGGGCGAGTGCGAGTCGGATCAGTTCGGTTTTCGGATGAAACCGTTCATGACATACATATACTCAGTTGTCATTTTTTTTTCTTTTTTAATCGAATGACTCCTAAAAACAGGTTGACTAGATCCAATTCGAATATGTTTTTTTCGGGTTCGATTCGAATTGGTTTAATACGGTTTTGGACCTTATGGGTTTAATGAACATTTACCTACGTTTTTAACTTTATAAGTCTTTTGGAGCATAAATCAGTGTCCTTATTTGAGAAAAATTCACATATTACAATCTGCTTTATATATATATATATATATATATATATATATATATATATATAAATTCAACAACTCCAAATATTAAAAAAGAATATTGAACTTAATAATATAAACATAAGTCTAAATAATCCATAGCACATATTAATACTTTTAATAATAACAACAACCTATATATATATATATATGTTATTGATATAATTTGAAGAAATAACAAGTCAGCATAAACAATTATTGACATGTCAACCAAAATCGAATCAACCTAAAGTGATTAGAAAATAACCCTATAAATCTGATCAGAGTTACCTAGATGGTCGGGTTTTTTGATACCCGACCAAGGTAATACGATCGATCGGGTTATCATGATAACGATCGGGGGAAAGTTAAGTGATCAGGTTTAGTTACTTGATCGGGTGAAGATCCATGGTCGGGGGTAAAAGAGATCTGGTCGGGTTTGGAGGACGATCAGGTAAGCGACACGTGGACAATGTCTCAATACGTTCAGAAGCTTAGCGTGTTGATAACTTTATTACGACTCAAACACGTAATGGAGAATCCTCTTCAAGTACGGTTGCAAGAAGCATACTCTGACAAGGAAATGGATGTCCAAAAGAGTTATCAGAACACTAAATAGGTAAAGTCCTAATACGATTAAAACGACTCCAACAAGATCGAGCTTTATTAAATCACTACTGCCTTTCTCTTACTTGTACTCCAAGAACTAGGGTTTTATGCATGTATAAATAGACCTAAAAAATACCCAACAGGGGTTAGCGAATTATTAAGGATTCAAGAGAGCAAGGAAGATTGTGTGTGTAATCATAATCATATAGTGATTTTTCCTCTCGTCGTTGCCGGCAACCGTGGTTTTTTCCCTTCCAGGTTTTCCTCGTAAAATCTTGCTTGCATGATATCTTTTATTTCTTTTTGATTCAATTATATAATTGCTAACCTTACATGTTTTGTGTGACTGTGTGATTGAATTCATACAATCCAAAAATCGCAGTCAAGAATTGGCGCTAGAAGGAGGGGGATAATTCTTGTTGAACGAACTTTTGTTAAGTTAACCTCGAAGAACTTGTGAAGCAGCATTATGGCAGACAACAAGGATGGAAGTCGATCCCCACGTGACACCGGTACCCTGCGCGATATCAACAGTTCCGATCCAGTGAACGCCAGTATCTTCAGAGGAAACTTACCTTCAGTGACGCCAACTTCGATTGGTCAAGCCGCCATAACCTCCACAAACACTCTCCCAGGAATCTCCCCGGATGCATTCCAACAGGTTCAAGAGTCCCTGCGGAGAGTCGTCGAGGATGCCGCTAGACAGGGAATCAACATAATTGCCACCACAAATTTAACCTCGCCATTCCAGTTACACATGCCCGTAATGGCACGGGATTCTAGAATACAGTCTGAGATAGTAATTCCAACTCCAGACGCCCCACAGAAAATTGGTAAAAATAAGGCGAATCCCTACGAAAAGAGGGATTGATCCCAAAAGAATAATGGCCGGCGTGGTTATCAGGACCACAAGGGGAATGGGGACTAGACCAAGGGAGCACAACCCGTATGATGACGTCACAAGAAGTCAAGAACGGGAAGTGAGTTATGACCAAGGAGACATATATGATGGACACAGAAAGAGGTCTCGATGGCCTTCACTGACAATGAGGAACCCCTAAGGAGGCATAGAGAGACAACTTCTGCTCACAGATACAATGTTCGAGATACTCAAATCATAGGGCGAACATCTAGAGACCCTTATGGTATCATCATCCGTCAGAAATTTGATGAGTGCGGTGAGCCAGAAGGAGAGCGTGAAGTTCTACTAAGAAGGATAAAAGCGCTGGAACGAAAGCAGGGATAAGGAAATTTGCTGATAGGCAATTCCGGAAGTCTATTTACCGCATCCATAAGACATGCCCGTTTCTTAGAAAAATTCAGGATGCCACATATGGAACAATTCAAGGCCAACACCAACCCTCAGGAGCATGTCAGGAGATATCAGAGTGCGATGGCACAATATGATTATGATGATGCGCTCTTATGCATAATATTCCCCCAAACATTAGGGGATCAGAGGTCCAGATGGTTCGGTGGCCTTGCAAGCGGGTCGATCGAGAATTTCGAGGAGTTGATACAGGCCTTCACCAGGCAGTTCATGGGAAATATCCAGCGGAGGAAGTCGATATCCGTCCTGTCAACCCTAAAACAAAGAAAAGATGAGAAATTGAAAGACTACCTCACCCGTTTTTCACAAGAAGTCTCGAAGGTACAGGATCACAATGATGATGCGGTTGTGGCTGCATTCGTTAACAGCTTGCAGCACAGCCAATTATCGCTCAGCTTAAGACAAAGAGGACCAATCACCTATGCTAATCTGATGGACAATGTTGAGGGATATGCGATGGCTGAAGAGGAGCAAATAGCCCATGAAGCAGAATACATACATGGCGGCCGACCAAGTGAGAATCAAAAGCCCAAAGATAATGTTTCGAAGGGGAACCCCAAAGGAGACCAAAAGAACAATTCTGGGAAAGCCAAAGAAGGCTGTAAGAAAGAGGGTCAAAAGAACAATAAGACCTACAAGAGGCAGTACACAAATTACACCCCCTGACTTAGAAACAAGAGGAAGTTCTGAACGTAATCAAGGATAAGGATTTATAAAAGAAGCCTCCAAAGCAATCCAGTTTTGCTCGAAGAGACACCTCGAAGTACTGCCGTTTCCATCGGGAAAATGGTCATGAAACCTCTAAATGCTACCAGTTGAGAGACTACATTGAAAAATTAGTCAAAGAAGGGCACCTAAAGGATATAATTCTCAAAGGAGATGATGACCGGTAAAACAATCCCATAAAACCCGATCAAGACAGAAAGGGTAGTTCAAGGGGAAGTTCAGATGCCAGAGCTATCAACATCATTTTTGGTGGTTCATATACGGGAAAAAGTAATAGGGAAAGAATGTCAGAAGTCCGTGAAGCGATTGATGGCCAGAGAAACCTGAAAGTAAATTTGGTAGGTCCCGATCAGAAAAAACTCAAACAAGGGTGGGATCCGATCACTTTCTCCGAAGCTGACGCCTGCGGACTGGAAGTCAAGCCAAATGATGCAATCGTTATGACAGTTCATATCGGACACCGTGAGGTAAGAAGAATACTGATCGATAATGGAAGCTCGGCAGATATCCTGAGTGGGGAGGTGCTCGATCAATTAAGACTTCATAGGAAGGATTTACAGCACTGGCTGTCTCGTTCAGAGAATTTGAAGGAGCGTAAGTAAGATCTTTGGGAACGGTCAAACTCCCGGTCGAGGAAGGAAATTTTCCATGTCAGAAAATAATATTGCTCGATTTCGTAGTAGTAGACACCGAGAATTGACCCTACAACGCCTTGCTAGGCAGACCATTTTTGAACAAAAAAAAGGCAATTAAGACAACTTACGCCCTGACCGTCTAATTCCCGATAGAGGCTGGAGTCGAAATACTGAAAGGCTCCCAAGAATGGGCGAGAAAGGCCAATTTACCGATGTATAGAGACAAGGCAGAGCTGGATGTTATGTAGATAGATCCTGTTGAAGGAGAAGCGGAAACGCTAACTCGATTCGATTTGGATAAAAGGGAGTCATCTCTAGAAGATGGAAATAGCCGAGAAGGGGAATCAACTATCGAAGTAGTAGTAGACGATGGAAAACCCGACTAGACAGTAAAATTGGGAGCACAGCTGACTAAACAAGTACAACATCAATTAATCAGTTTACTGAAGGAATATAAAGATGTGTTCGCCTGGAGGTATAAAGATATGCCAGGAATCGAGGCCAAAATAATTTTCGACGCTCTGACTGTAGACCCAGAACACAAATCGGTAATTCAGAAGAGGCGTCGGTTCAACCTGGAACGAAGTTAAGCAATTAAAGAAGAAGTCAGTAAGTTCTGGCAGCAGAATCAGTCAAGGAAGTCAAATACCATGACTGGGTGGCAAATGTAGTACTTGTGAAAAAGAAAAGCAGACAATGGAGAATGTGCGTAGACTTCATAGGTCTGAACAAAGCATGCCCGAAGAACAGCTTTCCTCTGCCCAGAATAGATCAGTTGGTCGATACGACTGCGAGGCACGAATTGTTGAGTTTCATGGATGCATATTCAGGCTACAACCAGATCAGGATGTTCGGCCAAGATGAGGAAAAGACTGCTTTTTTAATGGATCAATGGCTCTATTGCTATAAAGTAATGCCTTTTGGTCTCAAAAATACCAGGACAACCTATCAAAGACTGGTAAACAAGATGTTTGCCTGACAGAATGGAGGTCTATATAGATGACATGTTAACAAAAAGCATCACTGCAGCTAAGCGTGCAGCCGACCTCGAGGAAACATTCAAAGTGCTAAGAAGATATGGGATGAAGCTGAACCCGAACAAGTGTGTCTTTAGGGTACCATCAGGAAAGTTCCTCGGGTTCCAAGTGCACCAGAGAGGAATCGAGGCAAACCCTAAAAAAATAAAAGCCCTGGAAATGATGAGATCCCCGGTTACCCTAAAGACATTCAAATGTTGACAGGCTGCCTAGCCTTATTAAACCGATTCATTAGCAAGTCGACCGACAGATGTCTACCTTTCTTTAGAGTAATAAGAAAAGGCAAGGGGGTAGAATGGAATAAAGAGTGTAAGCAGGCGTTCAAGAAGATAAAAGAATACTTAGGTAAGGCTCATATCTTATTAAAGCTCCGAACTAGAGAACCATTGTACTTATACCTATCAATCACAGCTGTAGCTACTGGCTCTGTATTAATAAGAATGGAAGAAAGAGTACAAAAGCTAGTATACTACACTAGTAAAGCTCTGTTGCCAGCAGAAGCAAGATATTCGGCGGCCGAACAGATGGCATTAGCATTTGTGACAGCTGCCAGAAAAGTAAGACTCTATTTCCAAGCCCATAAAATTGAGTTATACATAGATTGTCTGTTAAAGCAAATTCTATCCAAGCCAGAAGTGTCAGTAAGACTGACAAAATAGGCGGTTGAATTGAGCGAGTTCAATATTACTTACTTACCAGGGACAACAATAAAGGGTCAGGCAGTGGCGGATCTGATCGCCGAGTTCACTGAACCTGACAGAGAAGTGGTCAGGATGCTGGAAGAAAATGAAGGGAAGATTTTCAACTGGAAACTACATGTTGACGGGTCGTCAAATGCGCATGGAAGTGGGGCAGGCATAGTGGTGTCAACCCCCGAAGGTGATCAAGTAGAGTATGCCTTGCAATTTGACTTCAAGGCTACCAACAACATGGCTGAATATGAGGCGTTACTGGAAGAACTCAGAGTCTGCACGACACTAGGGGCAGACAAAGTTGAAATATTCAGTGATTCCCAGGTTGTGGTCAACCAGGTCTTAGATGAATACCAGGCAAAAGACTCTAACATGGTGGCATATTTAGAGATAGCTAAGATACTCCTCAGGAGATTCAAGGATTATAGAATCACTCAGATCCCGAGAGAAAAGAATGAAAAAGCTGATGCATTATCCAGGCTAGCATCAGCAACCACTAGAATCTGGTATAAGATGATCCCAGTGGCTCGTCTCGTAAAACCCAGCATTGGAGAAGAAGAGAAGCTGGTTGTAGAGACAATAGAAACAGAGCAAGTCACTTGGATTACCCCGATCAAGTGATACCTACAAGACGACACGCTCCTATAAGATGCAACTGAAGCAAAGCACATTAGATACAGGGCAACCCGTTATTCAATATTAGAAGGAGAACTCTATCTAAGGGGGTTTTCCAGAGCCCTACAGAGATGTGTCAGTCAGGATGAGAGAGATAAAATTCTAGCTAGTATACACAGAGGTGTATGTGTGAACCATACTGGAGGAAAATGTTTGGCCTATAAAACCCTCAGGCAGGGCTTTTATTGGCCGACTTTGTTTAAGGACGCCAAAATGGTGGTAGAAAAATATGGTACCTGTCAAAGAATCGCAAATGACATCAAACAGCCACCTGAGAACTTGAAGAATCTGACTTCATCCTGGCCGTTTGCAATGTGAGGACTGAACTTGATCGGCCTTATGCCTACGGCAACTAAAGGTGATGCAAAGCACGTTATTGTGGCAATTGACTATTTCACAAAATGGGCTGCAGCGGAAGCTTGGTACATATCACCGAAGCTAACACCACTAGCTTCGTAAAGAAAAATATCATCTATCGATTCGTGATCCTGAACTCGATCATCACTGACAATGGGACTCAATTCGATAGTGATAATTTTAGGGAGATGTGCCAAAAGTACCACATCAAAAATTATTATGCTACTTCAGCTCATCCTCAGACCAATGGTCAAACTAAAGCAGTCAACAAGATCATCAAGCACACTTTGAAAGCCAAGCTCGATGGTAAAAAAAGAAACTGGGGGGGATAAGTTATATGAAGTACTATGGGCATACTGAACAACTCAAAGAACTTCGACATGAGAAACATCTCATTCCTCTAGCATTCAGAATAGAGGATGTTATCCTGGTCGAGGTCGCATATAATTCCCCAAGAGTCCAGCTATATCAACACGACACCAATGTAGAAACCCTAGAACAAAATCTGGACGAGTTAGAAGAAAAAAGGGATATGACAAGGGTAAGAAATGCGGCCTACCAACAAAGAGTCATAAGATACTACAACTCGCATGTCCGAGAAAGGAAGTTCCAACTTGGAGACCTGGTTCTTAGAGGGTATCCCCAAATACAAAGGATAAAGCGGCTGGATCGCTTGCGGACAAGTGGGAAGGGTCTTATCAGGTGGTCGGGCTAGTTGGGCACGGAGCATATCGTCTTGTTCGACCAGAAGGAGGAGAGTTGCCCAGACCATGCAACACTCGGTATTTGAAGATATTTTACCCTTAAGGGATTTCTCCTTTCCGTTAAAATTAGAGTAGTGGCAGACTTATTTTTGTTATCTAATTATTAGTTTGTTTTTTTATAGTTTTTGATTGAAGATATCAATAAAAACCCCTCGAGGGAAACATAGTTCAGGAAAAAGTGTTCTAATGTTGCTATTCTTTACAAAGAAAGTTTTAAAAAAACCCTGAACGGGTTCTCGAAGGGCCTAGTGATGGGGCCGAAAGCGTATGTTGCAAAGACAACGCACTTTCACCGAAACTAACTGGGTGCATTAAAAGCACTGTTAGAGCGCCTTCAAGTGATCAGATACCTGTTGGGATGCGCCAAAAGTTGGATAAAGTGGTCAAAAAATCTCACGCTTGAATATCAGCCAACCAGAAAGTTGGATGATGTAAGCTAAGTTAGTGAGATAAGAAAACCCACATTACAGCAAATCTTGAGCAATAGACCGCTTGGGAGACGTCCTAGTAACTTAGTTTCCAGATAAAAGATAAGAGTCTATAAATTAGATACCATGCAAATGGTCCATGAAAAGCACACTATTTGAACCAATATACAAAGCAACTGCAAACCAAGTCAGAACCGATCAGTTGATTAGATAACCAATCGGGTTCATCAAAAGCTGATGGCCAAATTGGTCGGGCAAAAACCAACCAATCAAAAAGAGGTTATTGAACGAGTTAAAGATAATTGATAATAAATTGAACTGAGTTCGATCAGTCAAGATAGCTTATTTGGTCAATGATCAATAACTCGATCAATCAAATTACAAAAAATCGATAAAGATGGCCGAGTAAAGTAAAGAAGACCACACGAGTAAATCAAAAACTTGTATCATTAAAAGATGAACGAATCGTTTATTTAGTGTTACAAAAAATTACAAGTTATGACGTATAGGAGAGATCAGGTTCCAAGAGCGTGTGAAGGGCCTCCAGGACCAGAGGTTCCATGAGGATTACTTTCTTCTTCACAGCCTTTGGCCAGATCTCCAAAGTTTGGCCATCAGATGTCATCTTCAGGATCTTCAACAATGAAAGGAGAGTAATCGGTCTCAGGTAAAGGACCAGTATCAACACCCTTGGATACTGCACCACCTTCCTTAACCGTATGAAAGGTCACCAGAGAAGATTTGGAGGGAAGCTCCAGATGCATAATATGAGGTTCATTCCCGATAGATTTGCAATAAGCCTTCCATCTCATCCTTTGGTTTTTTATCGCATGGAGAGACTTAGCCTTGTGCTTTTCAATTGTTCAGTCCCATTTATGGCTAGCCTCTCAAGTAGACCTTTCATTTCCCCCGAAGAACATTCGAGAGGTAGCTAGTCCTCGTTTCAGTTCCCTCAGCATAACGGCCTTGAATGCTGGAGATCTTTTGTACCGATCGACGCTCTGGACTTCAAGGGCTAACATGGTTTCTTGTGAGAGCACCTTCATACTGACCTTCTGTTGCTTAAAATCGTCGATCAGCCTCTCATAGAGAAGCTTAGCCTCCTCAGACCCCTGCCGAGCCTCGAGCATGGATTGTTAAGAAGCAGCTAGAGTTTCCTTGGCAGTGTGAGCTTCTGCCTTTTGGCTAGCAGAGGCCTTTTCAGCCAAAGACATCTTAGTCTCCAACTCTGGCACCGATGGTCGGCCTTGGCCAGATTCGCTTCAAGTCCGGCAGTTCTCAATGCAAGCTGTGTTAGGCTGGTCGTGGCATTGTCAGCTTTAGTTTCAGCAGCAGCAACCGACCTCCTCAAAGCCGCCTCTGTCGCGTCACGGTGCTCTAGTTTCTCCTCAAATGATATTCACTTGCCGAGGCCGAACTGACTACTTTATTCCTCTTTTCAAGCTCCTTCTTTAGCTGAGAAATTTCGGCATCCTGTTTCTTCTGAACCATCATGGCCCTGGTCATCTCCTCCACAGTCTTGAAAAAAAGGGAAGAAAAATAGGGTAAGTTTATATATAAACTTAAAGCGTAAACTTAAAACGTAAAGAATGAGCAAGAGGCTGGAAAATAATATATAAACGTCGTTGTTATAGATAGCGTGGACTTTTTCCACATCATTAGCATTTCAGAAATCAGTCCAGTAGTCTGTGCCAACATAGCCCTTTCCAGCAGACATAAACTTTAGTATGTCTAGGGGGTCAAGTAATATGTCCCCCGAGCCAGAAGCTCCAGCCACACTAGGAGGTATTATCATCCAGGGGGCAAGGGGTGGTTGGTCCATCGGTTCAGAATGTGAAATTGGAATGGCTTCAGGAGTAGCTTGAACTTGCTCCTGATCAGCGGTCCCCGATGGACCTGCTTCAACACTACTTATGACAGGGGCAAGAAAAATATTGGGCAAGGGCTCAAATGGACGGCCCAATCAAAAAGATATTTTGTCAATATGTTCCGCTTCATGGTTAGATAAGTTGTCTTCGGGAGGGAGCGGATCAGATGTTACCTTTTCAGGACTGGTCTGCCCTTCGTCAGAATCCGAGTCAGTAAAGACTCTCTGACTCTTGATAAAAAATTGAATAGGGGCCTTGCTAGCACGATGAATCGGGAGGTCAGAAGGAACCTGACAGATTAAATGACTGGTTTGAAGAGGGGTTGGCTCAGACGGTCTTCGCGGGTTGGACTTGAGGGATGTGGTTTGCTTGACACCCCCGGTAGTAACCGGATCGTTCGACCCAGATCGATCAAGTGGCAGGAGAGTAGATGGAGCTCGAGCATAATCATTTCCCTGTTTAGATCCGCACTCCTTGCGGATAAGATCAGTCAACGTATTCTGATCTTCCTCATCCTCTTTAAAGATGACCGCTTTGACTCCAGTCTGATGAGCTTCTAGCTCAGATGCTGATTCGAGTTTCTTCTTTGCACGAATGGCATCAGAAGCGGAAGAATCAGTAGCAGTTTTGGATCGCCTTGCTGGCAGGAGATTTCCCAGAAGATTTGGTCGGGCGTTGACCAGCTATTTCCTTAGTGAATTTCCTTTTTGAGCCTCTGGGAGATTTATTTTGCTCACCCCGATCAGAAGATTGCCTTTCTTTTTCTCTGTCGGGAACGTCTGAAGATGCGTTGGGATCGGGCTCATAAATATGTTCAACCATGGTCTACTGAGGAGGAGCAATACCCTGAGCCAGCTGAGCAGCAGCTTCTGCACTACTGACCTTATCAACATTTTTAATTTTCTCGGCTTTATCCCCGGTTACGATATCTATCTCATACACTGACAATTGAAGAATGGAAAAAACATCGGTAAACAAAATAAATAAATAAATATATAATAATGGGAACAATTAAAGTGACAGGAGTTACAACGTTTGCGTCGACTCGAAATCGGAGGAAACAATCCAAGGTCTTGAATGGCCTTTTCAGCAAATAGCCCACAACGATCTCTGGTCTCCCACGATGTTTGAACAGTCTTGATAACATTTTTTGCTTGTTCTTCTTTTAGCAAGGCAGAGGTTTTGTTCCATAGTTCGGGACTATAGAAGTGCCTAGGAACTTAATTCCTGGTCAGTGCTTGTCGGGGATCAGCAACGACGGTTTCACCCCATTCTCCCTGAATGAAGAACCAGATATTCTTCTAATATTTATTAGATGAAGGAAGGCCCCAAAAGAAGCCCTTGTGGTCTTTACTGGATGGAGGACAGGGACGTTGATTATATCCTTTAGGAATCCAATGGTTGATTGAACTAGATTGAAGATAAAAAGTACCTTCATTGTCTGATCGTCGAAGTGTATAGAAGTTCCAAATTTCCTGTGGGGTCGGGGGGTACTTGGCACCGATTTTATTCCACAGATGCCATAAGCTTATAAGGACTAGATATGAGTTTGGTGAGAGCTAGGCGGGAGTGATCCCAGCGTCGGTCAGGAATCTAGCAATAAAAGGTTGAAGGGGTAGTGTGACCCCAGAGGTGAGCATTGTCCCATAGATGGCCACTGCGCCCCGAGAAGGATTCCAAATTGCGCGCTGATTGCTCAAGAAAAGTTCAGCCGATCGGGGTAGATCGAACCTTTCGCTATATTTCATTATCTCTGGATCGTCCACTGCATTTATTTCCGAATCAAAGGCACAGGGATGCTCTGCCGAGAATTTCAGAAGAAAAGCTTGACGCATCCTAGGAATGTCCCCTATCTTCAGTAACTGAGAAGGAATCTTCAAGTCAACCGCAGAAGAATCCTTAGAACTCGGTCTGTTTCCCCAGCTGGATCTGGTTGTCTTCGACATATCTAGGTATGTATTGAGAGAAGAAGGAGAAGAAGCATCTGAGTTAGCGATGTTCGATTCAAAATAAGAAGGTTGAAACTCGGGAAGAGCCACAGAATAATTAACATTAAGGGGTACATGATGAACTGGACGAGAAGAAGAATCTTGGAAAAATCCCCCTAAAATGGATTCAATCCTGGCAATATTCTTCTTGTCGCCTATTGTAATTTAGTGGATTAATAACTCAACATAACGATGACGGATAGCAGGATTCATACCTGATATTTGAAGAATGTGGGAAGGACCTCAGACGACGATGAAGATTCAGTTGGATCGATGAACTTTGAGAGGATCGTTGATGGAGGACAGTAACACAGAAGATAAAGAGTTGCGTAAATTAAAAGAAACAAACGCGTGAGAGGGAAAACGAAAGGGTTTAAAAGTATTTATAGGCAACAATGACGTCATGTGAGAGTGGTGATTGGTATTCGAATCCCGAAGATCACACGCCGTTTGAAATTTAAAACACCATTGTCAGTTGCGTCAAATCATCGATGCAAATCAACCGTTTGTGGCTATTTAAAGTTAGATGTCCATCATTATTATGCATTTAAGAGCTACACGACAAAAGGCTCCCGAGTTAAACATATCTCACCGAACGAATGGATGTCGTTTAACCAAGTGCTCGGTTTGAATGTTTAAGGGGGGGGGGGGGGGGGGGGTATTGGTATAATTTGAAGAAATAAAAAGTCAGCATAAACAATTATTGACATGTCAACCAAATTCGAATCAACCTAAAGTGATCAGAAAATAACCCTATAAATCTGATCAGAGTTACCTAGATGGTCAGGTTTTTTGATACCCGACCAAGATAATAAGATCGATCAGGTTATCATGATAACGATCGGGGGAAAGTTAACTGATCAGGTTTAGTTACTTGATCGGGTGAAAATCCATGGTCGGGGGTAAAAGAGATCTGGTCGGGTTTGGAGGACGATCAGGTAAGCGACACGTGGACAAACTCTAGATATGTTCAGATGCTTAGCATGTTGATAACTTTATTACGACTCAAACACGTAATGGAGAATCCTGTTCAAGTACGGTTGCAAGAAGCATACTCTGACAAGGAAATGGATGTCCATAAGAGTTATCAGAACACTAAATAGGAAAAGTCATAATACGATTAAAACGACTCCAACAAGATCGAGCTTTATTAAATCACTACTACCTTTCTCTTACTTGTACTCCAAGAACTAAGGTTTTATGCATGTATAAATATACCTAAAAAATACCCAACACGGGTTAGCGAATCATTAAGGATTCAAGAGAGCAAGTAAGATTGTGTGTGTAATCATAATCATATAGTGATTTTTCCTCCTGCAACCGTGGTTTTTTCCCTTCTGGGTTTTCCACGTAAAATCTTGCTTGCATGATATATTTTATTTCTTTTTGATTCAATTATATAATTGCAAACCTTACATATTTTGTGTGACGTGTGATTGAATTCATACTGTAAGAACGTCACTTTTGTGATTGGCTTGTTTCATGACAAATCACATTGGGGATGTTTATGTAACGGGTAGCATAGGTTCTCAAAGACATGCTTCCGATCATCTCAAAGAGCTTTAAGAGAGGTAGTTCACTTGTTCTTAACTCTTGAAGAGATTTAGTTGCACACACTCACATTCTATGCATTTGTATTGACATGCATGTATGGTTGAACACACACACACACACTTCTTGCATTTTGGAGTTGATGGGCTACACAGTGGGTTAGGCGACATGCAAGGCCACTTGTGCATGTCCCCTGACAAGTCGCCTTAGACTTGAGTTTTTCCCACAGTGTGTTAGGCGACATGCAAGGCCACTTGTGCATGTCGCCTCCAATGTCGCCTCCAATGTCGCCTTTGTCTTGTTATTTTCCTCCAGTGTGTTAGGTGACTTCATAGACGACTTGGGCATGTCGCCTTACATGTCGCCTCAGGCTATGTGTGTTTCTTTCCAGTGTGTTAGGCGACTTACGAGGAGACTTGGTCATGTCGCCTTGCATGTCGCCTCTGTCACCCGAACTGGGCATTTTCGTCTTTTCACGACAGCTCATTTTTTCTCTTTTATATATTTCATCTTCTTCACTATTTAACCCTAGAGCTCAGATATTTACATCCTTAGTGAGAGAAAGTGACTCCAAGAGAGAGAGCTTCAAGAACCCATTTTTTTATAAGAGAGAAAGCTTCAAGTTTTGTTACTTGACTCTCCAAACCCCAAAACCCATCATCATCTTGCATATAGAGCATCATTCAAGCATGGGTCTTCATTAATGTCTTTACTTGGTAAGTAGAACCCTCATCCTTGCTCATTTATTGTTCTAGCTTATCAAGACATGTCATTTATTGCTTAGGTTAGCAAATCTTCATATTTATTGTATATCAATTGAAGTTATGACATGTTTGGGGTTTGTATTGTGATAGCTAATGTTTAGGACATGTTTGCCCTCTAGCTAATTAGGACTCATTGATTGCATTTGTTAATTACATTTATTGTCCTTGCCATTTTATGTGACAACATGTGTTGATATGGCTTAGTTTTGATGACTAGAGTAGTATTTTCACATACAACCCAAAATCGCCGTCAACAATATATATATACAATAATAATAATAATTAAAAAAACGATATATATAAATATGTATGACTAGTTAAATTACAACATATATTTTTATACTTTTATAATAAATATATATACATAAATTTTCAAGTCAGTACGTACTGATATAACTTCATTAGTGCGTTGGATGTGGACCATTAGATTTACATATTTTTACTCAAAGTGTATGCACTTATCAAAACTTCTCTATAATCAGTGGTCCACATACAACGCACTGATATAAGTTATATCAGTACGGACTGAGGAGAAAATGACTTTATATATATATATATATATATATATTTACTTGGTTTATTCAATTCGGTTAGATTTTTTACAAGGTAAAACCATTTATGACTTGTCTATACTCGGTTTTCATTGTTTTGAATCGAATTGACTCGTCTCTATAGGGTGTTCACTTAACTCAAAAACGCATTTTCTGTTTGGTTCAGTTCGGCTCGGATCATAAAACCGTGCCCATACCCCTTTTTATAACGTTTTAAATGCTTAATTAGAAAGAAAAATATCATTTGTTGAAATTTTATGTTTTAATAAATTTAAAAATTAAAATTAATTAGCTTTCTACAAAATTTGAACTTATACCACGCAAAAGAAACAATACCATTTATAATATAATCTTAATTAATAAATGACAATTTATTTTTAAGAGTAATTCTACTTTGCCCAAATTTAGTGCTCAAATCTGGTGCCCAAATGATGTGGCAACACCGTAATCCATTCATTTAAATTATACAAATCTAATACAATTTAAATGAATGAATTACAAATTTTCTTTTGAAAGGCAAACTTTATTAAAAGAGCCGAAGGTAGCACAACAAAAGCACTAGAACAAACACAAAGAAAACACAACAAGAAAGCCCTAAAAAGAAACCAGACACGAAGCAAAGAAATCCAGAAAGAAGGGGGAGACCAGAGCAGGCCACCTTAACCCCAAACCACCTGAACCAGACCACTTAAGGCACCCGACTTAGCTAAAAAATCGGTAGAAACATTGCCACTTCTCGGAAAAAACTGGACCTGAATTTTCAACGCATTCCTGGCAAGGATCTCTCTGATGTCCAGGATAATATCCATAATCCTAACGTTGCCTACACCAGCGTCTCCGTTCACCCATGAAACAGCATATTTGAAGTTGCTTTCAATGATAATGCAGCTTACGACTGGACAGCTTTCCTCATTGCACAAATCGCAAGCTTTGAGAATGGCAGAGACTCTACAAAAGAGGAGGAAATACCATCGCCCAAGAAGGAAGAGAACATACAATTCGTGACTCCATCATGATTACGAAGGATACCACCAATACTAACAATGCCTGAGTTGCCTCGAGAAGATCCATCTACATTAAATTTTGAGGCACCTACGGGCGGATTACTCCACTTGATAGCAGTCTTCCTCTTATTTTTAGTGGTATCAACACAACCAACCTTCTGATTCAACATCAAGATCGACGGTGACATCGAGGACCTCAGACCGCAGTTTTTGAACCACCTGACCACCCTCCATCTTACCAATTCTGACACCGTACCGACATCGGCGACCCTTTGATTGAAGACCACTTCATTCCTAGATTCCCAGATGGACCAACAAATGGTATGAAAAGCAATCTTCCAAACTCGGCCACTTCTCGCATCATAACAAAGGTACATCCACTCCTCCATCCAATCATTAAATTTGCCAGGCACACACGCAGAAATGTCCCACCAATTAAGACACGTCCGACCACTAGCGACTAAGACCAGGCGCAACCAATGAATAGATAGTCTATCGACTCAACCACCTTTTTGCAAAATAGGCAGAGCTGACTACCGACCTTCCCTTATGTAAACTTAGGCAACAACTCATAGACCAGCAGCCTTCCTTTGGCCAACATCCAAAGAAAAAGATCCACCTTAGGAGGCACCACCCCACTCTACGCAAGCCATTTCTAAAAAGTGGGTAACATTTGCCATCCTCGCCTCAATTTCCCTCTGGAAAGAGGAAACAGAAACCTGCCCAGAAGAGGTTGGAGTCCAAATTAAAGAATCAGGTATGGATCTTCTCATCTTGAACTTTTCCACCTCATTGATGAAGTTAAACCAGACCTCATATTCGTATCCAAAAATAGGCATCATATTCACAATATTCCACTGCCACATAGTACCATTCCACGCACCAAACTCATTAACCACCCCAATTTTCTTAGCCGCCAACGCATGGATTCTAGAAAAGGCTTCTGCTAAAGGAATTCCAGCAACTTTAAGATCCCTCCAAAAACTAGCTCGCATCCCTTTTCCCACCTACTAAGCCCAACGAATCTAAAATAATCTCAGCAGTCATCGAATTGGTCTTTAGAAGGCCACCCACTGAAATAATAAACTTGGGACACTAAGTGCCTACCATCCCAGTCCCAAACAAGATTGCCTCCATAAAGCCTTAGCCTCATTACCAAACCTCCAAATCCACTTCACAAGCATAGCATTTCCTTTAACATGAATTCGCCCAATACCCAAACCACCATTCCGTCTATTCCTACACAGCATCGTCCAGTCAACTAAATGAATGCTCTTCTTGTCTCTTTTGTCCCCCCAAAAGAACTCCCGTTGCAGCTATTCTATAGCCAAGGCTACAACAACCGAAATTTTAAACACTGATAAGAAGTACGTCGGTAGGCTCGACAACATGAATTTACTAAGAACAACCCGACCCTCTTTAGACAAGAATCGCATTTTCCAAAGAGCTAGTCTCTCCCTAATTCTCTCCAACATCGGGTCCTAAAACCCGATACGATTCGGATTCCCACCAAGCGGCAATCCCAAATAGTTAAAGGGAATGGAGGCCTTTTGACAACCGAACAAACATGCCCATCTCTCAACCTGACTACTGTCTTCTCCAACTTTGACAAGGCTGGATTTATGAAAATTAATTTTAAGCTCTGACTCTATCTCGAAACACATCAAGGTTCGTCTCACATTAACCACTGACTCCTCCTTAGCTTCAATGAATAATATCGTATCATCCACAAATTGAAGATGAGAAAGATGGATACCTTCCTTACCAAAAATCTTGCATCTGAAAATGTTGAGATCCCTAGCTTTTAGAAGCATTCTATTAAGAGCTTCAACAACAATGTTGAACAAAAAAAGGGACAAGGGGTCGCCTTGCCTAAGGCCTATACCAATACCAAACTCTTTCGTAGGACTTCCATTAACGAGAATAGAAATCATGGGAGAGGATATTCAGTTGCAAATCCAACCTCTCCATTTATCACCAAATCCCATACCTTCTAGACACAAGTCCAAAAACTTATGATCCACACTATCGTATGCCTTCTCAAAATCCAATTTCAACACAATCCCTCCTTCATTTTCCTTCCTCCAACTACTAATAACCTCATTAGCAACAACGAAGCTGTCAATGATTTGACATTTTTCAATGAAGGCCATTTGTGATTCGGCAATCACCTCACCCATCACCTTTCGCAACCAATTAGAGAGGATTTTCGCCAGCACCTTGTACAAACACTTAACCAAACTAATAGGTCTGTAATCGCTAAGCGATCTGGGATTCACCACCTTTGGAATAAGAGGTGATAAAAGTATGATTTAGGTTGCTCACATCCGAACCGTCCATGAAAATTTCATTCAAAAAGCTCATGAAATCCCTTTCAATATCCTTCCATCTACTCTTGATGAAATTCATATTGAACCCGTCCAGACCCGTCACCTTATTGCCATCGCACCCATTCACTGCCTCCTTCACCTCCTCAATACTAAAATTCTCCTCGAGAAGCATCCTACTCTCAGAAGAAATCCGGGTACACTCAATACCTTCTAGCCTAGGCCTATCATAGCATTTGGTGTCGAAATGGTCTTTGAAAAAACTAAAGATACCTACCCTTACTTGCGATGGACCAACACAGAGGGCGCCATCAATGTATATTTTGTCAAAAAAATTCCTACGCCTTCTAGCATTACACACCAAGTGAAAGAAATTAGAGTTTCTATCCCCCTCCGGAATCCACTTCACCCTAGCCTTTTGTCTCCAATTTCTCTTCTCCTTGAGCAAAGCTGACCACATGTCCGCCAAGACCTTCCTTCTTTCATCTCTCAGGTTCGGATTCCACCCACTCACCTTGGCCCTAGCTTCAATAACTTTCAGTCTTGATTCCAACTTCTCTAGAGAATAATCTTCCAACCTCACCTCTCTTTGCCACTTCTTAAGTACACTCTTCACAGCCTTAAGTTTCACAACCAACCCCAACCCTTTAGAGCCCGCCACCCTCTTCTTCTTCCATTCGTCCATAGCAGCGTTCAGCTTGTGTTCACCCCAAGAATCAAAATAACGGAAGGGATATGGACCCCACTTATCCTTTGTGATGCCTAGCCAGACCGGCGTGTGTTCCGAAACCGATTTAGGGAGATTCCGCTGCAGAATATCCCGAAACCAAACGATAATTTTTAGGGACACCAGAAATCTGTCTACCCTTGCCCACGACGCCTCCTCCCTTGCGTTGGACCAAGTGAATGGAAAACCAAGCATCGGTAAATTAATGAGCTTGGCATCTTCAATGAACTGTCTGAAATTCCTCATATGGTTCAAGATTGGAGGCTTTCCTAATTTTTCCGCAGCATCAGCTACAACATTAAAATCACCTCCTACAATCCAAGGGACCGAAAATGCCTCTGATTTGTCACAATTAAATCCCACAACATCACCCTTTCAACATCTCTATTAGGCGCATACACATTGCAGATGACGACCTCTTTAATAGTGGCTGCCAAGACTCTAAGAATAATGGAACATCTGTCGTTGTTAACGCAAGCCTTGGCCGTGAAAGTCTTTTCATTCCAAAGAGTAATTAAGCCCCCGGAAGATCCAACCGTGTCCACTATCATACCTTTGGACAGAATTCTCTCACCAAGCGCATTCACCAAAAGGTAATTCGCAGATTGGACCTTCGATTCTTGAAAGAAAAGAAAGGACGGCTTGTGTAGCTGTAAGTGTCTCATTTTATGATTGGTTTATTTGGTTGACAAAATCACAAAAATCTTGTAAAGGGTAGATTAGGAATTGAAGATCTCCCATCATCAAGGCATTGGACTCCAAGCGCATTAAGGAAGGTAGATTACTTGACTCTACTCCTAATTGAAGAGATGTAGTTACACACTCTCACATGCATGCATTATATTCTTATTTACATATATTTGAATGATGCATTGTATGCCATTCATCACTCTCCACACTTGCACATTTTTACAGTTGCACATTTTTACAGTTAAGTTAGTGTGTTGAGGTTGCCTGGAAAAGAGGACTTTCCTCTTCACCGCGGTGCAAGTCGCTGGCTAGGCACCTGCATCAGCCGTGGTCCCAGCTGCGGTTGGTTCCAGAAGGTGCATGCTTTGGGGACCGCGGTCTGTGCACTTGTACGCACAGCGGTCCATGCAGCGATAAACATCAGTAGGCTCATGCTGCCTAGACCGCGTCCTATGCATATACACGCACAACGGTCCCAATAGTGATATTGTCCAGACAGTGCACTGCTGTGTGTACCGCGGTTTGGACACTTGCCCGAGCAGCGGTCCAGCAAGCGGTATTGACGGGATTCATTTGCTGTTTTTCAAAACGGTGTTATTTCGTCTAAGGCTTCATATATATATGTTCTTTTCTCTTCCTTGCCTCTTTAGAGCTTCATAATCTATCTTCTTTCATTCCTTTTAGATCTCAAAAGTGTCTTGCAAGAAAAGTCACCAAGATTAAGTCTTTCTTAACCAAAGCCCAAACACCCATCTTCCTTTCATGAATCAAACATCATCTAGCATCTTCTTGGTTGTGTCTAAGCATGGGTCTTCATCTACATAGTTGACTTGGTAAACAAAATTTCATCTTCATCTATTTTCATGTTCTTGCTTATCAAAAAACATCTGTTATGACTTGTTTGCATTTAGATTAGGATTCTAATTACAAGTTGAGGTTTTTGCATATTGTTTTGTTGAGTTGTTGTATTGTGATAGCTATTGCATCTAGGGTTGCATATATTTCATATAGCTAAGTTATATGTATGTCATATAGCAACATGATATCTATGTTTGGTTTAATTGGCAACATTAATTCCTAAACAAGCATTAAATGTGTTGACCTAGCATTTGTGCATTTAGAATATTTTTCATATTCACATTAGGTTGCATATCTCTTCTATTGAGAGTTGAGTCTTGTATGTGCCGTTGGTACTGTACAAGCAAGTGCCTAAAATCACTATTAGAGGCCTGCGGGTAGCAAAGACGGATTAGTAACCGATTATGCGTGATGTGGTCAACCTAGGTTGTAATTGTATTTGTAAATAGTGGATTTGAGGGTTCGAGTGGCCTTCAAGCCCGTGAGTTTTTACCCTATTGGGGTTTTCTCATGTAAAAGAAATCATTGTGTCTTTGTTTTATTTTCCTCATCGTGTTACGAATGATTGTTTGTTAGAGTTTTGTTGTGATTAATTTTGACTAACCAAAAGATGGAAATTAATTAAGTTAAAACCTATCCCCCCTTCCTTGGGCCAAGGCCTCCATCGGCCCACTAGATCCATAAAGAACTCACTTGTGTTAGCAACGCACTGGCCCAAAGGTTCCTTAACAGAAAGACTTTCAACAATAAGGTCCATCATGCCCATTAATTTGATATTAACCCTTCCTTGGGCCAAGGCCTCCATCGGCCCACTAGAGACTTGACCCTTTTCAAGATCCACAACATACCCAGCTCAATAGATCCTTATATTTGAGAACCCACCTGATCCATCTCTAACAACAGCTGGCCTAGAATAAACCACCTGATTTCCCCAATTACCATCCTCTATTGACGAGCTGTCCTCTTTAGAAGAGCCAGGAGGCTGGTAGCACTCAGTTTGCCTGCCTATAACCAAACTAGCTTGTTTCCTTCCTCTATAAGGAGAAGTAGCCCTTTTAGATTTCACATAGACTGACTTCCCTTTAGCTAAGGATGCAGTCTTATGAGCTAATAGGCTGAACAATTGAGAATGAGTGATGAGCTTGTAAAGCTAGGTTTTTTTTACATACTAAAACCACTACACTTTCAGGGTCGTATGGTATGTGATCAACTTTTCATCTCTTGATGACCTAATAATGGAAAACAATCGCATCTCAACCACTCATTTATTTTAATAATTAAATATCATGGTTGGTTTCAGCTACTGTACTATTTCAATATAGTTTCTGAGTTGTTATTAGTCATTGGATTTCAATCTAAATAGTCTACAAAATTCAAAAATGTAAAATTTAAAAAAATAAATAAAAATTAACATATAATTATCATCTCTCACATAACTACTAATGCAATTATGCAAGTCCTTCATTATAGCTAAATCCTTACTACTTACTCTTTACTTACTACAAAAGTAATTGTATATATGTTATGTGACTTAAATCAACTTAAATTTGTGACTTAAAATTTTGACTTCAATATCTCAATCACTCATGTGCTTTTAATCCAATTGTTGAAATTTGAATATATTTATAACTCTTTGATTAAAAGCATATGGGTGGTTGAGATGCTGAAATCAAAATTTCAAATCGCAAATTTAAGTTGTTTTAGCCTAATCCGTTTAAAAATTATAACTTAGCTTTCCACAAATTTTGAACGAGAGACCAGGCTACATAAAGCAATTCCATTTATAATCTAATCTTAATTAATAAATGACAATATATTTGTGTTTTTTTTCTTGAAGTATGACACTATTACATAAATTTGAGGTTTTCTGGAAGAGGAAGATTCAAACCCGCAACCTCGTAGTGCAGGTGAAAAGGGTCTACCACCGTACCAACCTCATCTAGTCAGTTTATTTGTGTTACTTGTGTTATTAATCGATAATATATCGCTCTCTTAAATGTGACACCTTGACTAGTACCATTCAATCTACTTCCATTGAACACGAAATCTCAAACATTTTATATGATTTATATCAATTTCAGTTTCTTCATCCAATTGAATTTTTCGACTAGTACCATTCAATCTACTTCCATTGAACAAGAAATCTCAGACATTTTATATGATTTATATCAATTTCAGTTTCATCATCCAATTGATTTTGTCTTATACTAATAATATTATTTATTTTCTCCTTAAACGAAATCGGTAATGTTTTGCATAGAAAACAATGGATGGAAATTTCCTAGCTAGAATGACTAATGGATTAATACAAGGATATGACTTATGGCAATTGATATGGGTTAGATTCATAGTTTTAGAAATAAAAAATATGAATTATTACCAATGGCATCTTGCTTTGGCGGTTGGGGTCTTCAAGTGGAAGTTCCACAGGTAAGGTTCAAGTCTTGGTAGTTGTAAATAGTTATCCCATATTTTGGCCATAAAATCCCAAAATGTGGAGAGTCATCTCCTAAAAGTGGGAGCAGCCATCTCTCTGAATGTAAAAGTTGTAGTCCATATGTAACATCTTCCCAATTGTGGAAGTAGTATTTCAATTCGTACTTGTAGAGTATAAACTCGCCATCAAATTGATATATTTATTCTTCGTACTTCAACACCCAAAGCATTAAGTCATTGACTCTCTCTTGTACAAGGGATGGCTCCTTTTTGTCTGTCTATGCAAGATGCAACTTACCAACTATTGGCCTAAAAAAAGTTGACAAAACTGAAAACTGTAAGGTCCCGTCCTGTAGCTGTTTTTTAATCCGTTTTCGTTTTTGTTTTTTAAAAATGATTTCGAATTCGCGTTCGTTAACCGTTTTTCATTTTGTTTTAAAACATAAAAAAACAAAATGAAAAACAAAATCAGTGTTAACAGTAAATATTTGAAAAACATAAAATACTTGTTTTTCGTTTTGTTTTTTATAATTATTTTTTTTGAAAATTTTTTTAGTGCTTTTTTTTTTCTTCTTCTTTTCCTCTCTTCTAGACATTCTTTGTCATCTCTTTCTTCATCTCATAATCTCTTCTTCTCTTCTTCTCTTCATCTCATCTCCTTCATCTTCTTCATCTCAGTGCGCACTGAGGAGAAAGGGGTTATATATATCTTGGGAGAGATCGGAGGACATAATTTTTGACACAACATTTGACTACGATTTTATAGCCATTAGATCTCCAAGATTTTGATGGCTAGGATTTAATAATTCTTCCCTCCTCCCTCTTCTCTCATAGATTTGTTTTCCTATTATATTAATATGCTCTCCCTAATTTACGTTTTTTTTCCTTCTCATTTGTTACGGTTATCTCTCTCTTTCCAAGTTTCTTTAAAGAAAAAATTAAGAAACAAAAACAATATTATAAATTTATTAAATTAAAGGTTTTATGTTCTCTCTTCAAGGTTACCAGCTATGTATTAGGATGTCAAGATGCTTTTACATACATTCCTAAAAGGAGTTTAAAAAATTAAGAAAAAAAATATTTAAAAACAAATAAGAAAAAAAAGTTAAAAAAAAGAAAGAAAAAGGTGGAGATCCAACATCTATCAGTGGATCTCCATCTCCAGAGGATCCACTAATAGATATATTTTATTATTTTTATTATTGGTAAAAAAATTCTTATCAAAATTTATTAAACAATGATGTTACTAACTTAATCAATAATTTTATTTTGTCTAAATTTGGTGCCCAAATGATGTGGTAACACTATCTATTCATTTAAATTGTATTAGATTTACATGATTTAAATGAATGGATTGAAGTGTTGCCACATTATTTGGACACCAAATTTGGACACTAAATTTAATCAAAGTAGAATTACTCTAACTTAATATAAGGATGATCACCCATCTTTTTTCTCTACATCCATATGACTTTGGTTTTTCAATATCTTTTCTACCATTTATTTACTAATAAGAAATTTTTAATGAAGGAAAATTTGTTTGACTACGAATGAATTTAAACTATTACTTTTACTTTTAGTATTAAATTATCTAGACCCCCAAAAAGAAACAGTGGCTTATAAAAAACATACAATATAGGATAAATAAATAGTCTATTAAAAATATATATCTCCAATATAGCTGTGTATATTCAACCTAACACTGACATTGTGTATATTCAACCTAACACTGACATGACAAAAACAAATACTAAATAGTGTCAATATAACTGTCTACTTTCAGACGGCATGTTACACAACTATTTTTTCGGTTGACTTAGTAAGTATTAAAAATTGATATTAATTTATCATCTAGTTTTTGGTAAGAAAATAAAAGAAAAAATGAAAAAAAAAATTACACACGTCATTCAAAATATATATTTTTTAAACAGAAACATTGGATACCAAATTTTGAGTTGATTGTCTATCAACTATATCTATATACCACATAAAAAGCAAATATATTGACATTGTTGTCATGTCAACAATTTTTAGTATATAAACCACTTTTACATTGGATGCTCTTAAAATTGATAGTAAAGAATGGCTCATCCAGTCTGACGACATTTCGAGTTGCCGGATCACAAATGGTATATATATATATACAATAATTTTCAAATAAGTGCGCACTGATAGAATTATATAAGGACATTGAATGTGAGCCACTCATTTTACATATTTTGACCTGGTATGTATGCACTTGTCAAAACTCTTTTATAAATGAGTGGCTCACATTCAATGTCCTTATGTAATTCTATCAGTGCGCACTGACAAGAAAAGGACTATATATATATATATATATATATATATAAATTATTTATTCAAATGAAACCTATTTTCACCATCTCACGCCGGGGGAATAAATCCATTTTTTAAAGACATCTCACTCTCATTCAATAAATAAATATCTACCGTGTTTGAATAGTTGATCGCTTAGAAATAAAATAGAACAAGAAAGATAACTTAATTTGACAGAGAACTTCTCTGAAATTTCAATAATATAATCTTAATTTTCAATATTTATAAAAGAGAAGGAAAAGAAGAAGAAAAACACCTTGTAAAAAGGAAAAAAAAAAATTAGCTTCAATAATGTCCACTGCAACTAACTTCTCGGATTCATTTCCATTCTCATTATCCCAAATGAACGCAGAAATACGGGACATCGGTGCCTCAACTTCAACCGATAACCCGCCCATTTTTGACTGCCACCAGAGAAGTGATTTTGCTGTCGGGGGCGACAAAATCCAAGAGCTTTACACTTTTCAGCAGCGGGCTTCCGATAATATGAGTTGGAGCTTTGCGAAAGAGGATGATAGCACTGGAGATCTGACAAGAGAATCAGTTGAAGAATGTCCACTGTCACTTATCCAGGATTCCCAAAAGGAGGCAGCTGCAAACAAGTACCAGCAGTCAGATGGTTTTGGGATCGAAAAAGAGGATGATGATGATGATAATAAGCCTTGCGAAGAGCATCGTGTTGATCTAGATTGCGAGGTAAAAATTAAAATTTCTGATAAGTCCAGACTCTCTGCCATTGAGGTTGCGGGCTTCAACTTGTCGTTTGTTGCGCTTTTCATAGGGTTGGCTTTCGCCGTCTTAATTGGTATACCATCCTTCTTCGGCCAAGAAATGCTTCTGGCCACAAAAAAAGTTTTTGTGTTAAAGGATTTAGTCTCTGGGCTGCCCTTATGTTTTCTACGTGATGTCGATGGTTACTATTCTTTTCTCTCTATGTACAGGAATTCTTATAGTGGTCTTGTACTCCATCCCTCGAGGAAATTTAATGGTTCTTGTCTCCATCATAGTAATAATAGTAATAATCATCCTTTACGGTCTTTTGGCAAATTTTATTATGCCAAAATTCACGGTCAGAATTGGCCCTTTTTATCTACAGAGTTCTCCTTTCATGTGGTTACTTGCAGTAAGCACCATTACCTTCGCGGCTCTCGTACTTCTTGTTTGGCAACGTTTTCTATTGCCTTCAGCAAAGTGGCTGAAGACGAAAATGGGATTTTCAGATGTTCAAAAGGTATTATTATTATATGGGTCAAATTATTATTTGATTGCATGTTTTACCTTTATATATCTATTTTTTTTGTTAGTCTTTTTTATAGAATCTCTTATTAGTTATAACGTTACATGCAGGCAGCTGAGAGCGAGTTGCCTTCCATTTCTACAGCGTCCAACACTTGAACAACAGGATCCTCAATAAAGTGCTGTTTTTGATCCATTTGATTGGAATTTTGTTTGTTCATTATGTTAATAGAATGTCCAAAACCATCAAGGGAAGGCAAAATCCTAAAACAAATCCCAAAATCCCCACATTGAGAAATGCTTCAGTGCACCCGGGCCTGGTCTCATCCTCAGTCAGCAGTGCACCCGGTGCACTAAAAATTTTCTCCATGTGGAGGGTTTGGGGATTTATTATTGGTTTTGTCTCCTGTGTTTCCTCCCCGTTTCAAAATTATATATCCTCTTAACTATTGAGTTTACGCTTTCATTCGATCTTGCAACTTGTAAGTGATTATCATTAATTTATCGTTAATAAATTACAATTGCAAAGCATCTGACTTTTAGCCTTATATATTGCATGATCCAATTAGTATCCCAAATCTTGTTAACATGCAATTGGTATTTAAACCACGAATTTGGATCCTCTGCTGATCTGATTTTTTCTCTGACCTCATTTAATCTCATGATACATAAGAATTTCAATGAATGAGTGGTTAAGATGTGATTGGTTTTCACAACCACTTTATCAGCAACCAATCACATGCTTTAAAAAGGTCAGGAAAAAGATCAGATCAGTACAGGATCCAAATCCTTAAACCACAACTTAATAGAGAATTTTCATGACATATAGTATTTGAAAATTTGGTTATTAATTGTGATATATATATATAGTCATTTTCCTGTCAGTGCGCACTGATAGAATTATATAAGGACATTGAATGTGAGCCACTCATTTATAAAAGAGTTCTGACAAGTGCATACATACCAAATCAAAGTATGTAAAACCAGTGGCTTACATTCAATGTCCTTATATAATTCCATCAGTGCGCACTTATGTGAAAATTTTCGTATATATATATATATATATATATATATATATATATGTACACTCATTTTTTCATCGGTACGCACTGATATAAAATACATCTTGTATGTGGGTCATATATTATAGATAAGCACTGACAAGTGCATGTAGACTAGGTCAAAGCAATTGAATCTAATAGTCTACATGCAATGCATTGATATATATTTATCAGAAAATTTTCATATATATATAAAATATATTGATATCAAATCTAGACATCAATAACAAATGAATTAAACCATTAATTAGAGACAACAATTTATTTAGAAAGGTTGGATATATACAGTACTCTTGTATACACATCCATTAATCTGCACTTTCTAGCCTAAAAGAGTGCTAGTTCTGAAAAAGGTTTTGAAAAACAAACCCAAATCCAGCAACCCGATTATGACCAATTTTATAAAGTTTCAGTTTATTGACTACACAATATTTTTATTAACTGAATTTGGCAAAGATAATATATAAAACTGCAATTTTATATGATTTACATCATTTTCATTTTAGCATCATCGACTCGACTTTCTTCTAATAATGCTAATATTATTTTTCAATTTTTCAATTTAAAATTCATTTTTTTAAATTATTAACAGTATTTGAGACATTTTTTTTGGCCGGCATCACTTTATTAAATTGAGTTTATATAGATTTTTTTTGGCCGGCATCATAAAATTACTTCATTCTATTCCCTGATACATCAAACAAAACAATCATTTGATGGGAGTTTAGAGAGAGAAATAAAAAAAATCTATAAAAAAAACTAGAAAAATGGATTTCAAACTGCGATTCCGACGAGGAGACAAAACTACTTCAATTTCAAAATAAGTGGTGTGATTTCGAGCCATTTGTAACAACACAACAAAGAATGATTTCAGGTCAAAACTCAACTTATTAATTTAGTGTTAAGCTCAAAAATCAGGTGAAAATTTGTTATTTACACGTATTTTCACCTCTTTCATTTGGTTTAAGAATGACAATATCAAATTCGAATCGTTGCATCAACATGTGTTATATAAAATATATATATATATATATATATATATTAAAATTCTTTATTTGGTGACCGCCTGCTAGATAGAGAAGACATTTGCTGGTCAAAGAAACAGAATATGTTTTTTTTCTTTTTTGATATAAAAGAAAATAGAATTTATAAAGTTTGAGTTTATATATAGGAGTTAAATTAAAACGACGCCCTTAGGCCGGTGAAGAGTAGAAAGATAAATGAATTGGATCACACAATATTTTTATTAACTAAATTTGGTTAGACCTCCAAAGGTCAGATAAAGCTGACATCAACAAAGAAAATTAAACTGCAATTTTGTATGATTTACATCATTTTCATTTTATCATCCACTTTACTTTTCTTTAATAATCACAAATATTATATTTTTAAAATCTTTAATAAGTTGATTATGCAGAAGCTAGCAAAGAATTTCCCAGTTATCTTAGTTGCGATATGCTTCACTTTGTCTTCTGTCCCTCCCTACCGGCTATATCTAAGATAAATTAGATAATTCAAGGAATGGATCATATATGTAAATATATCACATCAATTTGGAGATTTGTACTATTATTATTATTATTATGTTTTCCTTTATTGAAATCCAAGTTGCTATTAATTATATTCACATCTCAATTGATACAGAGAAAATTAGCAAAAGTAATACTAAACTGATAGAATTGGTTTGCTCTCATTTTTTTGAATTGCTTCAAGCCATATAAAAATCGTTGTAGCTTTATTGAACATAAATTACGAGAATTTGAATTATATGCTTCTGACATTTTGAATCCTTCAGGGATTATTATGATCATATAAATGCAATAAAATATTTGTACATGATCAATATTCGGTTTCTGCAGTAAACCCTTCGTTTCGAGGTATAAGTTATATCTCACTATCTTAATTTTCGTACGAATATTCATTTTAACAAAAAAAACATTTAACGTCTTCAAGCATCTACACTATATGTCCATGAATATAGCTCTGTCTTTTGGACAATAGTATTATGTCGACATTCATCCACAATTTGTGATTCAAGATCATCATCAATTCATAATATACAGAGCAATAATATAGAAGATCTCAATTTTTGTTTACAGTACATATGCCTCTTCAATGGCTACTGCAAATTTTTACAGTGGGGAACTGTAATATTTGTATACTTTCAGTATACAAGCCTTTGCATGAGCAATTAAGATCCCTTTAATTTATGAGTCTTAGAGTGGGAGATCACATTTCATTACTTTGTACCTCTTCAAAAAGGTTTTTGTCACTTCATAGACATTTAACTCTTCGATGAGTCATGATGGGGATTACATATAGCTCGAGCATTAGTCTTAACTAACATGATCATGATCTTTCATATTCGCTTCAGGAAATAATAACTTTTAAATAAAAATCGCTTTTCACACTTCTAGTGTGCCACGATGAATTTATTTGTTGCCATTTGCATAAATTGTTCTTCAGGATTAATCACACAGGTTAATATATTAGCAATTAATAAATTCATTCGAATAAGCAATTTGCAAGCGAATGATCATTTGAACTTCAAACAAGGATCAATATAAGATAAATATGATACATGTCAACTGTAATTTCACGTTGTTGATTTTTCTAATTGTTTCTTTCTCCCCCTAACTATGTGAATTAATTTGTTTGTTGGCCTCATTTTGTTATCCTTCTTGGATTTGTTTGCATCATCAAAATGTATTTTTCAACATATTTATATTGTCATAACATTCTTCAGGGATATATTGTACTATCATATGTCCTTCAGAGACTTTCACTAAGAGGCCGTTTGGTATGGGGTGATCCTTACATGGGAATGAGAATCTGATAACATTCTTATGTTTGGTAGAAGGTTTGGATTTTTTTAAACATGGGAAAGTGAATCCCATGGGAATCATATTACCCTTCAAGGGGGTAATGTGAAACCCATCCCAACAGGTAGGTTTCAGATTACCCTCCATCTGATTCCCACCGTGGGACCCACATATAAATTAAAAAAAAAAATCTATCCCTAGTAGACACCATAATCGTTTGCTTCTCACATCTCTTCACCTGAGTCGAACTCGCCTCCATCTCTCTCTCCGTCAAACCAACCGGACTCCATCCAACTCGCCGCCCTCTCTCTCCGTCGAACCCACTCTCTCCGTTAAGGTATGTCATCTCTCTGATTGCTTTTAATTTTGTTCTCTGCAGTTTCATTCTTCACTTTTTCTTCTTTTCTGTTTTCGATTGCTTTTCGTGGATGCTTTAATGGGATTTGGACAAGTGACAACGATTAACGGAAGAGAGCAGATAGTGCTTCCTCCATTATTATATATAAGATATCAACGATTTGTTTGAATGCTGCAGATCTGTTTTTATTATTTGTTGAATGTCTCTTTAGTTGATTGTGTTTTTATGTGTGATAAGAATGCAATGGTGTATATTGTTGTTGGGAACTGAATTTTGGAGTATAAAATCTCTTTATATATGAAATCTCTTTATATATGAAATCTTTTAGCCCCAGATCATTTTTCTTGCTTTTGTTTGTAATTCATGGATGGAATTTTTTTTAAATTGTTTCACTTTGCAGTTTTCATTGAAGACTAGATTTATGGTCAAGTACACAAGTAGGCTGAGATGATTTTCTTTAGTTAGATTATTACAAGTTGGTAGAGTCATTCCATTTTGATTTTTGCTTCTTGTTAATTGCTGCTAATTAATGTTACATATCAGTGTTGAAGTTGCCATATAGTTTGTTATCTCACTAATTAACTAATGGGAGTTGATCAATTTCTTCTTAATTATTAAATGTGTGGCTTCAAAAATCACCACTGGTATGCTCTGCATTGCAGAGACAAAAGCTACATGCTTCATTTATATCTCCTATATGAATTGCAGAGCTTTGGTGTTCTATTGTAGCTTTGTTGTTCTATGGTAGCTTTGTTGTTCTAGTACTGATAAACTTGATGCATATGGTACAGTAGAGATCCTAACTTTTTTTTTCTTTCATTGCCCATTATTCTAGAATAGATTGTACCATCACATTTTGGTTGCCTCACTAACAACTTGTTCAAGTTCTTTATGATTTATAAATAATTAAAAATATAATCATAAATTGTAATGTGGCATTATTAAAAGGATGTAATTCACATTAGCTCAAAATGTTATTCTCTTTACCTGAGATAGTATCATTAGCCTTTTGCTACCCTTTCATTTTTCTTTGAAATTTTCCTACATGCTGTATTGTTTGGGAATTTGGTGCTTGGTGAAAAGAGTGAAATAAATTTGCTGTTATAACCATGGCTTCAGTAGATTAACAAGAATGTGTAACAATACAAAGGGTTCTCTTTGTATGTACGTTCTTGAATCTTGATGACCCTAGGATCAAAATTAGTCCATCTGTAGTTCTAGACCTGCACATTTCCTAGCATGCTGATGAGTATAGGCTGATTAGTCCATCAAAATTGATTTTTGAATCCAAGTTGATTAGTCCATTTCGGTTGGGATTTGTTTTCTTTGCTCAAAACTTTAGTACAATATCTTGTTGGTATCTTTCTCTTTATAAGAAATGTTTGTATTTTTTTCTTGATAATTATTCAAACCTTTTGTAGAAGAATTATGGAAGTTAATTCTCAAACAACATCAATAATTGGAAAAAAAAAAACATCAATGGACTTCTGTTGAGGATTCAAAGTTGGTGGAGTGTTTGGTGGATTTAACCAATTGTGGAAAATGGAAAGCGGACAATGGTACATTCAAACCCGGCTTCTTGCAACAAATAGAAAAAATGATGAGTGACAAGATTCCAGGCTGCGGGCTTAGAGCACAGCCGCACATTGATTCTCGCATCAAGTTATTGAAGAAACAATATCATGCGATTTCTGAGATGTTGGGACCTTCTGCTAGTGGTTTTGAGTGGAATGATGAGCTCAAGTGTGTTGTGGTTGAGAAAAATGTGTTTGATGAATGGGTTAAGGTTAGTTTCTTCGGTTTTTGAGAAATTTAATTTATTAATCATTATTTTATTTAACTTTTTCAATAATTATTTTGTTACTAATGTTATCTATTTATTACAGAGTCACCCAACTGCAAAAGGCTTAAGAAATAAACCTTTTTTCCCTATTATGAAGAATTGGGAATAGTGTTTGGAAAGGATCGTGCTAATGGACAAGGTGCAATGGGATTCTTTGAAACGGTTGAAGAGATTGGCAATGAGAATGATCAACATAATGACTTTGACCCTTTCTATCCATCAGATGAGTTGAATAGTAATGCGAATATGAGTAGCACAAACACACCATTAATGCAATCAAGTAAGAAAGGTAAAAAGAGATCTAGGACCGAAGATCCAATAATTGATTTTCTCAAAGACTCAGTTAAAGAATTTGGTAATATGCAAACTGCTGCAAGTGATTCTATTAGACGACTAGCTGATTGCTTTCAATTTGAGGCTGATGGTGCTACTAGGAGGATGAAGGTATTTGATGAACTCAAGAAAATTGAGGGAATGACAAATGCACAAAGAGTTAAAGTTGGACAACTTCTTGTCCATGATCAAGCAAACATTGACTATTTCTTCACTTTGGATGAAGAATTCAAACTTGATTTCCTTTTGTCATTGTTGGAATAAGTTATATTTCAACTTTGGTATTTCACATCTTTCTTAAATTGAGATGTAATTTTGAATTGCTATTATTATGTAAAGCTTAGAAACTTTGGAGACAACTTTAGAAAATTTGACATCCTTTTTCAATGGCGAAAAATCTTTTGGACATGATATGATTATGTTTCATTTTGATGTATGATTTGTAATTTATTTATTTATTTATTATTATTATTATTATTATTATTATTATTATTATTATTATTGTTGTTGTTGTTGGCTTGTATCATAATGATCTGATGTAATTTGTAATTTATAATTTGTTTTTGTTTTTAATTTCAAAATTAATTTTTAAACAGATCAAAATTAACAAAATTAATTTTTATAAGAGAGATCAAAATTAATTTTCATAATGATCAAAATTAATCTTTTTATGTAATTATGAAAAAAAAATGATTATTAAAAAATAAAATTCATTTCAAAGAAAAAAATGAGATTCCTATGTGCAACCAAACACAGCTATATGACATTCCCAGGATTCTGACACAATATTCTCATACATAACCAAACGCATGTATACAGGTTTCCCAGGAATCACATTACAGTGTTTAACTTTCCCAGGAATCAGATTATTTTGATTACCCCATACCAAACGGCCCCTAAAGAATCTGCATATTCTATATGATAGACTCAATTGTAAAAATGGAATTGCATGCTTCTTGCATGAGACAATATAAAATAATACAACATGTATTTATGATGTATATATTTATAACTAAATAGAATCTTCCTGATCTATTAAAATAACAAAGTGTCACATATATATCATTTTATTTTTCACTTTGTAACATACAATTAGCTCTCCCGGAGCATTTATACATACTTGGTAAAATATCAATATGATATTTATGTATACTTCAGGTACACCACTATTTCATCACCAATAGTAAACATTTTCTTACTTTATTTTGGTGTGATTCCACTTCTGGTGGCTAAATTTTCATATTATGATCATCAATATCATAATAATTTTAATTGTCCAAAATTTCCACCATGATGATTAGATGACTTAATATTCACTTCAGGGAATGATATCAATCAATCTAATCAGGCAAGATAAATAATTTTGTTTGAGCACAAAAGAAAAAAACATAGTTTCCCCACATATTCATTTTCAAGTGCAAAAAAAAAAACCATAGCAAATTTAAAAACTCATATAAACAATGAATATATGATGATTAACCAAGATGATATGTGTAATATATAAAATAAAGTATTTTTCGGATTACATATCGATCACCGAGAATTTGAATTTTACGGCTGAAGCAGAATCATCTACTGGTTCTACTGGTTGTATCATTGGTCGTAAGGTGATCATGAATTTGGAAATAGTCCACAAATGCAAATCCCTGTAATAAGTATTTCTTTGTATTTTTTTCACTGTGTTTCTTCCACACGTACGCAACACACATATTCATTATGTGTTTCTGTTGGCATCAAACATACTGCCATCGACACAACCAAAAGTAATGTTTTTCGTATGGTTTTGATTGGATAAACCAGAAAATGTGATCGAAGTCTAATAACCTGAGTCAACAATCTAGAAAAATGCAGTATTACATTTAGACAATAAGAAAATACGTGACCATCATGCAGATGCGTCAATTAATACCATAAAGTATCTAAATTGTCCACTCTCTGGATGGATGGGCCCACATATGTCTCCTTAAATTCATTGTAAGTAAGATGGGGATTCAAAACCAACATTTGTAATGAATGGTCTGATCACTAACTTTCCTTGTGAACAAACGGTACACATATCTTCATTGGACAGTAGAATCTACCGGTTCTTTAATGGATATCCATGAGAATTCTCAATTATCCTACGCATCATAGTAGATCCTAGATGATCAAGACGATTATGCCAAAATAAAAATGTTTTTAGATTTGTGAACTTCTGGTTCATAATTGCGTAGGCTTCAACTGGTTTTATATTTATATAATATAATCCAGTTGAATAAGCATTGAGCTTTTCTCAAATGAGCTTCTAGCTCTAGACATGTGATGTAATATATAGGTACTCTCTGTTATTCTCACTTATAGTCTCAATATGATATCCATTGGTGCGGATATATTTGAAACTAAGTAGATTCCTTCTGGATCCACTAGAATATAATGTAACATTTATGCTTATTTGTGTACCATTTGTCAATATAATTATGGCTCTTCCAGAGCCTTCTATTAGGTCTGCAAAACCAGATATAATGTTTACCTTGGCTTTGATCAAGGTTAATTCAATAAGTATTTTCTATCTTAAAGAATAGTATGCGTTGTTCCACTGGGACCAAACATATATCCCCAATTTCCCTTTTAAAATAGATTGTTCATCCATACTCCCGAAAATTTAGAACTTCGGGTTCTAAATAATTTCAAGGGTAGAACTTCAGGTTCTAAATAATTTTCAAGAGTTAGAACTTCAGGTTCTAAATAATTTCAAGATTAAAAACTTCAGGTTCTAAATAATGTCTAGAATTTTGAACTTCATGTTCAAGATTTAAATTGAAATTCAGAGCTTCGAGTTCTGATTAATTAAATTGGAATACAAAACTTCGAGTTCTGATCGATTAACTTGGAATCTAGAACTTCAGGTTCTGATTGATTAAATTGAAATACATAACTTCATGTTCTGATTCAAATAATTTTCAAAACATTTGATCAATAACTATGCTAACGGAACTTTGGATTCTGATTAAAACTGGGATCCATATGTATCTAGAACTTTAGGTTCTGATTGAATTGGAATACAGAACTTCGGGTTCTAATGGAATTGGAATTGGAATTCAGAACTTCATGTTCTGTTTAATTATATTAGAAACAAGAACTTCAAATTCTGATTTTGTTTTTTCTAATCAAGAACTTTAGGTTCTGATTTTTTTTTTTAATCAAGAACTCATGGTTCTAATTTTCCTAATCAAGAATTTCTGGTTCTTTTTTTTTCAATTCAAGAACTTCTAGTTCTTATTTTCGAATCAAGAACTTCTGGTTCTTATTTTTGAATCAAGAACTTCTGGTTTTGATTTCGAATACAATCTTCTTGTTACAAACATTTATTATTAATAATAAGGAAAGAAGAAGAAGAGATCAAATAATAAAATAAAAGTATTCGTGCTGATAACGTGTTATAAAATAAAGACTAAAAGCTTATAAAATATACAGAGAAATAAACTGATAGAATTGGTTTGCTCTCATTCTTTTCTCATGGTCAGTATTATTACTTATCATATTTTATAAGTTTTTAGGCTTTATTTTATAACAGAAAATTTGTTTTTAGTTTTTACCAATATATGTAATTGTTTTCATATTTTTAATCAAATTTGAATCAGTAATTCTACTTTGTCCAAATTTAATATCTAAATCCAATATATAAATGATGTAGTATCATTATAATCCATTTATCCATTTATTTAAATGGATCAAGATGATACCACATCATTTGAACAAATTAGCATTACTCGATTTGAATATTTCTTTTCACCCCATATTCATAAGATTACAAAAATCCTTCAGCTTTCAACTTCTCTTTCTCTCACTCTTCCCAATATCATATCTACTTATTACCGCATTTTTTTTCTCTCAAATTTCTCACTCTTGCTCACCATTAGAATCATTACTCAAGTAGGTTTGCTATTTTTTTTTTTGAAAGTAGTAGGTTTGCTATTTTTGTTCAAATTGCGAAAGAGTTTTACTTTAATTGGATCATTTTCTTTGAATATCATTTATTTATATTATATATATATATACCGCATATATTATATATTACAGTCTTTCTACTGTCAGTTCATCCTGATATAAAATTTATTTGGACATTGAATGTGAGCCACGCATTTATGAAAGAGCTTTGACAAGTGCATACATATCAAGTCAAAATATGTAAAATGAGTGACTCACACGCAAGGAACTGATAAATCTTTTGTCAGTCGAATTGACAATAGAAAAATTGTATATATTATATACGAGATTTTGTATGCTTTTTTATTTATTGTTTACATTATTATATCTGACGATCAATTTTGTAAAACTAAAGGAATGACAACTTTATTCTCTAAAACATCAAAAGTCAAACATTGATTTTACCGTGTAGAGACTAAAGAGTAGATTGGATTTACTATTTTTGTTACGTGGAAAAACATTTATTTATTGCTGAGGCTATGTGTACCCGTCTCTAATCCTATTACTAAACTATTGAAAAATTTAGTCCAAATTTTAACTTAAATTATGTGGTAAGTGATTTTTTTTCGTTAACTACTTCATCTTATGTTATATGTAATGATGACAATTCATTTATCATGTTATTTGGATTAAAATTTAGATTAATTATTTAGATTGTATATGATTACTCTATCTTTAAAAGGTAGAGATTAACCTATTTGCCAAATTAAAACTACTTTGTCTATGATCTATAAGAGTAATTTTTGTAAGGGAATTTTTTTTTTTTTAATTTTTAAAAGGAATTTTAGTGATAAAATATTCTATTAAAATTTGGGTGTTGAGAAGACATTTTTAATTGGGTGTCCCTATCCAGCCATTGGTCTACAAACTTAAAATAAAACTGAAATTTTATATGATTTACATCGGTTTCAATTTCACCATCCATTTGACTTAACATGTATCAATAAATTAATAATAATAATAATTTGTTAATAATAAGATGAAATTAGTTCGATAATAAATCGTATACTCCTACATCAAGAGATTGTAAGTTTGAGTCTTCTCTCTCCCAACAAAAAAACCGACTTAATATAATACTTTAAAAAAATTGTTAACCTACTTAAACAAACAAATAAAAAAAGACTTATCAAACAATATGATTGAAACAATAAATTTGCACCAACTTATGTCATACAACTAATGAGATAATAAAAAGAATGGACTTGGTCTTTGTATTTAAATATATGTATATATCACATCAACGTACGTGTATCTTTGTTTCTTTTCTTCCTTTAGAAAATGAAAGTTACTATTTAATTTATTTTAACGCGTCTGATTTGACAATCACATGAAATTACCAGGAGTTTCCCCTGGGAAAATATCAAAACAAATAATAAGTAATTCCAACTGTTTAAACTAATATAATATGTGAACTAGTTTCAAACATTTAAATCGGTGGTTTTAGAATTTTGGAAACGCTCATAGTGTTATTTATTTCAATATATTCTACCGTGTTTGAGTTGCTAATCGCTTAAAATTAAATCTGACCCATAAATAATAATAAAAAGAATAATATATAGTAGAGAAGCTAAGCTTGGATTAAATTGGTGAGCTGGAAAGAAAAAGAAAAAAAAAAAAAAACTTAAGAGGATACAAAAAAAATGTCTACAGCGAAGGTTTGGCCTGAAAGTACTCTCTCGTTGGACGACAGCATGCTGTGCAACTCACATGAATTTGAAGAGATCCTAAGTAGGAGAACCGAATCACCCGGTTATTCCAGTTTGTTGCACCTTGCTTGCACAATAGGAGATGTTGAAATTGTTAAGGCTTTGGTGGATTTAGACCCTCAACTTTGCTTTGTTAAAGACAACTTGTCTATGTGTACCTCTACAGAAGGCTGTCATCCACGGTCAGGGAGACGTTATAAGGGAATTAATATCTGCACGTCCGGAGTCGTTTCAAAATCTGATCACCTCCAAGAAGGAGACGCTTTTTCACCTTGCTGCGAAAAATTACAAGAGTGATGCTTTTCAGGTTTTGTTGAAAGAGGCTAAGAAGCTCAACCAAGAGCATCTTCTAGATGAACAGGATGATGAAGGAAACACGGTTCTACATATTGCAGTCTACAACCAACTACTCCCGGTAAGCTAGCTTTTTTTTATTTTTGAAATATTACCAGACTGAATGAGTGCTCTTTTATATTAATTCACAGATTGTGACCATGCTGGTGCTTCCTTCCACCGATAGTTTTACAATCCAGGTCAACGCTATGAACAAGAAAGGTGAAACAGCCATGGACCTCAACAACAGGTTTAGTTGTTTATCGTCTTGGCAAATTGGTCATATCCTTCAAAAAGCTGGTGGGCATGAAGCGTTTGCCCTGGTCCAGCAGCAGCCTTTGCCCTACGGTGACAACGAAAACTTCTCCGTGGAGGTTCTTGCAGACAAAACACGTCCTATTGGTTATTTTCTCAACATTCATTGGGTTGGCTTTCGCCGTAATTTTCAGCGTCCCGGCTTTCTTTCGCACAGATAATAACAATATTATTGCAAGCCAATTAGAATTTGAATTTAAAGACGTTGCAACTGGAGAACTGCCGATCACTTTCTACATCATTTCCTCCAACACAGTTGCTTTCACAACAAGTACCGCCGGCATCCTAAAATTGCTCTTATATTATTCACGTCCTTACAGACATTTTATGCTTCTTCCCGGTATCACGAATTTCTTTCTTTATGTTCTTTTGGCTTATTACATTATGCCGAAATTCTTTGTAAGAGTTGCTTCTCATTACCTTTCGAGTTCTAGTTTGATGTGGATACTAGTTATAAGCTTTATTTTCTCTGGAGCTCTCATCATTTTTATAGCAAAATGTTTGCTGATGCGTTCTCACAAATTTACAAAGTGGCTGAAGAGACAATGTTTTCAAATAAATCTTCTTCTTGTATCACAGCAACAAAAGGTTGCCCCGGTATAATAATAATAATCCATCGGTGGAATTTCCCTCTTGTCCTTCCTCATCATCAAAATCTTTAGTACTTATTACTCGAGTAGTTTCATCTTCTTTTCTCTGAAATTTCTACACTTTTTGTAGTCTTTTGTCATGTTAAATGCAATGGTGTCAAAATTTACTGTAATCTTTTTTGTATTACTTTCTAAAAATAATAAATAAATAAACTCTATAATTTTTGTGTATATATGATGGGATGTATGCTAAAGTAAAGAGAGAATGATTTTCCCAGTTCGTCTGTACTCTGTAGACTGTATCGATATATTTGTAGTGGAAATTACTAACAAAAATATCATAGATCAATCATCAATAATAATTAAAATAAATCATGTATCACAGCAAAAGACAACAGTATAAGAAGATTGGCATAACTATATAATCTAAATAAATCATGTATTACAACAAAAGACACAAAAATATGGCCATTAATAGAGAGAATTAAACCACAAGGTATGACAAAAATATTGTCAATCTCGCTCCGACTAACAGCTTTATCACAACACAAATTTACAATATTAAGAGCATCTGATTCCGCACACAAAGGAAAAATGCCTTTGTTGACAGCCAAACGAATCCCTTCCAGCAAAGCTTTAGCTTCAGCTTAATGGAGCTTATATATGCTCACTAATGGCTGTATCAACTCAAGATACTCTGCCTGTGTTCTCACTGGGAAGTGCTCTGATGTTGGCATCTATGTCGAAACATCTTGCATCTCCCGTGTTAAAGAATAAGCAACTCTTGTTTTCTTCTATCTAAATGTGATATTATGTACTGCTTTATAACTAGTTTGGTATTTTTTGCTGTAACTCATGTAGAAAATCCCAATCAATTGATAGAATAATCAAATGTAAAATGAAGTAGCTGGCCTTTCGGTGCACTTTGTATAGAAAATGTCATAATCTTATAACAACATGCATGTATTCCTATTGAAATGTTGTGACTATATGTGAGGGTCAAAACACTTCAAATCATATCAGATTAGACACAGATTATAGAGATTCAAGCATTTCCATCTACAAACATTTAAAATTTCCCTGTTCCCTTATCTTTTTTTTTTTATGGAATCATATGAATCACTCACAATGATGGGATATAAATTTTTTTTTTTTTGACTAACTAACATGAGATTCCACCCAGTTCCATATACATGAAACATATGATGCAGATGATCAGAGGAAAAGAGTTGCATCATATGTTATAAACAGCAAGATAATGGTATAAACAGAGGTGCCCAATGGTATATGTCAGAAACATTTTCTCTATGCATAGTAGTTACAATGCTTAGTACTGCTGGATCTCCTTTGTAGAAAATCACTTTATTATAAGAATAATCAGTTGCATGTGACATAAATCAATTAGCATGTCAAGTTGTATAAATTCCTATAAACATTTAGTACTGCTAGACCTCCTTAATTTACAAAGTTTTAGTATTTCTTATAAACATTTTTTGCATATAAATTCCAAGCAATTGACATCCACACAATACTTCTGCGTCTAAGACTTTCACTTTCACACAAGAATTTATCGTGTCAGGAGAGATAGCTCATTCTACTAAAACTTTAAAAACAAACAATTCACAGAACAAACACAATATTTCCATGAATCAACCACAAATTTATAAACATACAAAAAAAAAACAGTATACACATGCATTCCAATTCCAAACTTTAATACAATTCACCCACAATCCCTACTGGGGATTGAGGCAATGTTATCATCAAATGCTAGCAAGAGTCTCAATGTAATGAAAAGAATCAAACCAGGAAAATTTGAGATAACCCGGATAGCAAATGTCATGAATATCCTCATGACCTGGAGAGAAGTCGCAAATCTTATTGAAAGTCTTATTGTTAAGATTATAACATATGGCCTTCCCAGGTAAGTGCAACACCATATATGATTCTTCATCATTTGCTTCCCGAATTATGCCAAGTATAGCAAATTTATAATAATGTAAGTCCGTTGGGTCAAGATATGCTGTAATTATCTCTGGAAATGCAATTGTTATAATATTAAGATCCACCCGATACTTCACGAACCATCCAGAATAGTCGGTTTCCATCTCATAGACATCGAATTTTGCTGTGCAAGGTCCGTATATCTCAACAAGATGCAGGTGCTCCCTAGACTCATCAAAATACCTTAATCTTCTCCCATCTTCCCATCCATCAGGAATTGGAGTTGCAGGCATTGGCATTTTTCGGAGTTTCTCATCATCATCCACCTTGAAGTACAATGAAGGACCGAAACAATTAACCCAATGAACAGCACCATTCCAAAATACTCCCCTTCTAAAATTCACACTATGTTGTGCAATAAAAGACTTGACAGATAGCCTCCAAGAGCGCGTCTCAGATGAGTATATCTCTATTTGATACCATAAGTAATTACCCAGATAATGGTGCTCAAATGGGTATGCATTCTCTAACCGTGAGTAAATGCCCAAATATCCTTGCGATGACTTCAGTTTTCGGACACAGACAACTTTATAGTGAGGTGATTTGTCAGGATCAAAGGCTAAAGTGATACCACAAACAATTGTTGAAATTTGACCACCAGGGCGAGGAAGTGTAAGGAATTGCTTGGTTGTGGGATTGTAAATGAAATAGTCATGCATCGGGCCTTGATCGCGAAAGCTGGAACAAAAGAGTAACCCATGACAAGATTGTAAGATTTTTAAACCTGAAGGATGGTTCACAAAAGTTAAGGTCTTGAAGGGAGGGCTAGTTGACTTGTCACTTAGAGGAACAAAATCATGTTCTGGGTTTCGGAGAATAGAACTTCTGTGCAAAAGAAGCCCTGAGACTAAGTAGGCATCAGGATAAAGGCAGCGACAAAAGTGAGGACTAGAAATGAGAGAGTGCCAGCGTTTAGATACAGATTTGCATATGAGAAGAGATTTCAAGGGTAAACGAATCAGGATTTCTGTCAGGAGATCATCATTATCTGCCAAGGAATTTAGTTTCTTCTTCCTTTTGACAGATGACATATTTGTGAATGTTTTGAAAACTTGGTGAGTGATGATGAGAATTAGCCTTTCATGAGTAGTGTACTTATATGAGCAAATGAGTTTATTTTTCACTGAAGATTGTTCAATAAGCTATGCTGTTGTAAAGTTGACTTAGAAAAAGGATTGGTAAGCACTAAGCACAAGAGGAACTGTAGGTTGGTGTTCCAACAAGTTGGAATCTGGACGGCTCACCAAATGTGGAAACATTTTATTTTATAGTTCCTTCCACTTAGGATTCTGAACTAGTCAGTTCATTAGAATAATCAATTGACAAATGTTGTATTAAATTGTAGCAACAGGATTCTATGTCAACAGAGTTCATGCTATGTTTAAAAAAAATTAGTAATTCTTGAAAACAGCATACTGCATACATGTACTCAGTATATTTTCCCATTGGAATATTGCGAAGGTTCAAAACCCTTCAAATTTCTGTATTACTCAGTAAAAACATCTCATTCTGCATGGAGTGGGGGTATTTTCCCCTCAAGATTGCTCAACATGCTATATACTGTAAATACAATAGACCCAGATAATGGATTGCTAAGCACAAGAGGAATATTTGGTTGTTCTATCAAAAAGTTGCAATCGTGACAGCTCACCTTTCTACTTTGTATTTTCTCCCACTTAGATTTATGAACTGATCAGTTTATTAGAATAATCAATTGAAAAAGTTTATATGAAACTGAAACTGTAAGAAGTTCTATGCTTGTTTAAGCTTCAGGGTACATGAGAATCAACAGCAACTTCCTTGCTGCACAATTTTCCTCTCCATGTGACAGACAAAGATGCAGAACCTATAAATATATTTCTTCTAATCTGATGCCAAAACCAAGCATGACTGTGTGAGCATCTCCTGTGTTACCTTACATCAAAATGTGATATTATGTACTGTTGTATAACTAGTTTGGTATTTTTTTTTTCCTGCAACTCACGTAGAAAATCTCAATCAATTGATGGAATAATCAAATGTAAAAGTAAGGAGCTGGCCTTTTGGTGCACTTTGTATAGAAAATGCCATAATCTTAAAGCAACATGCATGTATTCATAAAGAAATATTGTGACTATATGTGAGGGTCAAAACACTTCAAATAATATCAGATTTGACACAAAGACTATAGACATTAAGGCATTGCCAAATCCTGGCATTTTAAATTTCCATGTTCCCATTCTTTCTTCTTTCTTTCTTTTTTTTGTTCTGATGGAATCATATGAATAACTCACAATTATGGGATTCAGATTTTTTACGACTAACTAACATGAAAATCCACCCAACTTCATATACATGAAGCATATGATGCAAATGAACAGCAGAAAAGAGTTGCATCATATGTTATAAACAGAAAGATAATGGTGTAGACAGAGGAGCCACATGGTACATGTAAGAGACATTTTCTCTATACTGTAGGTACAATGCTTTAGTACTGCTGGACCTCCGTTGTAGAAAATCAGTGGCATGTGACATAAATCAATTGGCATGTCAAGAAGTATATATGTTTACAAAGTTCTAGTTATTCTTATAAACACTTTTTTGCATTTATAAATTCCAAGCAATTGACATCCATACAATACTTCTGCATCTAAGACTTTCTCTTCCACACCAGAATTTATCGTGTCAGGAGAGATAGTTCATTCTACTAAAGCTTTAAAAACAAACAATTCACAGAACAAACACAATACTTCCATGAATCAACCACAAATTTATTAAGCATACAAAAAAAAAAGTATACACAAGTATTCCAAATCCAAACTTCCAATACAATTCACCCAGAATACAAAGTTAATTCTCTACTACTTTGTCCATCGCTTGTTTTTTTAAAAAGAAACCAGACTCCCCATCCGTAACAGTTAAATGCTAGCAATAGTCTCAATGTAACGAAAAGCATCAGAACAGTTAAATCTGAGATCTTCATACTCACTAGCCGGAGAGAAATCGCGGATCACATTGAAAGTCTTATCATTAAGGTTATAGCGGATGACCTGACCGGGTAGGTGAAACTGAAACACCATATATGATTCTCTATCATCGGCTTCCCTAATTATACCAAGTATAGCAAAGTCAGATGGGTGAAGATGTGTTGAACTCATCTCTGGAAATGCAACTGTTATACTTTCAAGATCCACCTGATACCTCACGAACCATCCAGAATAGTCGGTTTCCATCTCATAGACATCAAATTTTATCGTTCCATATATCTCAACAAGATGTAGGTGTGCCCTAGACTCATCAAAATACATCAATATTCTACCATCATCAGGAATTGGAGTTGCAGGCATTGGCATTTTTCGGAGTTTCTCATCATCCACCTTGAAGTACAGAGAAGGACCGGAATTATTAACCCAATGAACAGCACCATTCGAAAATACTCCCCTTCTAAAATCCACATCATCGTGCGCGATAAAAGACCTGACGGAGAGCTTCCAAGAGCGGGTCTCAGATGAGTATATATGTATTTGATACCGCGAGTAATAACCCATACGCACACAATGGTGATCATACTTATTTGGGTCTAAATCGTCTAATCGTGAGTAAATGCCCAGATAATCTTGCCGTGAATTAGGTTTTCGGACACATACAACTTTATAGTGAGGTGATTTGTCAGGATTGTAGGCTAAAGTAATACCATGAACAAATATTGAATTTTGTTCACCAGGGCGAGGAAGTGTAAGGAATTGCTTGGTTGTGGGATTGTAAATGTAATAGTCACGTTCGAATTCTCTATTGTGAAAGCTGGAACAAAAGAGCAACCCATGACAAGATTGTAAGATTTCCAAACCTAAAGGATGGTTAACAAAAGTTAGGGCCTTGAAGGGAGGGTTAGTTGGCTTGTCGGTCAGAGGAACAAAATCATATTCTTGAGTAATGAGAGGACCAAATTTATGTTCTGGGTTAATGAGAGAAATTTTGAGCAAAAGAAGGCCTGAGACTAGGTACGGATCAGGGTAGATGCGGCGACAAAAGTGGGGACTGGAAATGAGAGAGTGCCAATGTCTAGATACAGACTTGAATCTGAGAACAGATTTCAAGGGCAAGCGAATCAAGATTTCTGTCAAGATATCATCATTATCTGCTATGGAATTCAATTTCTTGTTACTAATGACAGATGACATACTTTGAGAATTAGCCTTCCCGGCGTGGAGGGCAACGGTGCAGATGACGGTGGCGTGGCGAGCAGCTGCGCCGGCTGCCGTGAACGGAGAAGAGCAGAATGAAATCGATGGAAATGAGAGAGTGACTGTGAACAGTGATGTCCGGCGGTGGAAATTAGATTTTGGGTTTCTTTTTAATATAAATAGAAGATTGGATCGGGTTGGATATCTAACCCGATCCGGTTAAAGATAGCGTATCGGGTTGGATATCATATTTTCACGGGTTAATTGCACTCAAGTACCCTGGCTTTATCCTTTTAAGCAAAATATCGGTAATATTCGAAACTTCAACACAAACATACCTTGCCGTTAGAGTTAAACCGTTAACTTTAACGGTTGACCAGTCAAATCTATAAAATAACAAATTTACCCCAACCATGTCATCCAAAAATTATTCATTTATTATTTTTATTTTATGTTTATTTAGTGAAACAATTAAATTAATTAAAAACAAAACCAAAAACCAAAGAACAGCAGATACCAAATCTGCACCCAAATCTCCTTATGACCAGATCCGTTCCATGAGAAGATATGGAAAAAAAAAAACATATATGATCAAGAGAAGTAGGCCCAGGGATGAAGATGATGAGTCAGATATGGGCAAGGGTCGGGTACTAAATTCCATATCTGGAATAGGGTTACCAGATTGAGTTCTGAACTGATTTCAAATCGTTTCTTGAATCTTTATATGGGTCACTCACAATTTTTTTTTCTTTTTGGGTTCCTCTCTTCTCTTGCTCTCTCTTTTGAATGTGAAGAGAGAAATTTAGGGTAGTGTATTGGTTCAAAACATGTTAGATTGATGAGAATCTAAGTGGGTTTTTACTGGATTTGGTCTTCCAATCAAATGTTGGAACCCGAATTTTTATATTCAATCCTGGAATCCAAAAAAACAACCAAACAAAAATTTTAAACATTGAATGATTTTTTTTCTTTTTTTTTCAGAAATAATGAATTGAAAACAAAAAAGAAGATACCCAATTTTAGTAAAGTAGCACAAAAAGGAAAAAATAATATTGGAGATTGTTGTAGATCTACTCCAAGACTCCATAACCATGCTCCACTATTTTTCTTGACATTATGTTTTCTCTTTCTTTTTTCCATTTTGTATAATCATTTTTTTTTTTGACTTTGTTGAGTTAATTTTGGGATCAAGATATTGGTGATGAATTTGGATATAAGGATGGAGTTGTTAATGGTGTTAGAGATGAGGATCGAGTTGTTGTTTGGTGTTACTATGTAAAAGTATCTTCAATGCAAACATGCAGTTTTTGAATTTCTAAATAGTGTCACATCAGCATTTCTATTTATTATAAGACTAATTGGCACTGGACCTCCATGAAGTATACGCGAAATCGCAAACTACCCCCTGAATGTTTTTTTTCAACAGTACTCAAATTGTTTGAAATTGGCATAGAGTGACAGAATAGGGACGGAACCCTTATTCCGCCTGATTTTCCTCACACGCATGCCGCACGTACAAACTCACAAAGGGTATTTTTGTCACTACACATGTTTAATATCTGAAAGTATATTTTTCTTTAAAAACTTATTATTATTCTTCCTTCTTGTTCGAAACTTCATCTTCTTCTTCGAAACTTCATCTTCATGTACGAAAACTTCTTGTTCTTCTTCATCTTCTAAAGGTTGTTGTTCATCTTTGGAAACTTTATCTTCATCATCTAAACGTCTTTTGTTTTTCTTCCTAGGGAAAACATAAATATGAATGAAGGGTTGGATTTTGTGGATTTTGACTCAAAATGTTTCTGTGGAAGAAGAGCTGTGTGTTTCACATCATGGACGGAATCAAACCCAGAAGACGTTTTTGGGGTTGCTCAAATTTTCGGGTTTATAGGTGTTTAATATGCGCTTTATTTCCGAGCTTGTTAATAGCTCAAAATGTCATTTCACATCTTCCTTAATATCTAAAAAAATTGAAGAGTTGATTAGTTTTTTTTTTTGCTTGTTAGAGAAATGTAAATTGTGGATTCTTCAAATGGTATAACCCTCCGATGTATGCACGGTCCAAAAAAATTATTTCTGGATTGCTTAGAAGAATACGGAAGCTTGAGATGAGATTGGGGTAAAATAATGGCTACACGGTACTGATACAACCTAAACAGCATTGGAAGATGAAGAAGTTAGTTCTTCTACAGCAAGAGTGAGGAGACACCCTGGCAACAGAAGAAGAAATTGGTTTCTTGTTTTGGTTCTAGCAGTAGCGATTTTGTGTGTTTAAGGCAAAAAAATCTAGAAGATACGTGACAAGTTTGGAACATATGTGACAAGTTTGGCAAAAAGTGTATGTTTCATCTAGGATTTTTTGGTTTGGTTCTTAGCAATATGAGTCAAGTTTGGTCGTACTTTAATTTTAATCAATGAAGCTTTTGTAATCAATTATGTTAGTTGTTGCACATTAACATATGTTATATTTTCCACTATCAATTGTGTTAGTTTGATTATTCAAATTATGTTGAGCAAAAGCTAATCTGTATAACAATACAAACTCTACTAGTTCACTAACAATAACAATACAATTGTTCACTGTTGATAACAACACAATATGCTAACCTTGTGTCCATAACATAACAATAGTTAAAGCAAATATCTTGATAACATTGAATGTGTTAACAGCATTACAAAAGCAGAGTAGCATATCCAACATTACAAACTTAAGCATAGGATCAATGTTCATAACATAACAAAAGCTAACTAAACCTGTTAATAGGGTTGTTTATGGTATAACAACCCTATAAGGACCTCGATTTTATGATTGGCTTATTTCATGACAAACCACACCACATAGGGGATGATTGTGTAATGGGTAGCTTAGGTCCTCGTTGGCAAGCTTCCAAGCATCTCCATAACTTCAAGAGCAAAAGGTATATTCACTTGACTTTGTCCCTTGAAGAGTTTAAGTGCACACACACACTTCATGCATGTTTTGTTTATCTTGCATTTGTGTTCTTTATTGTTTATATGTGTGTGCATCCTTTTCAAACACACTCACTAGCTTGCATTATATATCATATCTTGCATTGTATCTAAATTGCTAACATGTCTTGCATGTTAATTGTGCTTCATTTTGTATGCATTCACTCACTTCACACTTGCAAGACATTCATGTAAGATAGGCATTTTTCTTGAGTGTTAAAAAGAGATTTTTCCCTTTAGCGCGGCCTAGACAACTTGGCAGGCACTGCTTGCGACGCAACACACGGCGCGGTACTCGCCAGTGGGTCATGTGCGGTGTGGACCGTGGTTGGTGCACATGCATGCACAGCGGTCCATACAACGGTACATTCCAGAAGGCTAATTCTTCTGATTACGTGGCTTGTACCGCGGTACACAGATCGATTTTGACGGGATTTTGTTTCCCAAGTTCAAAATGACGTAGTTTTAACTATGGCTTCATATATATTCTTCCTCTTCTCTTCTTGGCCTACTAAGAGCTCAGAAAATCAATTTTAAGAGAGAGGTTAGAGCTCCTAGAGAGAGAAAGCTTCAAGAAAGCATGTTTTACTCTCCAAACCCAAAACTCATCTCCATCTTGCATCATTCAACATCATTTGAGCATGGGTCTTCATGGTTTCATGACTAGGTAAGTAAGAACTTCATTGAATATCATTTATTGTTCTCCTTACTCTAGATTAGGTATTTATTGCATGATTAAATACCTAGACTCTACTTTATTGCATATTTATGAGTCTTGATAACATGATTGGGTTTGTATTTTGATAGCTAAATTGATTAGGTCATTTTTGCCTAAAGTTAGGTCATAAATATTCATGTGTGATTTATTGATAACTAGGTTGAGAAATTGTATTTTAATCAACTAGTTAATGTTCATGAATATTTTACATGCGGAATTAGCAAAAACGGATGGCACGGTTGCGTCCGGAACGTTCGAAATAGTTGGAAACAAGTTTGACTCGGCGAAAAGGGGTGAATTTTTTTTTTTCATGATGACGTGGCAACTTGCATGATGCTGACATGGCAGTTTTGCTAACGTGGCAGTCCCTCTGCTGGCGTGGCACCGATCCATGCTGACGTGGTGCACCTGGGTGTTACGTGGCATGCCTGGAAGATGACGTGGCGCTGCCATGGCATGCATGGGTTGTGACATGGCGGCTGACGTGGTCATCTTCTTCCTTGGAGAAAAATTGTAGAAAAGTTCTGGAAAAAAGGAGGGTGTTGACCGGACATTGACCAGACCTAGAGACTTCGTTAGAGCTCCGTTTGAGACGCGATCAGCGGCGTTAGAATCGTATTTCTGAGACAAACACAACGGTATGCTCCGAACAGTGATTCGAGCACTTTGAATATTCTGGGTTTTTTGAAAAATTCAAAACCAAAGCTAAAAACTCTTGACAACTTTCTTTGGAAGTCCTAGACTATATATTCGTACTGATAACGTGTTGTAAATCATTCAATAAATAAACTTAATAAAGCAAAGATGAGAGAACTGAGAGAGTGAGACAGAGATGAGAGACACATGAGAGAGTGAGAGATAAAACTTGTATTGATATTCTGTGTGCTTTTGTTTCAACAACGCTTACAAATGAAAAGAATGCCTATATTTATAGGTAATAACAGTCGGTCACTTGAAAACAAGCGGTCATGAAGCAAGCAAGTTTGAGAGATATTTATGGACCAAGTATAGAGTGGCATAGGCGGTGAGATGAGATTAGTGGGAGAAGTTTGTGTGTATAGGGAGATATGTGTGTATTGATATAAGTTGTAATAAAGCCACTGATTACAACAATTAGTTGGTTTTTAAGTGTTTGGATTTTAAGGGGGTTTATTGTTGTTTTGGAGGTATAATTGTGTTTTTTTTTTTCCATCCATTTTAAAAATTAAATTTTTCGCCCTGGTCCTCCAAAAGCTCAACACCAGCCATGGGTGTCCTAGAAGAAAAGTTGATAGTTTTGTGGTTTTAAATTGGTCGGTTTATTTGAATTATCAATTAAATTTTTTTATGTAAAACTGTAACAACAGAGTTCTATATATGCCTGTTCTATCTTTTAGCGTACATGAGAATCAACAGCAACTTCCTTGCTGCATAATTTTCCTCTCCATTTGACAGACCAAGATGCATAATCTGTAAACATACTACATTACTACCAATGCACTATACTTCCTCCATGCCTTGTCAGTAATGGAGTTTTTAGTGCTATACATGGTGTTAGCATAGGTTATGATCCTTCAAAATCACCACATTACAAGGTCAAGATGCATAGCCTGTAAACATACTACAGTACATTACTACCATGCAATGCACTATACTTCCTCCGTGCCTCGTCAGTAATGGAGCTTTTAGTGTTATACATGGTGTTAGCTTAGGTTATGATCCTTCAAAATCACCACATTACAAAGTCATTTGTGTAAGGGATTGTGATTTTTTCGAAGAGGGACACTATCATATTGAGATTTATTCATCTGAAAACCGGCGTTGGAGAAAATCTAGAGGTACTAAGTATAGCAAATTTATAATAATGTAAGTCCTATGGATCAAGATATGTTGTAATCATCTCTGGAAATGGAATTGTTATAATATTAAGAATCACCCGATATTTCACAAACCATCCGGAATAGTCAGTTTCCATCTCAAAGACATCAAATTTTGTGGTGCAAGGGCCATATATCTCAACAAGATGCAGGCGCACCCTAGACCCATCAAAATACCTATTTTTCTAAGTTTCTCCTCATCCACCTTGAAGTAAAGGGAAGGACCGTAACAACTAACCCAATGAACAGCACCATTCCAAAATGCTCCCCTCTTAAATTGCACATTAACATGTGCAATAAAAGACTTGCCGGAGAGCTTCCAGAAGCGCATTTCGGATTAGTATGTCTCTATTTGATTCCTTGAGTAGTTACCTAGATCGCCTGATGATGAATCAGGTTCTCGGACACAGACAACTTATAGTGAGTGGTTTGTCAAGATTGTAGGCTATAGGGATACCATGAACAATTCTTGAAGTTTGACCACTAGGCCGTGGAAGTTTAAGGAATTGCTTGGTTGGGGGATTGTAAATGAAATACTCATGTCTGAAGTCTCTTTCATAGCAACCCATGACAAGATTGTAAGATTCTCAAACCTGAAGGATGGTTCACAAATTTGAGGGATTTAAACGGAGGTATGGTTGGATTGACATCATTTAAAGGAACAAAATGGTGTTCTGGGTTGATGAGTAAAGGACTTCTGTGCAAGATAATGCCTGAGACTAAGTGGGTATCAGGATAAAGACGGAGAGAAAAGTGAGGACTGGACACGAGAGAGCGCCAATGAATAGATACAGATTTGAAATGAGAGAAGATCACAAAGGTAAACGAATCAAGATTTCTGTTAAGAGATCATCATCTACAACTCACCTAACACACCATTTCAGGCAAGTATACACACACACCATTTCAGGCCTTCTTGTATGCCGTTTAAACATTCCTGGATACGATTTCATCGACCTTGCTTCCGATTCCTCTCACTTCTGAAAGATAGGTGGTGCAGCAGGGGGCAATCGATATGATATACCCAACCTATTTTTATGTGGAAATTTCAGTGACTACTCTGTTTACAATCCTACTACCGAGCAATACACTATACTTCCTCCACTCCTTGTTAGTAATGGAGTTTTTAGTGTTATACACAGTGTTAGCATAGCTTTTAGTGTTATACACAGTGTACGCTAAAATAAAGAAAAAGCAGATGATTTTCACAAATCTGTGTCGATATATCTATTGTGGAAATTACAAGCAAAAATATCATAGATCAGTCATCAATTACAATTAAAATAAATCATGTATCACAGCAAAAGACAACAATTTAAGAAGATTGACATAATTGTATCATCTAAATATACTGATGACACAGAAATCTGGCCATCAATAGAGAAACCACAAGGTATGATAAATTTAAGGTCTAATTTCCTCATTTTATTGGTATTCCAGAGGATATAATAAATAAATAATTTGTTTTATAATTACATCATGCATTATTTGGGCAAAGTTTTTGGAAGGTTAACATCATTCATATAAAACCCCAAGAAACACCATGCTTTGTTGTTGACAGCGAAAACGTTGGTAGCATCAACTTTCGATGCAGTTTTGGAGGCCCTTGGATGCAAGGCTGGTTGATAACATCAAATAAATCCAGCTCAAGGTTTGCCTTTCAAGTTGGCAACACCAAGTTCTTATCTACTGTGATTATTCATTTGGTTTGATCCCATTTCCTTCAAATATTATGTACTGTTATATAACTAGCTAGTTTGGTATTTTTTGCTGTAACTCAGAGAGAAAATCTCATTCAATTGATGGAATAATCAAATGTAAAAGTAAGGAGCTGGCCTTTGGGGAATAATCTTAAAGCAATATGCATGTATTCCTATTGAAATATTGTGACTATATGTGAGGATCAAAACCCTTCAAATCATATAAGATTAGACACAAAGATTATAGACATTCATGAATTTCCATCTATTAGCATTTTAAATTTCCCTATTCCCGTTCTTTTTTTTTCGCTTTGATGGAATCATATGAATCACTCACAATGATGGGATTTAGATTTTTTTCAACTAACTCACATGAAATTCCACCCAACTCCATGTACATGAAACATATGATACAAATGAATTGAGGAAAAGAGTTGTTTCATATGTTATGAACAGCAAGATATTGGTATTAACTATAAACAGAGGAGCCCAATGCTTTAGTAATGCTGGACCTCCTTTGTAGAAAATCACTTTATTATATGAATAATCAGTTGCATGTGACATAAATCAGTCAATTGGCATGTCATGTACTATATGTGTTTACAAAGTTTTAGTAATTCTTATAAACATTTTTTAGCATATAAATTCCAAGGAATTGACATCCACACAATACTTACTACTGCATCTAAGACTTTCTCTTCCACACAAGAATTTATCGTGTCAGGAGAGATAGTTAATTCTACTAAAGCATTGAAAACAAACAATTCACAGAACAAACACAATACTTCCATGAATCAACCAAAAATTTATTAAACATACAAAAGACAGTATACTCAAGCATTCCAAATCCAAACTTTCAATACAATTCACCCAGAATACGAAGTTAATTCTATACTAGTTTGTCAAGTTCATCACCCTCCCCATCAGTAATAGTCAAATGCTAGCAATAGTCTCAATGTAATGATAAGCATCAAACCAGTTAAATCTGAGATATCCATTCTCCCGACCCGGAGAGAGATCGCAGATCATATTGAAAGTCTTACCATTAAGGTTATGGCGTATGACCTTACCGGGTATGTGAAACACCATATATGATTCTCCATCATCTGCTTCCCTAATTATACCAAGTATAGCAAAGTCAGATGGGTCAAGATGTGTTGAAATCATCTCTGGAAATGCAATTGTTAGACTATCAAGATCCACCTGATACTTCACAAACCATCCAGAATAGTCAGTTTCCATCTCGTAGACATTGAATTTTGTTATGCGATATGTCTCAACAAGATGCAGGTGCTCCCTAGACTCATCAAAATACATCAATCTTCTACCACCATCAGGAATTGGAGTTGCAGGCATTGGCATTTTTTGGAGTTTCTCATCATCCACCTTGAAGTACAGAGAAGGACTGAAATAATTAACCCAATGAACAGAACCATTCCAAAATACTCCCCTTCTAAAATCCAAGCCATAGTGCGCGATAAAAGGCCTACCGGAGAGCTGCCAAGAGCGCGTCTCAGATGAGTATATCTCTATTTGATACCGCGAGTAATAACCCATACGCACACAATGGCGATCATACGGGTATAAATTGCCTAATCGTGAGTAAATGCCCAAATAATCTTGCCGTGAATTAGGTTTTCGGACACATACAACTTTATAGTGAGGTGATTTGTGAGGATCGTATGCTAGAGTCATACCACGAACCATTGTTGAATCTTGACCACCAGGAGGCAGAGGAAGTGTACGGAATTGCTTGGTTGTGGGATTGTAAATGTAATAATGGTCACGTCCGAAGTCTCTATTGGTAAAGCTGGAACAAAAGAGTAACCCATGACAAGATTGTAAGATTCTCAAAACTAAAGGATGGTTAACAAAAGTTAGGGTCTTGAAGGGAGGGCTAGTTGGCTTGTCAATCAGAGGAACAAAATCATATTCATGAGTAAAGAGAGAAATTTTGTGCAAAAGAAGGCTTGAGACTAAGTAGGGATCAGGGTAGATGCGGCGACAAAAGTGAGGAGCGGAAATCAGAGAGCGCCACTGTCTAGATACAGATTTGCATCTGAGAATAGATTTCAAGGGTAAACGAACCAAGATTTCTGTCATGATATCATCATTATCTGCTATGGAATTCAATTTCTTGTTACTATTGACAGACGACATACTTTGAAAACTTTGAATTAGCCTTTCCGGTGTGGAGGGCAACAGTGCAAAGTAATGTGGCGTGGAGAGGAGCGACTTGGTGGCAGACGAACGGCGCCGGGTGCCGTGAACGGAGAAGAGCAGAATGAAATCGATGGAAATGAGAGAGTGACTGTGTAACAGTGATGTCCGGTGGTGGAAATTTAGATTTTGGGTTACTTTATATATATATATATATATATATATATATATAAGATCGGGTCGGGTTGTATATCAGGTCGGTTCGGGTGAAAAGTGGGTTATACATAGGGAGTGTAGTTTCAGTTTGGTTTGAGTTGAAGCTCAATATCACACCAATACACCCCCCTAAGATTTTATTAAATAATTTGGGAAAGTAAAAGTATGATGGTATTGAATTGAGACTTTTTAACAAGTTAGATAAGTTTGGTGGTATTCGATCGAGACTTTTAAGATTTTTTTTAAAAAGTCTATATTGTCTTATGGTATTAGATCTAGACTTTTACGATTTTTTTTAAAAGTCAATATTGTCTTGTGGTATTGGATCTAAACTTTCAAGAGGCAGCATATTGTTGTTGGTATTGAATTGAGATCAAGATTTTTAGGATTTCATTACAAAATAGATTTTCCAGACTTTTTAATGATATGTATAAATACCCAAAATTGTCTTGCCATCTCCCTCAATATTTTCTAGACTTTTTATTTGATTTCAGATATTTGGTGGGTGTATTAGTATATAATAAATGTGGCGGCCAAACATGCAAAAGACAACATAAAACTACACTTGAAAGTCGAGTACCAAATGACAGATAAAATGCCTCTGTGAGTTAAAAATAGTTTTATGCTAGATTTCCATGATCCCACCACCACCACCACCGGTATCTAAAATCTTTAGGAACACTAGTAAAAATTGATCAATTGCTTTATCTACATCTATAAAAGATGGATTTGACAAAAAATAAAGATAAAGAGGAAGTTGATTTTTTTTAATATATATATATATATATATATTTACACACCTAATAGAAAGAGTTGGTCTATTACTGACAATATCGTCATTTGTATAGATTGAGTTCAAAGACAAAAGAAGATGATCATCATTTCTATTGATTTATTGCCTGACGAGTTAAAAAGATATGTGACTCACATAAAACCATGTTCTATAAAATTAGATACATGTTTTTTTTTTAAATCCGATAACGGAAGGGTATGCCGAAACCTGTCGAGAGCAAGCTGACCATTTGGAGTTATTTTTTTCTTTTAAATATGTATAGTTAAATCTTATATATCAATTTTTTTTTTTGTTATTAACATTTATATTAAAAAAAAAAATCTTATCATGCCCCGACCCTCTAAATTTAACCAATGCATGCATAGTCTGTATATCAACTCATCTCACCGGACTTGAATCATCTATCACTTTAGATTTTGGGTTACTTTATATATATAAAAGATCGGGTCGGGTTGTATATCTGATCAGTTCGGGTCAATCCGGGTGAAAAGTGGGTTATACAGGACTTTTTTGCTGAAAAATCACTCTTTAGGAATTTGATCCCATTGTTGTAATATTAACTTTTCAAATTATCTTTGTATTGATTTTCTAGACTGACTTACAAATGAGATGTGATCAATTATTTATAGACTTTGAAAGACCACTTGCTTTACATATCTAATGAAAAGGCGGTATGTGGATAAGGCTAAGCAAATATCCTTCATGACCTATAAAGTCGAGCCCTGTATGCAATTATGTATAGTGGAATTCATATATATTATAATACTGGTCAGTTTATTAGAAAAATCAAGTCAAAAATATTATAGAAACTGCAACAAGAAAGTTCTATATTTGTTTAAGCGTTAGCTTTTACTTAATAATCAAGAGCTCAGTATGTGTCAGGTAATGGTGATGTGTCTGGACGTCTGGTGTCCTAGAAGTAAAGCTGACAGTTTTGTGGTTTTGAATTGGTCGGTTTATTTGAATTATCAATTCAAAAAATTTATATAAAACTGTAACAACAGGGTTCTATATATGCCTGTTCAACCTTTTAGCGTGCATGAGAATCAACAGCAACTTCCTTGCTGCACAATTTTCCTCTCCATTTGACAGACCAAGATGCAGAACCTGTAAACATTGCTGACTTTAGAGTAAGAATTCTGCATTCTTGCAATGGCCTCTTTTTATGTGGCGGATCCGGAGACTACTCTGTTTACAATCCTACTACCAAGCAATGCACTATACTTCCTTTCATGCCTTGTCAGTAATGGAGTTTTTAATGCTGTACATGGTGTTATCTTAGCTTATGATCCTTCAAAATCACCACATTACAAAGTCATTTGTGTATGGGACTGTGATTTTTTCGAAGAGGGACATTATCGGATTGAGGTTTACTCATCTGAAATCGGGCGCTGGAGACAATCTGGAGGTGCTTTCACTCCACCAGACCATACTAATTTAAGATATGGTGTGTTTTGGAACGGTGCCTTCAATTGAAATAGTTATTGGGGTAATTCTTTGTTCTTCGACGTTGATGAAGAAAAGCAGCATGAAATGCCAATGCCTGATATTCTTGACGGCTCTGATGATGATGATGATGATGATGATGATGATGATGATGATAGGAGGGTTAGCCGGTTAGGTACTTTGGAGTTTGGAGAGTTTCGGAACCATTTGCATCATTATCGAGATTTATGGCCCGTGCACTCCAATGTTTATGAAATGAAGAGAGATTACTCCGGTTGGTTCATGAAGTATCAGGCTGATCTTCGGGCTGTTGCAGCCACATTTCCTGAGATGATTAGAAATAGTCTTAATCTATGGGAGTTGCATAGTTACATCATTAGGCTTTTTCGATACTTTCTGTTGTAAGGCAATGATGAGGACTCGTATTTGGTGGTGACCTTGCCTAAGAAAGTAGTACGTTACAAGTTCAATGATAAGTCTTTCGAGAAGCTACATGATTTTGCTAGAGTTGGCACCGAAGTGGATACCGAAGTTTGATGCATTTCAATACATGGAGAGTCTCGCTTATGTTTGATAACGTTCTACTCATAAGGATCAGCTTAGGTTTACTGTGAATTCTGCTATTCTTCTTCTTGTTTAAACTTTTGAGTTCAATGGGTATTGCACAAAATCTGAGTTGCATATGAATAGAAACACTTCTACATGTTACATGTATGCAATGCCTACTACCTTCATCCACTGGAAGCAGAGGCACTAGTTGAAAACCCCAGAACACCCTACTCGACTGGAGAGGACCCTTTTGAAGATTTGATCATATTTTCTTGCTTTGGAGAAAACTATCAACATATCATCATCTCTGTTCATGTATATTGATTTAAGTCTAAATAAAAAATGCAGAAGTGATGGGGTGGCTTCCAAGGAGCACCTGGTAGTTTTTTTATGGCTGAAAAAGTGTATGAATTGCTTGGTTGTGAGATTGTAAATCTACTATGTAAAAATTTAAATTGGAATGATGGTTGAGAGGAACCTAAACAGTAAGCTATTTGGCCTGTCAATTAGAGGAACAAAATCTTGTTCTGACCCAAATAATGTATTGCTAGGCACTAGAAGAACATTTGTTGCTGTTTTAGAAAACTGGAATCTTACAGCTAACAATAAAGTTTTTTATATAATTATATAAGGTGTGACAAGTCACTATCAACATATAAAGATTTAGCTTACTTGAGGGCAACTAGCTTCCTTAACATTCCTCATTAGTTTGGGCTCACCCTGATGAGAAAAACCTATAAATACATGTCTGTTTATTTTTCACTTATTCCTCACAAATGGGACAAGCTTGAAAATATTGTACCCAATGGCATAAAATGCAAGCAATAGTCTCAATGTATTGATAAGCATCATGAAACCGGTTAAATATGTGATGACCTGGATAGCAAATGTGCTCAACATCCTCACAACCCGGAGAGAAATCAAAGATCTGAATGAAAGTCTTATCATTAAGGTTATAGCGTACTGGCCTTACCAGGTATGTGCAATACTAAATATGATTCTCCATCATCTGCTTCACGAATAATACCAAGTATAGCAAATTTATAATAATGCAAGTCTGGTGGGTCAACACAAATAGTAATCATATCTGGAAACGAAATTGCTATCGCTTCAAGATCAACATGATACTTCAAGAACCACCCTGAATAGTCTCTTTTCATCTCATAGACATCAAATTTTGTCCGGCAAGGAGATATGACAGCAAGATGCAAGTGCCCCCTAGACACATCTAAATATCCAAATCGGCTCCCATCTTTCTAAACATCAGGAATTGGCATTTTCCGCAGTTTCTCCTCATTAACATTAAAGTAAAATGAATGACCCCTCCAATAAATAGCTCTATTCCAAAGTACTCCTCTTCTAAAACTCTCATTATCATTTGCAATAAAAGACCTGCCAGAGAACCTCCAAGAGCGCGTCTCAGATGAGTATATCTCTATTTGATACCACGAGTAAATTAACTAGATAATCATGCTCATATGGGTATACCTCCTTAAACCGTGAGTAAATACCTAGATATACTTGCAATGACTTAGGTTTTCGGACACATACAACTTTATAGTGAGGTGATTTGTCAGGATCGTAGGCTAAAGTAATACCTTGAACAAATGTTGAATTTTGTCCACCAGGGCGAGGAAGTGTAAGGAATTGCTTGGTTGTGGGATTGTAAATGTAACAGTCATATCTAAAGTCTCTATTGCGAAAGCTGGAACAAAAGAGCAACCCATGACAAGATCGTAAGATTTTTAAACCTGAAGGATGGTTCACAAAAGTTAAGGTCTTGAAGGGAGGGCTGGTTGGTTTTTTTTTTTTTTTTGAGACAACATATTTATTAATGTAGGTATTTTTTTTTTGAAAGCTTTCACCATTGGTAGGATTCGAGCCGCTGACCTGGAGAGTCATTTGCCCAAGCCCCAAACTCAGTCCATCTACCAGCTGAGCTACGCTCCTGTTGGCAACTGGTTGGCTTTTGAGTCAGAGGAACAAAATCATATTCTGGGTTAATGAAAAAAGAACTTCTCTCAAAAATAAGGCCTGAGACTAAGGGGTTGTTTGTTTTTTTATCTAAAGTCTTATAAGACCTTAATTTTTTAGATATATGGATAAGTCTTATAAATTAAGATACTATGATATGTTTGTTTTTTTCATTTTGTATGACTTATTACAAATCTAAAATTGATTAGATTGTGTTAGGGTTTCTTCAAAATTGGAAGTTTTAGAAAATTGATTTTTAGGAATTTATCATGTGCGGATAAAATTATAAATGTACGAATTGTTATAGGACATCTATGGACATTTACTAAAAAAAACTCTACTATAACACTTTTTTAATAAGATAAAAGTCAAAAGAATTTACTTTTTCGAAAAGACATATATATCTTAAAATAGATATAAGTTGAAAAAACAAATAAAGTAATCTATCTTAATTTAAGATATAAGAGATAATAAGTTTTATGACCGGAAAAAACAAACATCCCCTAAATAGGGATCAGGGTAGAGAACGGTGACTAAAGTGAAGACTGGAAATGAGAGAGCGCCAGCGTTTAGATACAGATTTGCATCTGAGAAGAGATTTCAAGGGTAAACGAATCAGGATTTCTGTCCATAGATCATCATTATCTGCCATGGAATTTAGTTTCTTCTTCCTTTTGACAGATGACATATTTGAGAATGGTGGGTGATGAAACTGATGATGGGTATTATTAGCCTTTCATGAGTACGTAGTGTATTTATATGAGCAAATTAATGAGGTTATTTTTTTCATTAAGATTACTCAATAAGCTTTGCTGTTGTAACGTTGACTTAGAAAAAGGATTGCTAAGCACAAACGGAATCTGGACGGCTCACCAAACAAGGAAACATTTTATTTTACGGTTGGCTCTGTTGAGAGCATCTCGGATAATTGCTGACATAGTAATAATGTCAGAGACATATTTTCAATGTAGTATAAAAATAGATTTGATAGACTAATCAATTCAAATTTTGGTTCTCTAATTTTTTTATCTAAAAACACAATTTTTTTAAGGATAAATCCATTTTTTTTTCTGTTTTATTTTTTATTTTATTTCCTTATCAAAAATAGATATACTTGCTGAGTCAATCGAAAAAATAGATATACAACAGACCGTCTAAAAGTAGACGATGTTGACAATGTTTAATATTTTTTTACCACATTAGCTTTGCAGTTACATATATACGGTTGTATTGAAGAAAAATTTATTAACATAATATCTATTAATCTTATGTGGCATCTCTTTTTTTTTATAAGTCACACTTACGTCGGAGATGACCTTATGATTTTGATTTTGAACTAGTTAGTCATGGAATAATTTTGCTCTTAAGACTTTATATGAGCAGTGTAGTTTTTCGATTGCTCAATACGTCATGGTGTTGCAAAGTTGACCCAGATAATAGATTGCAAAGCACAAAAGCAACATTTGGTTGCTTGTTCGGAAAACTAGAATTTTGACAGCTCACAAAAAGTTTGGTATGAGAGAAATTTTAATTGATATACAAGGTGTGACAAGTCACTATCAACATGTCAAGATTTAGCTTCCTGGAGAATCAAGAGCAGATGGCTTGCTTCACAATCTTCATTAGTCTGATGAAAAAAAACCTATAAATACATACCCATTGCTCCTATAAACAAAGCCAAACAAACAATCATGCTTGGATCCACCAAAAGAACCAAAACAAGTTCAAACATTTCAATCACCATCTCCTCTTCTTCCAATCATCAATCAGCAGCCGAAACAGTTGCCAATATTGATGACCTTTTAACTGATATACTTCTTCGCCTCCCGATCAAATTCCTGCTCAAATTCAAATCCGTATCTAAACACTGGCTCTCCCTCATTACTAACCCCAACTTCTCCCTACGCCGGAACCTTGTTCCTGAACCCATCTCTGGCCTTTTCGTGCATGGCATAAACACTTTCGATTTCGATTACATTAATCTTACTACTACAAACCCTTGTCGTCCTCCCTTTAAGTCACTCACTTTTCTTGACAGTAAAGCAAGTATCCTGCAATCTTGCAATGGCTTATTGTTATGTACCAGTTGTCGTCCAGGTCGAAGGAATGAACGTAACCGCAACTATTGTGTTTACAATCCTACTACCAAGCAATACACAGTACTTCCTCCACTTCCTGTTAGTAATGGATTTTTTAGAGTTATACATGGTGTTAACTTGGCTTATGATCCTTCAAAATCACCTGATTACAAAGTCATTTGTGTAAGGAATTGTGATTCCTTACAAGAGGGGCATTATCAGATAGAGATTTACTCGTCAAAAACCGGACCCTGGAGAAAATCCGGTGGTACTTTCATTGTACCAGCCGGCATAAATTTCAGCCGTGGTGTATTTTGGAACGGTGCAATTCATTGGATTAGTTATTGGGGTAATAATTCTTTGTATTTCGATGCTGACGAAGAAAAATTACATGAAATGTCAATGCCTGCTGTTCCTGATGACTATGGTGAAAGGATGGTTAGATACTTCGGAGAGTCTCGAAACCATTTGCATCTTATCGAAATCTATGGTCCGTGCACTGCTCTGTTCAATGTTTATGAGATGGAGAGAGACTACTCCGGTTGGTTTGTGAAGTATCGGGTTGATCTTCTGTCAGTTGCAGCCGCGTTTCCTGAGATGATTAGAAGTAATCTTGATCCATGGAACTTGCATTATTATGGATTCTCGATACTTTCCATTATAAGGGAAAACAAAGATGAGGACTCATACTTGGTCGTGCACTTAACCAAGAAAGCAATACGTTACAATTTTAATGAAAAGTCTTTCATGAAGCTCCATGATTTTGCTCCAGTTGGTAGCCAACTCGAAGCTGAGAGTACTCTAGAATTTAGTTTGTTTAATGCTTTTCACTACATTGAGAGTCTTGGTTATGTATGAAATGATGATGTTCTGTTCCAAAATCTGATATTCTTCTTCTTGATTGAACTTTTTTTTTTTTAAATATAATCTTGGTTGACCTTTTGAGTTCAATTGGCCTTGGTAACTCTACAAACAGTAATATTGGTAATCTCACTAATACAATCCCTTGTCGTCCTCCCTTTAAGTCCCTCACTTTTCTTGACAGTAAAGTAACAAGTATCCTGCAATCTTGAAATGGCTTATTGTTATGGAAGAATTGACGATTCCTGATGGCTGTCATGGAAGAAGCGTTCGATACTTCGGAGAGTCTAGAAATCATTTTCATCTTATCGAGATTTATGGTCCTCAGTTCAATGTTTAAGAAATGGAAAGAGACTATTCATGTTGGTTCGTGAAGTACCGAGTTAATCTTCTGTCAGGTTGCAGCTGCATTTCCTGAGATGAATAGAAGTAAACATGATCCATCGCACTTGCATTATTATAGGTTTTCGATACTTTCTATTGTAAGGGAAGAGAAGGACGAGGATTCGTATTTGTTGCTGAACTTGTCTAAGAAAGCAATACGCTACAATTTAGAAGATGAGTCTTTCAAGAAGCTCCATGATTTTGAAGTGGAACATGAAGGTCAAATAGAAATTGGATGCTTTGATGCTTTTCAATACATAGAGACTCTTGCTTATGTATGATGATGTTCTGTTCAAAGTAATGATCAGTCATCAGTCTAGGTTTATCATGGGCTGTGTTCTTTTTTTGAGTTCGAAGGATTTCATAGTTAAATTATACTGGTGGGTTTGCATAAAAAATTCTACTATTTGAACCCACAACCTCAATTTTGTAAAAGTGAGAAATGTACCACTAACCAAATTCATTTCATCCCGCACTTGAAAACTTGTTTCAAATTAAAAGATATCTAAGCAGTGGTCCAAATTCAATTTTGTTAAATGACAACCAACTGCAAAAGCACTAGGCAACTTGACAGAAAAAGTTGCAATCTTTCAAGGTGGTTGTAGTTATTAAATGAAATTTAGCAAATCCCCTCCAAATCTCAACTTGATATTTGCAGACAGAAAATTGGAATGCTAGAGAGAGAGAGAGAGAGAGAGAGAGAGAGAATAAGAATGTTATGCAGTAAAATTGAAAAATAAAAGCATATGTATTAGTTTGAATATACAATTGGCTAACATTTAAGCAAATCATCACAATGACAATGCTGTCATTATCCAAGAAATGGGCACAAAAAATGAACCAACAACCAATCAGGAAACTCAAATTTACTGCCATTATAGATTGCGTGTGGAGTTTGGGAGCTGACCTCATTGTAGCTTTGAGAGTTTCAGAGGTTGAATTCAATTATTTGAAGTCCATGACAATCTTGGAACCAAACCAATCTCCAAAGAGCAAAATTTTCCTACTTCACTGATTGAAGTTGAAGCAATAAGCCAAAACACTTTTAAAGGTCCAGTTGCAGCTTGTCAATTAGCTCTTTCTCATGAATTCATATGCCTCCACATATCCAAGTTGGGACCAACAAATATGATCACCAATTCTGATATTATGCTTCTTGGATGGCTGAAATGTGCTACTTTACCCGCTAGTGAGCACACCCTGCAATCAAGTTTCTCCATACACGTAAAAATCATCAATTCTACAATCCTTGTATCGTAACCAAAGATGTCAACATTTTCGCTTCAAGCGAATAACCATTTGTGTTTTCCTCATATATGTCATTGTCATCACTATTTGTCACGACCATCGAACATGTAGATGTTAGAAATTAAAATTTACAAAATTCAGCCTGAAATCAACCTCAAAGTGACATACTACGAAGTACCAATGCCCGGTTTTATTTTCAGCAAAAGGCCAAAGTTCCTATTTTCCGATTTCTTCAAGCTTCCGGATCACTTGTTTTATGTTTGGCCTAAGAGAAGGCGAAGGCGAACAACAAGCCATGGCAAGCTGAAAAAGTTTGAGAATGCATTCTTCAGTGACTGGATATTCATGACTACTGTTGTTGCTTAGAAGCAAATCCGGGTGGTACAAATCTGCAATCCTATGATCAAGAACCGCGTTTCGCATGAAATTTGGCAGATAAAAATCCTCATCTGGAGTTGGGTTCTCATTGATCGGTTCCTTTCCAGAAAGTAGTTCAAGCAAAATTACCCCAAAACTGTAAATATCTGTCTCCTCACTTACATCCTTCATTTTGATAAGCTCAGGAGCTTTATAGCCCTCGGATGCTGAATCTTCGAGCATTTCCTGTCCAGCGGTAGGATTCAAGAGAAAATGCAAACCAAAATCAGATATATACGGCTGGTAACTGCGATCCAATAATATGTTCTTCGACTTAAGGTTTCCGTGCATAAAAGGCTTATGCAACCCCGTGTGAAGATGATCCAATCCCTCAGCGATACCAATGGAAATCCTATAAATGATGTCCCATTTGTGAGACTCAACATTTCCACCTGCCCATTGAAAACATAATCTATTCAATATGTAATCTTTGCAACTTGAAAATGAACCCGGAAACTGGATCGCGTGTTTAGTGATTGATTGTCTAACCATTAACAGGGTAAACCTGAATCGTCAAATAAATGAAGGCAAAAGGACAAAGGTAGGTGCCGACACTTCTAAATAATGCAACAAAATAATATCATGTATGGTTGACTATGTGTGCATAACAGGAAATCTCAATCATGAACACAAAACAATCAATTTGAATCAAGCTATAAAAAATGGACAAAAATTTGCAACTGCCTTGAATTTTCTTATAGGTGAAAATTGAAAGATGCCGAAATGAATTTAATAGCAGCTCAATTGAACATTCTTGATTTCATTAAAGAAAACAAACCTGAATCCTGATAAAACAAAACTATCTACCTAATCTAAAATGGAAACTCAGAGTAAGAACATGAAAGAGAAAGAAAAAAAAATACTCGAAAGACCAATCAGATTTTTATCCCTCCATTTCCATCTTTTAATCATCAAATTTTTCTCATGTAATTCAACAATCAAGTTAGCCAAGATCAACCTCTCAGATTTAATCTGGGATTTTCGTAGTTTCTGTATATTAACAGAAACCATTCAGTCTAAAAGCATTGTTCTGAGAATAAACCAATAACTTTCAGGTTGGTTGCTGTGAAAATGGATGCCAAAATATTTTTTTTTTTTAAGTAAAAAATAAATTGAAACTTTGAAGCATATAAACCTGAACCCAAAAATCTATATGAATTAAGATCACCAAAAGTCAAGGAATAGCTGACCTCTGATAAACTGAGACAGATTTCCACGCTTGTAGAATGGATGCACAAGGAGCTTCTCCCCTCTCGGTCCAGCATAAAAACCCAAAAGAGGAACCAAATTTGGGTGCCTAGTGTACCCCAAAAGCTCAATCAGATCACCAAAATCTTTATCTCTTGTAGTACAAACAGGCCTCAAGAACCTGAGCAACCTCACTGCACAACTCCTCTGTAACAAAGCCTTGTACAGAGTGCCATGGTTGGATTTACCAATGACTTCACCAGGAGCATCTAGAATGTCAGAGATTGTAAGGTCTTCTCCTCCTTTGAACGTGACCAGATCCTCTCTCTGATTCTCTTTTTCTCCATTTGTGAGCTCATTGTTGTTCTCCAAGTCATTCTGGTCATTCTTTGTCGATCTTCTGCGGTAAAAGAAGAAAATGATAACTAAAATAATGATCAAAACAGCCGCTGAAAATTGGTCCGAGAACTAGTTTCAGAATGTGGGTGTTTCTCATTTCATGAAAAGTTTGATTCTTTCTAATGAACTCACAAAGAAAACAAAGAATCAGGATCTGGGTAGAGTGACAGAAAAGAAAAGGATTTAAGAAAAGGATTTAATGGAAATTCAGCTCAGCTTTCATGGAAAATGTTCTGTTTTATTTTTCAGGATTGGACAATGAGTCTAGACTCTAGAGGGAGTAGACACTAGACAGTAGAAGACAAGAAGATGAAGATAGATGTGAACTTTGGGGGGGGTGTGGAACCCAAGATTAATTATAATTTTGATAAAACAAAACAAAAGTAAAGTGAATCAGAACTTTACATCAATGTGGAAGATGAGACTTGAGAGAAACTGATGATGGAATTTGGAGAGAGAGATAGAGAGAGAGAGGGAGAGAGCAAATATACTTAGGCAGAGAATCTAGTGTGAGACAGATCTGGCCATGTGATGTTTTTTTATCTTATTTTGAGTTTTTGACTGCCTTGTTTTTGCTGCAAAGTGAAAATGTGAAATTTCTTCAATGCCATTACTGGGTTTTTTAATGAGTAATGCTTGACTGCATACAATATTTATTCAAAATTATGGCCACAAAGTACGTCGATTATTAAGATTATAGCATTCATACCATAATCCTGTGATTTATAGGATTTTGACGATTAATATACTGTATATCATTTGAATATCATTTAGATATATTTTAGATAACTTATTAATTATTTTATATATATACACGTATACGTTGTATATTATTGGATCAATATTTTCTTATCAAATAAAAATTATTATACAGTCATTATCTTTTAAGTATCCTAAAATGTTATAAAAAATTTAAAATTGATATAAGCTTAAATATTGTGATCAAAACTATCATGATGTTAATTAGAGATTGTTAAGAGTTGTGATCACTCGTTAATATAACATCGATCATAATATAACATCGATCATATCTTCGATAACCGATTAAATTATGATTGTAAAAATACTATAACATTAACACGGTAAATCTAGTTTTATATAACATATCATTTTGTTTCCTTTTGATGAGGATTGTGTGATTAGTTTGAATATGAAATTTGTTTAAGATCTTCAAAACTCTCTTTTGTTATATTGATTATAAACAAGGAATTTTTTTTATTGTATTTTAAAAAAAACAAATATTGAAAAATGCCTACCTTTTTATTATTGATTTGAAATTTGAAAAAAAAAATTATGTTTTCGAAAAACATAATACAAGAAAAAACACAAAAAGTTTCCTGGTATGGATGTACTTGTCTAATTAAATATGAGTTAATATTAATACCAACTACATTTTCACTTTTAATTACCTAGACATCAAATCATCAACCAACCTTGTTAGCGGCCTAAGAAGAATTCAATGAAATTAATAAGTATTCTCTTTTAGTTACAACGTGACAGCATGATTAAAATATTGGTAATATTTTAATTGCTTTGATGATAAATCATTAGATTAGATATAAATAGGTTTCATTGCTCCTTTTTCTCCACTTTTCTTCAATTTGTAGGCAAAAAAAAACATTGCTTGTTTGCTACAACACAACACCTTTAGAAAATTAATTAACAATATTAGTCTACCTAAAAATTGAAGCAACATCATGCCTTTAAGGATTTTGTAATTATACAATAATTACAATAGAGATATCACATTTTATTTTAATTAACAATTCATCTACTCTAAACAGTTGAATTTTGGCCGGCCATAGGTTTTATTCGTCGTACTCACAAGTGATATATATATATAATAGAATTTCGAATCATGTTACTATACAGAGCTGTAAGTATGTAAAAGTAATTACTATTCAATCTAAGAATCCCAAAAATCAAAAGACATGGAAGAATTATAAACTATATAAAAAAATCCCTCTAATTTCTAGCCATTATTTATACATAGCTAAACTCTTAGATTTTAGACTAATGTATATTAATTGTCCAATAACATTAATGACTTATATTTATAGTACTATTTTTTAATAAAGAAAGTTATTTTAATAATTATAAAAAGTGTGTAATTTACATATTGGACTTGATTAATTTACAATCTATCTATAATTTTTAAGAAAATTGTTTTAGAATAATTTTAATTAATGTATATTAATTGTCCAATAACATTAATGACTTATATTTACAGTACTATTTTTTAATAAAGAAAGTTATTATAAAAAGTGTATACTTTACATATTGGACTTGATTAATTTACAATCTATCTATAATTTTTAAGAAAATTGTTTTAGAATAAATTTTTTTTATTAAAATTGTAAAAACAAACTTTCACAGCACAAAATAATTTAAAAGTACATCTAAATTCATCATTTGTATTGACAAATTTTGAAATGGATCGATGTAAGTCTCTCAAACTCTCATATTGATGTTGTGAGTTCAAATCATCTTTCTTTTCCCGATTCTAAATTTATATTATGAAAAAATAAAAGTCAACATTATATATATTCAAATTATGAATAATGTTAGACTACTTAAATTATTTACCACACAATTGAATATAATTTTAAATAAATAATTTGAAGACTAGATCGGTACCCCCAAAATTATACATGTATGATGGGCGGATGACTTTATACATATGTGGACCATTAAATAAAGAAAAAGTAGTCTAAATAAAAATGATATCCTTGAGCTACTTGATGTCCTTATGATTTAAACTTTACTAGAGCCAGATTTATTTGTTTCTTTCTTTACAACGTGAATGGTTCTATAATTGTCTCCACATAAAATCATTACATAGCACTTTCGATGCATTTTGTGGGTGACATTATTGCAATAATTCAGTAAAAAAATTTAGGACATTGTAGATTGGCTAGTAACATTACAAAACTAATTATTTCAATATATATATATATATATATATATATATATTACAAAACTAAATAAAAATAAAAGTTTAGATTTGTAACTTAGGATTTGGGCAATTGGGTAAATGGCTCCCAAGTCAGCGGTTCGAAATCTACTAATGACATAAACTTCAAAAAAAATATCGGATATAGATAAGTGAATAGATAAATACCGTAAAAAAAAACACATGTACTAATTTTTTGTCAAAGAATTCTGACTACAGAAGAACCTGGTGTTGTTGTATAGGAATTTATAATTATATAACAAATTTATATTTATAGGAATTATATCTTAAAAGGCCTCAAAAATTTGTACATCAACTATTTTTGGAGTTGATTGTGTTTGTCCATCTCTAATCTAGATCTTAGTCCCACGATTGGACATAAAAATACAAATTAAATGTAAGGAACGTTTATATATATATTAAGCTTTTTGCTGTTGTTGAGTAAATATCTAATTGTAATTGTAATGTTAATCTAAACAAATAGGTCCCAGTAAAACTCTAATGTGTAAAATGTCAGCAGTCAGACCCTACAAAAAATGTTTATGAAAGTTTGATGATTTTGCGTCAAGTAATATTAAGCTTCTTAAAAAATTCGTACCATGTAGGTGGTGGTAATATGTGAGCTGTCGTTAACACGTTATAAATAATGGGATAGTAAGGTGAGTGGTATGTTATTGTCAACTTGCATTTTAAGGTATGTTGACATTTACATGTCATAATATATTTTTTTCTTTCAAGTATTATAGTGCTATGTAAACTTAGGGTTGTTTTTTAAGATCGAGGGAATTAAAACTTTCAATTTTATAATATATGTGTAAAAAGTTTTACTATCAGACCAATCTTATTCTATCATAAAATTTTTAACTATCTTACTCTTTTATAAAATAATATTTACTTTATAATTATATATATATATAATGTTTAATCCCGACATAATTACACAGACAATCAATAGACCTACTATGACCTGCATAACAGTATCATAATTTATTGTTTTAATTCTTGAGGAAAACAAAAAGGCTCTATGAGAGGATCACATCAATGAAGTTTTTTTTTTTTGTTTGAAAGCAACACATCAACGAAGTTGATAAATCATAAATCTATACTAGTACAACATCAGGACAATAATATGACCTGTAAAGTTGGACTTTTATGAACCAATCAGATCTTGCCACGTTGTTAAAAAGGTCAAAGTTTCCTGACAGTGGACCACGTGTCCCTTACGCGTTACCCATCTGTTAATTTGGTGGTTGAGACTGGAGTCAGAACTCACAGTACCAATTAACGGCGCTGATTGATGACTTAAAATAGCTGACCCCACTCTTTTAATCTTGAATGAGCAAACTCAATTCATGTGCAGGACCCCTGTCTCCTTGTGTCTTGTGAACAGAGGAAGAGCCCAAGGTGGGGCCCCTAACAAAATATTATAATATTATTACTCAATTTTAAATTCTTTTCACTTTGCCCTACATTTTTCAACACTTAGAATTTATAGCTCAACGGATGGGTATTTCCCCTATTGAAACCCCGCCCCATTTAGGGACAAAATTTACCTTCAAATAGGGTTTGAGGGTGAGGGTGAATCTCCCCCCACCCCCGTTCCCCCATTTCTTAAATCGGGATGGGGTGAGGTAGAGCCCAATTTCTCTATTTTTCCTAAATATATTTTTTAAAATTATTTTACTTTTTCTATAAAAAAAAATTAACTTTAATCCACAGTCACCCACTAATTCATCTACTACCACTAAAACACTAACTCATTTATATTACTATAAATATTTATATTAATTTTGAATTAAATTTCTTTTTTTTTACTTGAAAATTTTGAATTGAATTAAATTAAATCAATTAAATATTTTAGATTTGATATTTTGATTATTATATTGGGTATTAATACATGATGAATAGAAGATTGAGATAATTGAATTCCGAATTTCAAATTGAAAAATATTAAGATTAGAAATGAGAAAAGTAAGAGAAATGGAGGATGGGGGTGGAGATGGGGGAACCTCCCCCCAAACACCCTCATCCCCACTTCCCCCTAAATGGAGTTTGGGGCAAGGGTGGGGGTAGGGGTGAGAGACCCTCTCCCACCCCAATAGGGCCCATGTCCATTCCCATTCTTAGCTCAAACCCTAGTTGTAGTTGTGAGCGGTGATCTTCTATGTTCAATAGTTATGATTCGACGAATCGGATCTAGAATATTGATATACTGAATAAACACCATTTATCATTAAATGATGATGGTTTTCTATAATATTATTGTTGATATAAAAGATTAATCTAGATGATATAATAAATAATTTATTACATCATCTTATAATTTTTCTTGATTTATATGTTAATGAAAATCATATAGTACCGTGTGGCATGCGAGCACTAGCATTGTGTTATTTCTATTTAATAACATTTAACTACGTTTTATATATAGAAAAGGGCCTATTTAGTATTTATTCCGTTTTTTTACATGCATCACTAATTAAATGCAGACTTTATAATTCATATACATAAAGAAAATACTAATAAATAGGTGGGACGAACTTATATTAACTTCATAGTAAATATCGACTTTCCTCCGAGAGAAGATAGCCGATCTCCTCTTTATACGAAGGAAATCAAAAGTTGGTGGCATTTCTCTTTTTCATTTGTTAAAACAAATTAGTTTCAACAAGGGCAATTTCACCCGTTGAAGATCAAATGTTAAGTTTTATTTTGATTAATTAATGGTAGGCGTGCCAATCTAATAAAAGACCTTTGTTGAATACTATACATTTTAAGTAAAACACAGACAAATTTGTATAATCTAATCGAAATAGATGGAATTAAATTACATTAAAAAACTTACGAACTTTTTTTTTTTACTTAGGGTGAGGGAATTCGATCTTGGCTCTTCAATTTCGTTGAAAGGTGTTGTTACTATCGGCTATTGCCCTCGACCCACCAAAATTCTATGAACTTATTGATATTGAATTGTTCGGATTTTAATGAAATTTATTGTATTCTAACTAACAACTGTCTGACTTCAATTATATTTGTTTTTAACTTGAAATTTGATTTTCTTTCTTATTAGCCCTGGTTTATTTTAGGACCTCGAAAGGTTATAATTTAAAAATACTCCAAGACATATGGACTCAAAACAAAAATCCCTTATACGATGTCAAGAATTGTATATATATTATCATATTAAAAAACAACAAAAAATCATTAAAATAACAAAATAATTGAAGAACAGTTGTATTTCGCTAGAAAATTAGAATAATGGAAGATTTAATTTTGTTATATAGTAGCTGTAGTATCATAGAAATTTTGGTCAGGTATTATAATTACAAAAGGGAGAAAAAGTGATTGAGATACAAAAGCACATGCACTAATGTCTAATGGAACATGCCATCTAACCAAATTCTCTCCTAACAATATCTTATTAAACAAAAGTCATTACAAATTAGTTGGCTAATTGATTCATTTCTTTAATATTATTAGCAATATTATAATTATAATGGCTTCACATGAATCCAAATATTAAAATTCAAATGACATCACATAAATCTCAACCCCCAGAAAAAAGAGATAAGATTTGGCCACAGATGATGGTGAAAACTTAAAAATGTCCAAAGTTTTTGAAGTGTTGAAATTAAGGCATTAAATTCTATTGTATATTCATATATAGATATTAAATATACCAATTTCATTATCTTCTTGAAAAGAAAATCTTCTTTGGGTTGAGTAATCTGTCCCCCACCATCCATATACTTTGCTTACGAAGTCAATTACATATTTACATTCTAAACTCATATCACATGATGTAATCCGAGTGGGAGATTGAGACTGACACACTACATCCACCTATTCGAGTTTCCTTTCTAGAGATCATTTTAAAAAAAATTATACAAAATGAAACCAAATCATCTCAAACTTAATATGAATGAGAATATGAGATCTCAACTCCATACCTTTATCAATAACTTTCTTCCAAAGTACTTCAACTGTTAACTATTTAAAAGTGTTTTTGAAATTATCCGAAATACTAATAATTAGACCCCCATAAAAGTACTTTAAAAAATTGGTCAGGATTCGCCCAAATGAAAACAAAAACATGTCTTGTTTGTTGGCACAAGCCCAACCAGGGATCAATACAGATGTAGAAGCACAAAACAAGTACTGGGTGTCTTGATGCAGAACTGGGAATAGTTCTATATCTGTGGTCCTCTGTTTTTAATAATTCATTATATAACAATCCACATCGGTAAAATCCACCAAAACTTGTCCCAATTGAAGCCCACCTTCGTTAGCCAATGTTTATATTTATTGAAATCAGACAACAATCAAGAACCAACGAGATCAACCGATACAAATACAGTCCAAATTGCAACTCTCACTATAAGGAAAAAATCTCTCCATATTTTGCAATTTAACGAGCAAAAATGGTGAATGACAAACTTATGTGAAAATTCATACATTACTCCGGAGTAATCGCATAGAAATAGTTTAGTTCAAGAACTTCCATATATGTTATTTTGATTCATTTTTGTTGAAATCAATACATTTTACACTAGAATGTGTATGGTAACATAAATTAATCGGTATGACATTAAATGTGTATTCGAAGGGCTGTACAAGTTATAAGAACATGATCCCGTATTCTAAGAATTTATTTAGTGCAAATGATGGTAAAACCATCAGGGGATATAATACATGGGATTCGGAAGCTTAAATGAGCGATTGGACATCGAGAAACCTAACAAGTCGCTCCATTGATCCCCGGAGTTCCCATGAATCCTGTATCCCTCTTCAGTCATCTCACTTCTCTTTTCTGACTTGTAAATTGTTGCTAGTTTCCCATGGTCATCAGAGGATCTGCAAGGTAATGAAAAACCAAGGACTTAGTTGGAGATCAAAAACCAGTAGAAGCAGAAAAATTCTGATGTATAACACTGATAGCATATAGAAACATCAAGTATAATAGAAAGTAACATGTTGTATGCATGATCACGAAAACAGATTAAAGGGAAAAGAAACAACAGCAGAGAAAAATGAAGAAAATTTGAGATATAAATCATGGAGCTTTTTCGTAATTAGAAATCAAAGGTTTGTCCATCTATTAATCATATATTAACAGTGCCGAAAACTACGAGTAAATTGCAGACAAACTATGAGTAAAAAGGCTGAATGACCATCGGAAATAAGATCAATCATACTTCAGCTGCCATTAAGTGTTTTGACTGTGAATAATGAAAATCTCGGACCCGAACTACCCAGATATGAAACTATCTTTCAATTTTTAGCATATCAAAGATCAATCAAAAGGGTAGAAACCTTGGTTAAAGCAGCCTCTCAACTATGGTAACACAGGGCAATCCTTAGATTTTCAAATAATTGGAAATGCAATCTTGCAACCTGTTCTGATAACAACAGGGAAGCCTACAAAATGCAAGGAAATAGAAACCTCATTGATAAATTAACCCCTAACATTTTCCAAAAGAGGCAATATATTCGCTCTTTTCCGCTAACATCCCTCACATTCTCTCAGCGCTCGAACACAATACAAATTCATAGAACTCTATTTCACCCTGACTCAAGAAGGCAATCACAGGAAGGTAAGAGAGACAAAAACACAAGCAGCAGGCCACAAAAAGCTAATCCAAACAAACACGATTCTCCCGTGTGGTGTAAGATGCCAGTCCTTGCAAAAAAATGTCATACAATTTACAACTTTTCAATATTTAATATTTATATAAGCAAGCATGGAGAGCATTTTATAAGGCCCTAATGTAAAACAAATATCCTCCAAATATGCACTCATTGCAAGAAGCCAAGAACCATGCCCACATGAGAAAGGGCTTTGAGTTGAAGTACAAATAATGAAGAACAATTTATATGAGAAAATACCGCCATTCTTGAGACTCCAACATCTAATGTTAACTATTCAAAAAATAGCAGCGCATACCCTCTATCTTGAAATAATTATACATACTATCAGCAGCTAATGCAAGACAGAATTATCGTAAGTGATAATTTTATGCATAACTGATCGCCAAAGTCTAAAGAGGCATATGAAAACTTCAAAATAAGTTGCACACAATATGCCTAATAACGATATCAAAACTGTGTGCAATTCTAGTGAAAAAGTAAGCAATATATATAGCAAATGTATTGAAGCAGTACTATAAGTTGAATTTTCACTCTGTCAATCATAAAAGAGCCAATGACTCACCTCAAAATGAGTTTGTCCCAATTCTGAAACCCAGCATTATTCAAATTGTCAACAGTGATACTCCTATGCTTCTCGCTTCGACCAGTCAGCAAGAAAACCTTAAATCCCAATCCCAAAACCTCTTCATAGAGTTTAAGACTGGACTCTATAGCTGGTGCATTGGCCTTTTCAACCCACTTATCAAACTCCACTGAATCAAAAATCTCCAAACTACAAATATCCAATAGAATTCCCATCAGTAATCCGCAATAGCAAAACATCAAATTCAACAAAAATCATCAGTCCAACAAACTTGAATCATACAATTGAATAAAATTAGTACAACACATAATAGAAAATCATATGTTTTTGCCTTATTTTGATTTCAAAAAAAACAAAAACAAAAACTTCAAATAGTTGATTTAAACTGATTAAATTAGGACCAAAAAAAATTCTGAATAGTATCTTTTACTTTATTCTGGAATCTAATCATAAAAATGCCACCTAATCAAATCCAAACAGTGAAATAAAGTCCAATTTCTATACATCAGCAACCAAACAGCTTAAAAAACTAACGAAAAAGGTAAAAACTAAAAATAATCGAAAACGAAGACTGACCCATAACCGTGTTCTTGATAATAAGGAAGATTCGACAAGAGAGTCTCATCAATATCGAAAACCCACGCGTCTTTCCCATCACTATCCAATTCAACACTCTTCGCATAAACCCCAGCCTCATTCGAGACTCTCTCGAGATCGATTCTGTAACCACGACCCATCACGTAATCCTTCACGTACTCAACACACTCACGAGGGATCGTCTTCCAGGGACCTAAGTTGTTGGCCTCCACCGCGAATCTCCAGCTCGTACACAGTAATTTGACCTCCTCGTCGAGCTCCTTCAATCGGGTCTCGATTGTGTTATCTGGGTACTCGAGAATCAGAGGCCTTGGAAGTATATGTGGGTTTAATGTCTCATGAGAGAAAGTGATGGAAAACAAGGAGAACAAACACAGAAATCTCACGAAATTCATTTTGGAATTCGACGTCGATTATGTGGGCAAAATATAAAAAATCTATATAAGAAAAAAAAACACACAAATTTTGATTGAGAAGATGGGAATCTGAAGAAAAGAAGAGTTTTTTTTTTTTTTGAGAAAGCAAAGGCAAGTTGCCAAGTTGGATTGTGAAGGAAAGGAAGGAGAAGGAGAGACTTTTAGTATTGAATAGTAAACAAGTTTTTCTGTAAAAGGGAGAGATGACAAGGAAACCAAGACAGAGTTCACGTGCGAGTGAAGCTAACTAAGCCAAGTAACCACCGTTTTATAATTGCGAAACGTTTCGGGTTTTTTTGGTTTGTGTTGGGTTTGGATGACGTGGCAAGATGTGAGTTGGTGGTTTCATGAGGGTGACGTGGGGTTATCGTGTGGGGACCTTTTTATTTATTATTTGGATTTGATTACAGTGGTCGGTGGAGATAGAGTGGGGGTGTTCAGGTGGTTCACAAATGGAGGCAATTGGTGGAGAAAGGAATTGATTTTAAGATTAAAATGTTGAGACACACGTCATTGTAATAGACAACTTTTTTTTAATATAAGCATGTGACCATAATTTAAACCAGCAAGACGAATTTAAACCAGCAAGACGAGTCCTGGTTTATCTGTTTGTATCGTTGTGAAGTCAGTGGTACGGATCGAGGTTTCTTATATGTATTACTCTGTATTCAACATTCATACCGGTAGGACATACATATCAGACGTGTATCACGCAGTTGAAGGAGGACAGATGAATTTATGTTCGGACGAAATACAGGATCCTCGATACCAAAAAAAAAAAACTTTTTTCTTTTAATATAATCATGTGCCTATATTTTAAGTCTTTTTCTAATGTCAATGTTAACGTGGCGGGGGCTTTTTTGGGTTTGAGGATCAAAAGAGACAAAAAAAATGAGTGTTATGTAATACAATGTTTCAATTTTTTAAATAAATTTATATATAAAGACGCATTAACATAATCTTATCACATATCATACGACCACATTCTTTTAGATGTCATGCATCTCATCTTTCTGATTAATGGTAAATACTTAATGTTGTTAAGTTTTAATGATTTAATTCGTTTGATGTTAAATTTTTTTAAAATATAATTATTTGATTTTCTAAATGGATTTTTCTTGTTGATAATTTATTCTCATTCAAGGTCAATGAAACAACAAATTATATTAATTAGCACAAAGAGGGAATTAGAATTATTTCAAACAAATCAATTTTTAATTTAAAATTTATTGAAGATATCTTCTAATATTCATACACAACATGCTATCAAAAATGTATATATAAAAATAAACACAAATATAAATTTTACTTGTATTTATTTACACAATTACACATGATATCTAGAGTCTACATTTTCTATTTCATTTATTATATAATTATTTTTTAAAAATATTACATAAATTTGAGGTTTTTTTTAGGAAAAAACCCAAACTCACGACCTCATGATGTATGTGTGGGGGGTTTACCAACGGACCAACTTCATTTTGACATATTATAATATATATATATATATATATATATAATGATTTTATTCTCACAATTTATCTCTCAACCCTTTTCTTTTCAAGTAGGGTTTTTTTTAAGGACTTCAAATTTGTTCAAATGTCAAATCAAAATTATACCTAGTAAGTCATAACTTCTTGTTGAATTCATAAATATTATTAACCTAATTCACCACCACCTCCTCTTCTTGGTCGGTGGATCTTGATTGATTATCAATCAACACCACCCTAAATCCATTCAAATTAATTGCTATGAATACATCTTCGGATCTAAGGTGCATGTACACATCCTAAATCCAAAACCAAAACCAAATCTAAATCTAAATCCAAATCCATTATAGAATATGTCAAAATAAAGTGGGTAAATAAATTCAAGAAATACTATTTTGTCTAAATTTAGTCTTACTATAATGATACCATATTATTTGAACATCAGATTTGGACATCAAATTTGGATAAAAATAGTATTGTTGAATAAATTCAAGGAAGAATTGACGTGCAAGGATGATTTTCAAGTGACAAAGATTTAATAATTGATTTGATTATCCAATTTAATTTTCGACGTCCAATTTGTCAAGTCTGACTCATTGATATCGGTAGCTGGACCATTGATTCAACATCTTTTGTAGATGGTCCATGGTCCAACTTGTATATGAATCACTATCTAAAGAGCCCAACTATCATCCTATTGAGGCCCAATAGGCCCACTCTTCTTGTTAAGCTTAATGATTCATTAAAAGTTGGCTAACAACAAACAAGATGATGTTGACATATTAGTTTACTCCTCACACCTAGACATGAAAGTTGTGGATTCGAGTGTCCAATTTCCTAAATTCTAAATTATTGTAATTTTCTTTTTCTAAAAAAGTTGGCACACACTTGTACAAATTAGGTTTTGGTGTAATCTCATATTAAAATCAAACCACTCACATATAACAATTTATATAATCTTTTTAACTGTTTCACATTATGTATGTACCAACTTCATCTTATTCCCATATCAGACATTGAAAAAATCTTCGGTACGTCGGGTGCACTAGGCCTGGTTAATTGAAACCATATCATATGGCATGGCATGTTCGAACAATCATGTGATGGTCTCATGCCTCATGACATGATTTCAGTTCGCCTGGCAAACTGAAGCCTCTCTCCTAAAACACAACCCATATCAAAACTGAACAACCAAATGCAGTGCGACACAGTTTTTCGTTCAAGAGATATCAAAAAACGTTCCTGTGAGACTCGTTAACCTGAAGTATGAATGGAGAGGCGTAATGTTAATGTTGTTTGGACTTCCATTCCATGATATAGCAGAAAGAAGGGTGTAATGTGGTAGCAGATTCTTGTTTGGCAATGGTAGATTTGTCATTGGCAGATTTGTCATTGGCGATTTATCCTCTTCAAGTCATTACTGAATTGCTTTGCGGTCATTCGTGTATCCATCCTCAGCAACCTAAGGATAGGTTCGTTCATCACATCCTGCATATATAACGATAAAGAAGAAATTCGAAAAGCATTACACAAAAATTGATCGGAGCCAAAAGGAACAAGAACAATGCATACCTTAAGTATTGGGCATATGAAGTGGTTAGGAGGAGCAGGTTGAATATTCGAAACTGAATCTCGGGCTCCATAATATCTCCAGTGCAGGAAATACTTGATCTTTTAAATCAGGCCTGTCCTTACGTCGAAGCTCTGCACAGCTCAGTCCCAAGACAGCTAGTTCCTTTGTCTCTTGAATTGGCCGATTCCCGGCTTGTGAGTTGTGTATCTAAAATATCCATTAAGTTATCCTCATCAACTGCTGTTTCCACCATTTGGGCTAGTGCTATTGCTGGTTTGGCAAACAGCAACTGTAAAATTACCATCCCAAAAGCATAAACATCAGATTTTTAAGAAATTATTCCGGTTCTTTGATATTCAGGATCTATAATATCGCAGAGTGTCCCAAATGGCCCCGTGTCTTTGTATGTAGTGGATACAAAGGAATTGTCTGAATTCAGGTTGGTAGAGAGACCGACATCACCAATCTTGCTCACTAAATTATGATCAAGCAAGATGTTAGCAGGCTTTAGATCACGATGGATGATTGGTTTTGGCTTTGAATTGTGAAGGAAAACCAGAGCCGAGGCTACTTCACTGGCAATTCTGTATCTCTCAAACAATGGAATGGCCGGTGTAGTCTTAATTGATTTTGGGAAAAATATTGTGTTTTGTTGTATTGAATTATTTCTCCACAACTGGAGACATATACAAATAGAATTGACAATAATATCCCTAACAAATAAAATAACACTGTACAATATACTAAAATACAATCCAACACTCCCCTTCAAGCTGAAGCAAAGATATTGGTCATGCTCAGCTTGCGAATAGTAGACCTGAGAAGAGATGGTCCCACAGGTTTTCGAAAGAGCATCAGCTGCTTGATCGGATGATGGCACAAACTTGGGAGAAACAACTCCGGATCTAACTTTCTCCCGAATGAAATGAACATCAACCTCAATATGCTTGGTTCTCTCATGCAAAACAGAATCAGAAGCTAGCAAGATAGCCGACTTATTGTCACAGTACAAAGTCGAAGGCAAACAAGCAGGAAAGCCAAGCTCTCTGAGAATGGATTGAAGCCATATGATCTCACATGTTCCCTGAGCCATAGCTCTGTACTCTGCCTCGGCTGAAGATCGAGAAACCACAGATTGTTTCTTACTATTCCAAGAGAGGAGATGGTTTCCATAAAAGGAGCAGAATCCAGAGGTAGATCTCCTATCAGTCTTCGATCCAGCATAGTCAGCATCGGTAAAACACGAGATATCAAGAGTATTGTTCGAGTCATAAAAGAGACCAAGACCCGGACAAGACTTCAAGTATCGTAGAATGTGATAGACTGCATCCATATGGGAGGTACGGGGAGCATGCATAAACTGACTCACCAAGCTGACAGCGAAGGCCAAATAGGGTCTAGTATTGGTTAGGTAGATGAGTCTGCCAACCAACCTCTGATAAACAAATGGATCGGGCAGAAGATCACCAGACTCGGCTGACAACTTCATATTCGGATCCATCGGAGCGGAAGCAGGCCTACACCCTGTCATCCCAGTATCACACAGAAGGTCTAAAGTATATTTCCGTTGGGAGAGGGAAATACCAAATCTAGAACGAGCAACCTCAATCCCCAAAAAATACTTCAAACCTCCCAAATCTTTGATGTCGAAAATAGAGCTGAGATCTTTCTTCACCTGGGCAATCCCTAAGTTATCATCACCAGTCAAAATAATATCATCAACGTAGACAGACAAAAACACACACTGCCCTTTGGAAGTACGCCTAACAAAGCAAGTATGATCAGAATGACATCTTAGAAAACCCAAACCAAGGACAACATCACTAAACCGAGCAAACCAAGCTCTAGGAGACTGTTTCAAACCATACAACGACTTCCTCAAACGACACACCTTTCCTGCATACTCCCCCTCAGCCCGAAAGCCCGGAGGAGGGTCCATATAAATCACTTCATCCAAGTCACCATTTAAAAAGGCATTCTTGATATCCATCTGATGCAAGAGCCAAGAATGTGAAGCAGCGAGGGAGATAAGCAGCCGAATAGTAGTAAGCTTCGCCACAGGAGCAAAAGTGGATGTGAAATCCTTCCCAGGAACTTGAGTAAAGCCCTTAGCAACAAGGCGGGCTTTATATCGACTGACAGTCCCATCAGCATTATGTTTGACAGTAAACACCCATCGGCACCCTACTGTTTTCTCGCCTCTAGGGAGAGCAACCAAATCCCAAGTATGATTGGTTTGTAATGCCCTCATCTCATCCTGCATAGCAGCAATCTATTCAGAACTCAACAAGGCCTCTCCAACAGACCTTGGAACCAAGATAGAATCAAGTTGCCTAATAAACCCCTGAAAGGAACTGGACACAGCACTATACGAAATATGATTTTCAATAGGGTGGTTAGTGCTACAAGATAAAGTAAGGCGGTCGGGGGGGTGGCGAACCCGAACAGGGTTCCGCCGAGGAGAGGATATAATGGGCATGAGAGATAAAGTAGGGACAGTACCTTCATACGGAGAGGATTCAGGTAGAGGGAGCCGAGTGCGACGACTATACTGAAGAACAGGAGTACCTGCAACAGGGAGCAAAGAGCGAGGATCTCTAACAGTATGAGGAACACTATCAGAAGAAACGATAGGAATAGGGCAAGAGATAGTCTCATCAATAATAGGAATGGGGCAAGAAATAGTCTCATCAGGAAAAGGGTCAACCCTACTCGGTTCAGATCCAGTAAAGAAAGGAGCATCCTCCCAAAATGTTACATCAAGAGAGTGAAACATACGTCTAGATGAAGGGTCATAATATCGATACCCCTTAGACTGGGAAGAATATCCCATAAACGCACATCGAATAGCTTTATCATCTAACTTTGTTCGAGACGGACCCCTATCTTGAACAAAACAGACACACCCAAAAACCCTAGGAGGGATGGGAAACAAGGGTTTATCGGGCTGAAGAACCCCAAGAGGGCATTCTCCTCCTAAAACCCTACTAGGAACACGATTAACTAAATAGGTTGCTGTAAGAACAGCCATATGCCAAAAAGACTTAGGAACTAACATACCACGAAGAAGGCAACGAGCAATACCCATAAGATGACGATTCTTAAGCTCAGCGACCCCATTTTGTTCAGGAGTATAAGGGCAGGTTAACTGCTGGAGAATCCCTAATTTGGACAAGTGAGACATAAGATCCCTATTGATATATTCCCCCCATTATCAGTCCTAAGGCCACGAACAACAATAGCAAATTGGGTTTTAATCATAGTGAGAAACTGACAAAGAGTATCAAACACATCAGACTTCTTTTTAAGCAAATAAACCCAAGTGCATCTAGAAAAGTCATAAATAAAGGTAACATAATATCGATGGCCAGATATAGCAGTAACAGGAGACGGTCCCCAAACATCCGAATGAATCAAATCAAACATAGCTGGAGAATGATGCATACGAGAAATATAAGGCTTTCGACAATGCTTTGAAAGTTCACATACTTGACAACGAAAATGCAATTGTTTACAAGCTAAAGAGAAAGTAGGGAATATCCGACACAAATACTGAAAATTGACATGACCCAAGCGGGCATGCCACAGATGCAAGTCTCTAGATGAAACAGTGATAGGAAAATCAAAAACAGTCGTGGTAACAGCCTGTAAATTAGGTGGATGTAGAGTGGAGGTGGAGGTGGAGGTGGAGGTGGAGATGGAGGTGGAGGAGAATGACACGGATCCCCGAAATAGTATAGGCCCTCGTGCTCATATCCCCTGCCAAAAATCCTCTTCGAAATCCGGTCCTGAAAGAAACAATGATCAGGTAAGAAGATAACAGCACAATCGAAGGATTTAGCAATACGACTGACTGATAAAAGGTTAAAAGCAATTTTGGGAACATGAAGAACAGAGGAAAGGGTAATATCAGACGAAAGTCTGAAGTCCCCTTTACTACTAATAGCAGTGACAGAGCCATCCGCTACTCGGACAGACGCATTTGTAGGAACCAAAGGTGATGAAAACAAGGACAACTCACCCGTCATGTGATCATTCGCACCGGAGTCTAGAATCCATGAAGGAGACCCAGAGCAAACATGAAAAGCAGTTGGAGTACCTGATAATAGTGTAGTAGAAGAGGCAGGAGAGGATATAGGCGGTGTGGGAGTGGACCCCTGTGGCATCAGCAAGGTCATCTGTGCCTGGAGGTCTGCCATCTGATCAATAATAGACGAAGACAGAGGCCTGGAGATATCAGCAACACCTGCAACCCTAGTAGGAGGCAGGCCTAACCTGCTATGAGGTTGTGCCCTCCGAAACTGCACCCTCATCTCTGGATGAAGCTTCCAGCAAGTATCCTTGAGGTGACCGGTGGTACCACAATGCTGACAGTACTTTCTCCCATTAGAAGGACGATGGATCGATGACCTAGTGGCAAGAGCCATCTGATCCAAATTCCCCTCAGAGGCAAGTGGAGGGACCGAGGTGGAAATGAGACGTCTCCGCTCATCCCCATCAACAATGGCAAATGTATCCATTAAGGCCGGCAATGGAGAGGAATTGAGTATCTGGGTCCGTAGATGCTCAAACTCAGGCTTGAGCCCCATAAGGAAGAAGTATGTATGAAGACGGTCTAGCCTTTTTACAGCCACTGATGCCGTGTCTCCATACTCACTAACCGGTTCAGACTGAGCCATCTCATCCCAACGCGTCTGCAGATACCCAAAAAATTGTGAAACACTCATATTAAGGCTCGTCTGAGTAGCATGAGAGACTTCCTGATATAACTCAAAAAGACGTGCCTCATTCTTGGAATGGGCATACATCGATGTTAAAGCTGTCCATAGACTCTGAACAGTCTCATGGTACATAAACATGTTGAATATTTAGGATTCCATGGACCCAAACATCCAACCAAGAATCTGATAATTGTCGATATCCCATTGATCAACCTTAGGGTCCCCTTCAGCTGGGCGTGGGGAAGTACCCAAGAGCCATGAGACCTTACCCCGACCACCAATAAATAACTTCAAGGCCCGAGACCATGAGGCAAAGTTTCGTCCATTCAACAGGACACTCGTAACTCTCCCACCGAACATGACTGGTGTCAAATCTGACCGAAAAGTAGTAACATTATCTGACTGAACACCTTTCCGGACAGTATTATCTAAAGGATCCGCCATCAAAAAAAAAAACCAATGTGACCAACTGAAATCAAATAGGTCACAGTACCAAAAAGTGGAAACACAGAACGTGGAACAAGCTATTGACACCTCTGTGTCCAAGTAATAAATCACCAACTATTGGAATAACAAACAACTCAAGCAGTGAAACATTTTTTAAGCTATATATATATAGATATTAAAGTGTACTTGACCAGAAGAATCTGGCGCCGGAAATCAGTAAAAAAGGAGGAACCACGAGCTGCCGGAAAAGTGACCTATGTCAGGTCTGCCGGCGTCGATCTGGTGGCCGGAGACTGGACGGTCGATCAGCAAGGCAGCTGGAGGCGTCGATCTGGTGGCCGGCAGCTGGACGCGTCGATCTGCGGAAGAAGAGGACTGTCGGCGCCGGGAAAAAAAAAACTGAAGAACAGGCAGAACAGGCGGCGTCGATCTGGTGGCCGGAGATCGGACTTCGATCTGCTGTCGATCTGGTGGGCAGCTGGAGGCGCGCTGGACGTCGATCTGCGGTCGGCAAGGCAGCTGGAGGAAGAAAGAAGAACCAGCGGCGCTGGAAAGAAAAGAAGCCGCATTCCCGATCAGTCCATGTCGCCGATCGCCCGGAGGCGCGACGGACGTCGGTGAAGCAGCAGCGGTTAGGTGATCGGCGGTGATCGGCGGCGGAGGTTAGGTTTTCCTTTTCTTTGCTCTGATACCAAATTGATTTTTGGAAAAATATTGTGTTTTGTTGTATTGAATCATTTCTCCACAACTGGAGACATATACAAATAGAATTGACAATAATATCCCTAACAAATAAAATAACACTGTACAATATACTAAAATACAATCCAACAGTCCTTCCGGTATAACCTATCCTCCAAGCTACCATTCTCCATATACTCATAAGCTACCATCCTTACAATCTCTTCCCATGATATCGTCTGGTACTGCTGCACAGGACCCACAAGAACATTCCGAAGCTTTTCTTTTTCGATGGCATCACACTCAGCTTTTATCTCTGCTTCTCTTTCAGCACTTTCCTTCACATATTCAGCTTCCCTTCTTGCAGCCTCACACTTCTCCTTGTCTTGTCTTGCTGATTCTATGGTTTTCTCCTCCATGAGGCTTATCTCTTGGAGCTGTTTTGTTCCTTCTAGTTGACATTTATTGAGACTGCTCACCTGAGAATAAGCACTAGAAATATATTAATATACTTGAAACGTTGGGTAAAGAATTAAGTAGAGTGGAAAATTGAAACATTTTCTCCTAAAGCAAACGATAATCGTAGGGCTTATTTCTTGCTTGGTCCCTGACCAACAATTTCCCTTTGTTTACAAATTTACTATCCGACCAGTCAATGAATTTACTGACATGCAGACAATTTCATACGTTAGTATGAAATTTAAAAGCTACAGATATATTAAGTAGAAATAGCCTATGTTGTACCATGTATGAATTGAGAATTCTAGAATTATAAGGAACGAGAATGGATTTTCAGGCTTGTCACCATTGTAAACGATGCCCGTCTGTTCACTTCTTATCAGACCAGACTTTCAAATAGTAGAAGATTGGATGGTCCGAATTCAGACTCATTAGAAAATATGAACCGAAACTGAGGGGCAGAAATAAAGATCCTGGAACTAAGAACAAGAGGGGGATCACCCTAGCTAGAATAAGTCACAATCCAAGAACTTGAAGAAATTACATTCTCGTAGAATCAATGAGAAAAGATATTACAAATCTGTTTTTTCAGGAGAAGCACGCCAAAACTAACCTTTCGAGAAGCATCAAGTGCCTCATTCTGAGCCATTGCATACATCCCTCGAGTATGTCACAGTTCAATTCTCAGCCTTTCTAACTCGAAGTTGATATTTACCTGCATATATGATTACAAACAAAAATAACTTCAGTGATGCATAAAAGATGTCATATCAGCGTGTGCCTATTCAACCGAAAGACACACTATACATCTTTTAGTAAACTTGTCTGTCCCTGAATTTGGATTACTCCAGTTCCTGGGGAAAAGTATCCGTGAACCTACGATTCTAAAATCCGATTGACCAAATTTAATCACACTATTTCTCTTTAATACAGATGAGCTTGCTGAACTTGAACCATTTACTAAATTTTATCGTTATGGTATTATAGATAGTAATTTCACCGATAAGCAGATATAGCTCTAACACAAAGTACAATTACCTGTTTGTGAGCTGGAATTGTAACTTGATGAAACGTTGTTAGAGAAACTTGTGTCACGGCTGTCATCTTTAATGCTATCTTTAATGCTTCCATTGGTGTCTAGATGAGATGGGCGGATTGATGACAATTTTCCTTTTGAAACAGCATAGACCGTACAAAACTTTGGAGTACGCAATGAGATTCTTGATGACAGATCATTATTCTTAAGTTTCCTACAAAAATAAAATTCTTGTTAGCAGTTGAATTCATGTGAAAGTGAAATTTGGAGAACATTAAAGATATATATACATATATATGAAAGATATAAGTAACTATTCAGTTTGTTCCAAAAAGAATTAACATGCATGAATCAAGGTTCGCCTTATTCTATGTTCTCTAAATTTTTCTCCTCTGGTATATTTGTTACTTGAGCAACTCTATCTGGTGGTAGAAACTTCATACATGTATTATTTGCAACAATTAAGATATATGCATATTGATCTACAATATAGCAAAATCACAGAAATATGATTTTTTCATCTTTGTTTTTTTTCAACATGGGTGTGCTGGGTTATGGCAGTGGAGATTCAAACATAGAACAGACAGCCCTTCATCTGTCATATCATATCTCTTTTCCTTAGCGGTTTCAAGTGCCAGATATTCAAACATTTTCCTTTTTGCTACAAGTAGTAATAAGAATGTATGAGAGAACACCACAATGTTGTAGTTGTTACTTGCACACTGCAGAGCAGAGATTTACAAAGATGTCGTCAACAAATTATTTTAAAAAATGGTTATTATGTAATTCAGCTGCACAGACAATTGTTCTATATTTCAAAAATGTAAAAAGTGGAGGCAGCATCCTTTTATAAATCTGAAAGAGCTTGGACTTTACTTTTTCCACAAATAAGGTAGATGAATACCTTGTAAACATGCCTTGAGATGCAGCACCTATATCAAGCTTGTTGATAGTGCAGTTTGCTAACTCATCTGCTACTGATTTTGATACACCATCCGATTCAATCACTGTTACATCTACATGCACCTATAATTCAAAATTGAGAAAATTAATTTCTAGTTTTACAATACTTGTGCAAGAATAAGATTTAAAATGGAAAATTACCTTTCTCTGAGAACACATTGTCTTGTAGGGAAGCGGTAGTTTACTTGTCTGCCATTCCATTTCCTTCTTATATGCAGCTGCTACATCATCTCGTACTTGTGAAATAGGAATAGAGTTTCCCACTAGAAGCACAGCAGTAAAAGATGGTCAGAGATTCTGATAATTCAGTGATCTCTAACTTTTTTAACATCATTTTCACTTTACTAAATTGTGAACTCATCTAGAAATAGTTACGAGCAAATTTTAAATACAAAGCATCATTTCTTTCTATCGATTTCATTATTGAGACAATTATCAACTCCACAACAGATTGTGAACATTTTTTAGTACTGTAAGCATAATAAAGATCAATATAAAAATCTGCAATTTACTCAGAGCAGGCACAATGAATTTTACAATAATTGCAGCAAAATAAGGCACTAAATTAAAATATATGCCATACAGATATAGCTGAAAATGTACCGTTATATACTTATATGAAGAAATGCCATACAGAAATAATCTACTGTTATATGCATACAAGCAACGAAAAAGGTTTTCGATAAAAAGTTAACGTATTCTCCGAACTAATAATTCGCAGAGGCAAAACTTACTTGCTGTAGGGACTGCAGTAATCCTTGGGGAGACATGTAACAACTTGAACACTATGATCCCCTCAGGAATGAACTTCTCCAATGCCCAAGCAACAATATACTTGCTTTTTCAATAAAAATCCAACCAAATTCTTACAATTGAATTCACAGAACATAAAGCAACAAAGCACACACACATAAGAAAATAGTGAGTATTCAGAGAACCAAAAGAACCCAAAATGCAATAAAGCTAGTACACAAACTTGAAAACAGAAACAGAAAACAATACTATACATACCAGGATTCTGCACCACGTCACCGAACTCTAAGGGGGGTGTATTGGTTCAAGATTTTATTAGACAATTTTGGGAAGTAAAAGTCTGGTGGTATTGGATTGAAACTTTTTAATAAGTAAGATAAGTCTGGTGGTATTCAATTAAGACTTTTAAGATTTTTTTAAAAAGTCCATATTGTCTTGTGGTATTGTGGTATTGGATCTATACTATTTTTTTAAAAAGTCTATATTGTCTTATGGTATTGGATCAAGATTTTCAAGAGGCAGTAATCTGCTGGTATTGAATTGAGATCAAGATTTTTAGGATTTCATGACAAATAGATTTTCCAGACTTTTTAGTGATATGTATAAATAGCTTGAACCCAAAATTGTCTTGCCCCCTCTCTCTCAATACTTTCTAGACTTTTTATTTGATTTCAGATATTTTGTAGGTGTATTGGTATATAATCAATGTGGCGGCCAAACATGCAAAACACAGCATAAAACTACACTTGAAAGTCGAGTACCAAATGACTGATAAAATGCCTCTGTGAGTTAAAAATAGTTTTATGCTAGATTCCCATGATCCCACCACCCCTACCGCTATCTAAAATCTTTTGGACTACTAGTAAATTGATCAAATGCTTGATCTGCATCTATAAAAGATGGATTTGACAAAAAAATAAAGATAAAGAGGAAGTTGATTTTTTTAAAATATACATATATATATATATATATATATATATATATATATATACACACACACACACACCCGATAAAAAGAGCTAATCCATTACTGATAATATCGCCCTTTGTGTAGATTGAGTTAAAAGACAAAAGAAGATGATCACAATTTCTATTGATTTATTGTCTGAGCGAGTTAAAAAAATATGTGCCTCGCATAAAACCATGCTTCTATAAAATTTAGATACATGTTTTTTTTTTGAAATTCGATAACGAAAGGGTATGCCGAAACCTGTTGAGAGCAAACACTAGTTGACCGTTTGGAGTTTTTATTTTTATTTTTTTAAAATATGTATAGTTAAATCTTATATATCAATTTTTTTTGTTATTTACATTTATATTAAAAAAAATTCTTGTCCTGCCCGAACCCTCCAAATTTAACCAATGCATTCATAGTCTGTATATCAACTTATCTCACCGGACTTGAATCATCTATCACTAACATGAAAGAGAGACATACATTGTACACACCACTAGAGAAAAAAAAAGAGATTAAAGAGTTGTGAATATTGAAGTTTGATAACATGTGAATTAATGAAGTCCAACAAGCCAAACGAAAATACTTCAATGTTCAAGCTATTGTTTTTCCATGTTTCATATCATTTCTAGTGAGGTAGTGGGGGATGGGTTATTGGCTATTATATTTATTTCATATGGTGACATTTTCTGCACCATATGAACCAGCTGAAGGTTATGTATTGGTTGGTGGTATTTTAAAATTTTATTGATTCTCTTCATAGCTTATACGTGTTTTTCATTCAATTTTTGTTTTTCAGTAACTGCCATCAACAAGATTATAGAACATTGGAACTTATGGAGAAAATTGAATACTACAATCGACTCTTGAAAGTCCATATTTTTAAAAGTCCAAAAAGTCTTGAAATAAAATCTAGATAATCCTAATAGTCTATAAATAAAGTCCAAAAACTCTTTCAGAATCCTAAAAGTCTAGTTCATATAATCATAATAATCATAAAAGTATAGTCCTAACAATCCTAATAATCCTAATAGTCTTGCAAATTCATAAAATCCTTGCACCACAAAATTGTCTATTAAAATCCCAATCCAATACACCCCTCTAAGTTCCCTAAAACCCAACTGAAGAAGAAGAAGAACCCAAAAGTTGAAAAATCTTCTGCTTCTCTCCGGGGTGTATTAAATTAGGATTTTAAAAGACTTTTAATAACTTTTATGAAATTAAAAAGTTTGGGTGTATTTAATATAGACTTTTAAAGAGTCTATAAAAGTCATGGGATATTTAATACATACTTTAAAAGTCATGTGGTATTCAATCAAGACTTTTTAACAGTCTATGAAAGTTAGGAGGTATTCAAAATCTCATTGACTTTTAATAACTTTTAAATATCAATGACTTTTAATGACTTTTAGTTATAACAAATCTCACAATTTGTCTTTCGTGGAAATGGTGAGAAATGTCACATTTTTGTCTCGCTGTTGCACCAACGTCATCGGTTTAATAACTTATGTTTAAAAGGCACCTATTTTGGTGAACTACCAAAATTGCCCTTAAATAATCAATTTTTAATTGTCTCTGTACTTCCATCTCCACACTTGAAACGCTGAAGGCAGGAACTCCTCTCTTTCTCTCTCTACAATAAATTTCAAAACTACTCTACTCAACGTTCTTCAGTAAGCACAACAAGGTAATATGTTTGTCTGAAATACTGTTTTTGATCCTTCATTTTTTAAAAACGTTCCTTTTGTAAACATGAAACTGGTTTTGTGAATATTGAATCTGTGAAATTTGAATCTCCGAACCTGTTAATAAAAAGCTCGGAGCCTGTTTGAAAATGCTCGGAGCCTGTTTTAAAAAGCTCGGACACTGTTTGAAAAAACTCGGTGCCTGTTTGAAAAAGCTCGAGCCTTTGGACAAAAGGCTCGAGCCTTTAGAAAACAAGCTCGGAGACTTGAAAAAAGCTCGAGACTTTGTAAAACAGCTCGAGCTTTTAGAAAATAAGCTCGGGACTTTGTAAAAACGTTCGGGACTTTTGTGAAAAAGCTCGGGACTTTTGTAAAAAAGCTCGGGACTTTGTGAAAAAGTTCGGGACTTTTGTAAAAAAGCTCGGGACTTTGTGAAAGAGCTCGGGACTTTTGTAAAAAAGCTCGGGACTTTTGTAAAAAAGCTCGGGACTTTGTGAAAGAGCTCAGGACTTTTGTAAAAAAGCTCGGGACTTTTGTAAAAAAGCTCGGGACTTCTGTGAAAAAGCTAGGGACTTTTGTAAAAAAGCTCGGGAATTTGTAAAAAAGCTCGTACTTTGTAAAAAAGCTCTGTACTTTGTAAAAAAGCTCGGCTCTTTTGGGATCTTTGTAAAAAAGCTCGGCTCTTTTGGGATCTTTGGAAAAAAGGTTGGAACCTTTATTAAAAGCTCGGAGATCATAGTAAAAACCTCGGAAACTATTTTAAAAGGCTCTGAGCCTTTTCCATAGCTTTTATGTTTGTCATAATGGTTTGTGGTGATGAATGTTACAGGAGAATGAATCGGGTGAGAATAGTAATATCTTACAACGGTCGATGGGAGCAGTTACCCGACGGAAGTCAGAGGTTTGTTGGATCCGACAACCAAGGAATGTATGTGTCAAAGAATATGAGTTACGAAGAATTGGTGTCGATCGTGCATACCGTTGTGAAGTATGATGTAAACAAATACAATGTTGATCTACAGTCAATATCAATCGTTCCTGGCGCTACATGTCGCACATTTGTAAGAAATGACGATGATGTTCAGTTTATGCTAGGGGAAGATCGGGTGATCCCTCAAGTATGTGTTAGTCTAATTGAGAGGGCAACTGGAGATGTGATACGGAATGATATTCCTGCTCCTGAAAATACCCAACCATTTGGATCCGCTAGCGGTAGCAACCAAGTGTTCACACAAAGGAGTGCCACTGAAGGTGGGGAAAACATATGTGCTGTCCAACTGGTAGTGGTCGACCATGCAGATGTTTGTGAACCTCAATTCGACGATGTGTTTGGTTGTCGATTTGAGATGAATGATGAGCGGTACAATGAGCAATACAATGAGATGTACAATGAGGAGAACACTGAACCGAACCTTGGGCCTAACCAGGAGGTGGATAATGAGGCAAATATTGATCTGGTAGATCATGTAGAGAACACTGATGAAGATCATGTCCAAATTCAAAGACGTGGAAGACGTGTAGAAGGAGTTAGTTGCACTGGAGCAGATATGCCTGGTACTTCCGAGATCCGGCATAATGTATCTACAGATGATTCTGATAATACCACAACGTGGGTTATTCCCGGAGCAGATTCATACTCGTTTGGGATTGGTAGAAGCACAACCTTGGTAGCAGAAGAACCTACATGCATGATTTATAAAGGTCAGTTCTTTCCGACAAAAAAGGATCTGAAGAGACTAGTTGGCCTTTTTACAATGCGGCGAAACTTCGAATGGAAGGTGAAAAGGTCCAATAAGACAACGTTACATCTTGTTTGTTTGATTGACAACTGTACATGGAAATTAAGAGCGGTGAGAAGAGATGAAGGGACGTACTTCCAAGTAAGAAGTTTTGTCAATGAACACAGTTGTCCATTGGAGGAGATTCACCGTCGCCACCGACAAGCTAGTGCAGTTATAATTGGAGAAGTGGTTGCACCTAGACTTCAACAACAAGATGGTCGTCTCATGCGTCCCAAGGATATAATCGCCGATATGAGAACAATGTATGGCATCCAAATCATGTACAGTAAGGCATATCAAGCCTTGCATTATGCATTGTCACTGACCTATGGGACACATGAAGAAACCTTCCAACTACTGCCGTCTTTTGGTAACGTGCTGAAACAACAAAATCCCGGCATAATCACTGACTTACAGTGCGCTGACGACGGTAAATTCCTTTACTTTTTCATGTCATTAGGGGCCTTAGTTAGAGGTTTTCAGAGGTGCATGCGTCCGGTTATTGCAGTTGATGGTACCCATTTGAAGGGAAGATTCGGGGGTACAATGTTTGTTGCAACTGCCCAAGATGGAAACGAACAGGTGTATCCAATTGCTTTTGGGTACGGCGACTCCGAAAACAACCTTTCATGGGAATGGTTTTTGGATTGCTTGAAGGGTGCCCTTGGTCATATAGATGATATGGTTTTTATTTCCGATCGACATGCAAGCATTGAAGCAGGGATTTCTAAAGTGTTCCCTTATGCAACCCATACCATATGTTGTTGGCACTTTGCTGAAAATGTGAAGAAGCGATTTCACAGAAAAGATGTTGCCAGCTTAATGGGCAAAGCCGCTAGAGCGTACACTGAATTCAAATATAACCGGTACATGGGTGAGTTACGTAACCTGCACAAGAATGCTTTCGATTATGTTGAATCTGCCGGTCCACACAAATGGTCTCGTGTACACTGTCCCCAACAAAGGTTCAGGGTGATGACAACAAATGTTGCAGAGTGCATAAACTCATGCCTTAAATTCGCACGACAACTCCCTATGTTGACATTGGCAGAGTTCATTAGGAATATGTTACAGTGTTGGTTTCACGATCGACATCGAGCTGCACAGTCCATGCGTCATCAGTTGACCGACGCATCACATCTTGTGATGCTACAACGGGTCGAGAAGTGCGGTTATATGACCGTCAATCCAGTGGACCGGAACATTTTCTCTGTCAAACGGTCCAAAAAACAGTGGACTGTTGACTTAGCCCGGAAGACATGCACATGCAACAAATTCCAAATGGATCATTTTCCGTGTTCTCACGCACTCGCAGCGGCAAGGTACATTAACAGTATAAAATTATGCCCTATATTAAGCAAGCGTGATTGTCACTTTTTTCATTGGTTTTGCAGGGAGCGGAATTTGGATTTCACATCGCTGTGTTCGGACTACTGCAAGAGACAGACACTTATTGATGCATACTCAGTTCCTATTATGCCTGTTGGCCATCCTTCTTCATGGGTAGTGCCGTCCGACATCGCTGAGCGGGTGGTTTTAAATCCAAAGACCAAGAGACAATCAGGTCGCCCGATGGAGGGTCGACATGCATCGTCTTCCGAGAGGACAACCACCCAATCGTGTAGAAGATGTGGACAATCAGGTCATAGTAGCAGGATGTGTTCTAATCCGCCCTTGATTAATGAAGGTCCGAGCAGAATTGTTCCCGAGGAATACCGTCGTAAGTGTAGCGTATGTCATCAAGTTGGACATAACAAACAGACGTGCCCACACAAGGAATCTGCCGAGGAGTGAACCGAGCCGTTCATACTTATTGTTTAATTAAGTTGGGGTGTTAATTATTACTTGTGTTATTGTATGATATGAAATGCGTGTGTTGTACTTGTAAATGAAAACACTTTAAATTTTAAACAAAAAATTTATAATTTGAAAGTTCATTACTATAATTGTTTGTACATCGACAACTACAACATCTAATGTGGCTTGGAGTTACAAAAAATCTCCACAGCCATCTTCTCCCGTATGGTGCACATATCTTCTTCTGACCAGTCGAACGTCATCCTGTTCGCCAGTACGTACTCCATCAATCTCAAGGTATGAGCACCACAGTTACCCCTACGACTCAGCACATGAACAACCGTTACAATAGAAGTTGAATAAAACAAACTTAAAGTTTAAATGATGTTCGTATAGTCATACCCTCTAGTCTGTTGGGGCACATGTGTTGTAGACACCATGCTTACCCCAAAGGGCCTATTCCGCTTCTCATACTTCGCCTCGCCCGTTGGTCTGGCATCGTGAAACCCCACCTGATGCAACATCGAGGGTAGAAACCACCGCAATGGAGCGACCTGCTCTTTCCTGATCTGTAGGGGGACTTCCTGTCTGAACGGGTCTAGCAGGTGGATCTTCCCGACAGTAAGGTCAACGCTGGCCACGAGCCAATGCTGGCCACCAACGTTGCACGGAATAAGGACCTGTACCAAGTGTTCAAGATATTGTTATGGTCAAAATAAGAATTTTTAATTAAACACATTGAAACCATAACTGTATTTTGCTCACCGCGTCAACCTCGTGCTATGGTCGGTTCCCTACCGGGAGCAATCCACGTACCGTCATCAGATCTTCAGGGGACCACCTGTACTTCAACACAGACCACTTTTTTGGTGCTTTGCCCACAGCATCGTGAGGCATGATTCTCCGCCACTGAAACTCCAGCATTGACTGAAAATAGACAACGAACTGAAACGTTAGAAACAGGATGAAACACAACAAACAGACGTGTGAAAACAGTACATTTGAAACACTTACATAGAACTGAGAATCTAGTAGGTTCATCCTCTGAATGTAGACAGTGGGGAATGCTCGTTGACGCTTCCGTAAAATATGCAGGTACGCGTCAATATGCTGACAATATAAACATTATACATTGTTAGTATTCTTCCATAAGTTAAACAAACTTAAAAGACAATCAAAGTAAGGAAAGTACCGTGTCCTCCAACTCCATAAAGTTGGTTTGCAACCGGTGGAACCAAGTCACAGGCACGGGGGTCATCAGATCCACATCACGTCTGTGTAATTTTCAATTATTTAGGAAAACAACTAATTTAACTTAGGTGTTTCAAAATAAATTCACAATATTTTAATACTTACAATTCCCCCGTCACGTTCCTCTTGTAGGCTTTGTAAGCCGCAAGCTGGTCAGCGTCTACCAATCCATTGGGCCTGAATGTATGTGCTGATGACATGGGCAGTGTCCTTGGCCTCTTCGGCCGACAGGGGTCAGTGTATGGGCTCATCAACTGCCAGCCTCGTTTGCGCATCCGCTGCTGCCTATGCTGACTGTGGACTGGGGGGTGTTGGGAGGAGGAACTCTGTCCCCGTGGATCACGTCGAGGGCTCCGGTGGGATGGGTTGTGTCGGGATGGACCGGCAGTGTCACTAGGGGGTGAGGTGTGACGGGATCGAGTAGAGGAGAGCGGTGTCGGATGGACCGTAGGGGTGCTCCCTATGGATCGCCTGGTCAGGTCAGGAGTGTGGACTGTACGGGAGGAGGGACTCTGACCCAGTGGACTGAACGGGTCCGCTGTGTGGTCCTGGATATAAACAGGAGGATCCACATCCTGTACCTCCATAAGCAGCGGATACTCTAATATCGCCTGGGTAACTGTCTCCCCAAATACTCCTGTATCCGTGCCACCAGGGACTTGCATCTGCTGGTCTCGTACTGTATCTCCAGCTGTTGGACCCTGTGTCTGAGGTCCATCAGCCTCCGTCGTAGGTCCGGTGGCTGGGTCTGTCCCTCCGTCTCTGTCTGTACTGGGAGAGTCTTGATCATGGGAGGGTGGACCATCCCTGCCAAACTGTGATGTCGAACCCCACCGCCCCCGGAGAAAGTCCATCACCTCCCTATGCTGCCTATCCCGTTCCCGATCACTCTTCCGGATATCCTCCCGTAACGCAGCGACTGCATCCATCACATCTTGGATTTTTTGTTCCAAACGATCCTGAAACAAAATCATTATTGTCAGTACTAAAACCCAACACTTGTTTCAACATAAATAATGCATTACACCATTTTTTACATACCTGGCGATGCCCTCCAACGTCTTCTCGTGAATGTACTCCACTAGGCATCGCAAAGCGAACATGTCTGCGCCTAAGAGGACTCCCAGCGACAAACTCCGGGTCCGAACCCTCCGTATCCGGCCTGTGCCTGAGGGGACTCCCACCGCCAAACTCATGGTCGGAACCCTCCGTATGACTGGGTCCGGCAGTGGTATGATGTAAGGGATCCGGTACCGAGCCGTCGTGTCCATCGGCAGCCATATATAGACTGCCGCCCTCATTTATGCCCTCGTAGTACCGTGCAACCCTCTCAGCTGCTGCCGGCACCAGTGCAGTCCTCGCAAACATCTGAAATCGTGGTTAGACCATTCTATTTGTATAATCGTAATATGTAAACACTTTAACACAATAGATCCTTACCCTGGCTAAGAAAATTTTTTTGTCCAGCTTGTCCGACCTTGGTTGAGTTTGCAACTGCCATTTCAGAATACGGGGGGACAACTCAATCTCCCTACGAGTCCCAAATCGGGTCCCAAGCTCGGGGATAACCTCATACGCAAATACCTATGTAAAAGAACAAGTTATTCAGAATCCAATCATTTATTCCGTAACTCATGGAAACAAAAATTCAGGTTTTCAAACGATACAAATTCTAAATTCTCACCAACAGTGCGTGAGCTAGACCGTAAATGTTGTACGTCTCCACCGTGTGAACGTCAACGCCCTTTTCCTGCTGTCGTCTCTCATACCGCACACGTCGACCGTTTAAGGCATTCTTGAATCCAATAATGGACTGCCTATACACGTGGGCACCCCACGGGAATGCATCAAAAGCGTCCAAGTCCTCGACTAGCCGGATCTGCCATAATGGAACTTTCTGTCTCTCGTCCAACCCCATCAATATCCAGTTTAGCATATAAAGGAGGCACAGCTTCACAGCATCGTACTGCTCCTCAAATACACTGATCCGTAGAACAGCTTTCAGCTGTTCATAATCCACATCAGCTGCACCATTGAAATACCGTTGTTGTATCCCGTTCTGAACCATCTCATACCTCGTCGTGTCGGGAATCACTCCAAACTTCAATCCGGTGATCAGACAGAATTCAACCTTGGAGAACCGGACCGAACGAGTACCTAACATAAATCTCATCTCATCCTGCGGCCCATCGTGATGTAGCTCGCGCAATAGCAGTCGATGGACTACGCTACCCGAAAACTTCATCCCCCGATCCATCCTAAGGAAATGACCAAAACAAGACTCTGTATACCGACGTCGGTCTTCGACCTTGAATTGTTCTGGTACACTGTCTAGTGCGACGTCGATATCTTTAAGGTCGCTGAAATGGTCATGCCGAGTGATTTTTCCATCGTACCATTCATCCTCTGGAGTTTTAAGCAAATCCTTTAGTTCACTACTCATCTGCATTTTCATAGAAAGAATGCATCAGTAAACTGTAAAAGGCTAGGACATAATAATATAAAATAGCAGAGAAGCAGTTTCAAAAGGCTCGGACTCATATTGAAAACGCTCGGACAGTGTGAAAAAAGCTCGGACACAGTTGGAAAATGCTCGGACTCATATACAAAAAGCTCGGGCACAGTTTGAAAAAGCTCGGGCACAGTTTGAAAAAGCTCGGGACCAGTTTGAAAACGCTCGGACTGTTGAAAAAGCTCGGACTCAGCTTTACAAAGCTCGGACACTGTTTCAAAAAGCTCGGACACGTGTTGCAAATGCTCGGACTGTTTAAAAAGCTCGGACTCAGTTTTAACAAGCTCGGACTCAGTTTCAAAAAACCTCGGACTCGGTTTAAACAAGCTCGGACTCAGTTTAAAAAAGCTCGAAAAATGTTTCAAAAAGCTCGGAAACTGTTTCAAAAAGCTCGGACACGTGTTGAAAATGCTCGGACTGTTCAAAAAGCTCGGACTCAGTTTAAAAAAGCTCGAAAAATGTTTCAAAAAGCTCAGAAACTGTTTCAAAAAGCTCGGACACGTGTTGAAAATGCTCGGACTGTTCAAAAAGCTCGGACTCAGTTTTAACAAGCTCGGACTGTCTAAAAAAGCTCGGCAACTGTTTGAAAAAGCTCGGATTCAGTTTCAAAAAGCTCGGAAACTGTTTCAAAAAGCTCGGGCTGTTTCAAAAATCTCCGGCACTGTTTCAAAAAGCTCAGAAATTGTTTTAAAAAGCTCGGCCACATTTTAAAATAGCTCGAGAACAGTTTCAAAAAGCTCGGGCATTTTCAAATAGCTCGGAACCAGTTTGAAAAAGCTCGGGCACAGTTTGAAAAAGCTCGGGACCAGTTTGAAAACGCTCGGACTGTTGAAAAAGCTCGGACTCAGCTTTACAAAGCTCGGACACTGTTTCAAAAAGCTCGGACACGTGTTGAAAATGCTCGGACTGTTTAAAAAGCTCGGACTCGATTTTAACAAGCTCGGACTCAGTTTAAAAAACCTCGGACTCGGTTTAAACAAGCTCGGACTCAGTTTCAAAAAGCTCAGAAACTGTTTCAAAAAGCTCGAAAACTGTTTCAAAAAGCTCGGACACGTGTTGAAAATGCTCGGACTGTTCAAAAAGCTCGGACTCAGTTTAAAAAAGCTCGGAAAATGTTTCAAAAAGCTCGGAAACTGTTTCAAAAAGCTCGGACACTTGTTGAAAATGCTCGGACTGTTCAAAAAGCTCGGACTCAGTTTTAACAAGCTCGGACTGTCTAAAAAAGCTCGGCAACTGTTTGAAAAAGCTCGGACTCAGTTTCAAAAAGCTCGAAAACTGTTTCAAAAAGCTCGAAAACTGTTTCAAAAAGCTCGGGCTGTTTAAAAAATCTCCGGCACTGTTTCAAAAAGCTCGGAAATTGTTTTAAAAAGCTCGGCCACATTTTAAAATAGCTCGAGAACAGTTTCAAAAAGCTCAGGCATTTTCAAATAGCTCGGAACCAGTTTGAAAAAGCTCGAAAACCCAGAAAAAGCTCCGGACCAGTTTGAAAACGCTCGGACTGTTGAAAAAGCTCGGACTCAGCTTTACAAAGCTCGGACACTGTTTCAAAAAGCTCGGACACGTGTTGAAAATGCTCGGACTGTTTAAAAAGCTCGGACTCGGTTTTAACAAGCTCGGACTCAGTTTAAAAAAGCTCGAAAAATGTTTCAAAAAGCTCGGAAACTGTTTCAAAAAGCTCGGACACGTGTTGAAAATGCTCGGACTGTTCAAAAAGCTCGGACTCAGTTTAAAAAAGCTCGAAAAATGTTTCAAAAAGCTCGGAAACTGTTTCAAAAAGCTCGGACACGTGTTGAAAATGCTCGGACTGTTCAAAAAGCTCGGACTCAGTTTTAACAAGCTCGGACTGTCTAAAAAAGCTCGGCAACTGTTTGAAAAAGCTCGGACTCAGTTTCAAAAAGCTCGAAAACTGTTTCAAAAAGCTCGAAAACTGTTTCAAAAAGCTCGGGCTGTTTAAAAAATCTCCGGCACTGTTTCAAAAAGCTCGGAAATTGTTTTAAAAAGCTCGGCCACATTTTAAAATAGCTCGAGAACAGTTTCAAAAAGCTCGGGCATTTTCAAATAGCTCGGAACCAGTTTGAAAAAGCTCGAAAACCCAGAAAAAGCTCGGAAAACGTTTTAAAAAGCTCGGAAAAACCTCTTCAAAAGCTCGAAAAAGCTTGAAAAAAGCTCAGAATCACCTTGAAAAACCTCGGGAACCCAGATCTTCAACTGATTTACAAACCCTAACCTAACCCACAACCATTCTCAGATCAACAAACAAACATAATCTACAAGTTTAATCAACAACCAACATCAAACATGAACTTATTAAAAACAAAATCAACAACATAATCTGACTCAACTTACCGTCGATTGAAGATGCTCTCGTCTGAACACCAGATAAACACTGTTGTCCTACCGCCGGTTACTTCGACATCTTTTTCAGACGGAAAACCACTGATCTTCCAACGCCGGTTCTTTTTCCAAGAGATGTTTTCTTTCTCTGGTTTTTCTCACTAGGTTTGAAAACGACAAAAACTCACTTGGAAGGGGTATTTTTGTCTGGACACCTATATTGGTGCCTTTTAAACATGAATTAGTAATGTGGTGATATTTGCACAACACCCACCCCAAATAGTGCTATTTATTTTTTGAGCCCTTTGTCTTTCATTCCTATCAAAGACTTTGAATGACTTTCTTTTTAAAAAATAAAAAGAATTTCACTTTAGAAGAAAAACATAAAACTCTTTAAAAAACATTAATCATCAAACATATGTTATATTTTTAAATAAAAGAACACACATTCTTAACAAATTTTACAAATAAAATAATTAGAAAAACTTTTAAAATGAATAAACATTATATAAAAAAAATACAAACATTAACGATCTATAATAAAAAAAATTAACTAAAAAATAATATAAAACAACTCTCTATAGGCTATACAATTATGGACGAGATTTTTTTTTTACCTCAATTTTCAAAGCAACTACACAACAACGAAACTAATCAAACGAACTTCATTTATATTAATTAAAAATAATAAAAGACAAAAATCACTACTGAATCATGTCAATATGCTATAATCAAAGTCGCGTATGAGCGTGACTCTATGTAATTATGATCAATATCAAACCACCCACTTTTAGGCGTGAATATTGTTCAACAACTATGTGCGGTTTTTATGTTTTATCTTCAGTAACTTGAATTCATTTTTGGTAGATTTTTTATACCCATTGACATACTTTCGTAGAGATCTGTAGACGTTAATATTATTGTCGATTTGCTACATTTATTCTAAAAGAAAATTTATAATATTTTGGCTAATTATAAAATAAAATAAAATTTAGACAAATTATTAAAAAAATTAGGTGCATAATATCTTTATAATGTAAAATATAATAAAATTACAAATAAAAATTTTAAAATCACATATATAGACAATAATGTTTTTGTCAAGTTTAATTAACAATGATTTTTTTTATTCTTTTTAAAAAATATATATATTTTTATTAATATGAGAAATCTATATAATTTTACTAAAACAAAATATATATCATATTTAAAAATCAATAAATGTATATAAATGTCTATGAAAGTCTCTGAAAGTCATTTGAAATAAAAGTCTATGAAAGTCATTTAAAATAAAAGTCTATGAAAGTTTTTCATAATTCTGTAAAGTTTATAAAAGTCCATGAAATCTGCAAAAGTCATCCACTTAAAAAAGTTATTAAAAGTCTTTTGAAATCCTAATCGAATACACCCTCCTAAGTAAATATTTTTTGTTATCTGTATATTTTTTGGAACAATATTCGATGGTCGGTATCCAAAATACTGACTCCATCGACGGTGGTGCAGTATGATTTTTTTTTTTTTTACTTTTTACGTTTACCTAATTTATTAATTAGACCATTAGACATTAGTAGGTTAATATTTTGGATACCCAAGTATTATTCTATTTTTTGTATTGTTCTGACTTCTAAGCAGGGTTTACTAGTCACAGCTTGTGAAGCTAAAACCCGTTATGGTTCTTAAACCCGCATTAATTGCGGGTCACTTATGTTTCCAGACCGGGTACCCATTATACCCGTAATGGAACCGCATTAAAAAACAGAGAAAAAACAATTAGGTCAATTTTCAACCCACGAAAACAATCCTAGCCGTTGAAATTCTACCAACACCACTATAAAAACGCCAAACTAGGGTTTTACATCCACAGACTGTAAACAATCGCAGCAGCAGCAGCAGCAGCTGTTTTCATTTTCTGTTAAACACCGGAGGTACATTCGTTCAATTCACCCATTGTCTGCTTTTAAATCCCATCTCTCTCTCCCTTTCTCTCTCTCTCTCTCTCTCTCTCTATGTATATAATTCTCTAACCTATGTTTATAGGTTTGTTGTTTGAATTGATAGTCTGTTTTTTTTTGTATAACAGATCTGATGTTTGATTTGTTTGAGCTCAAAATCATGTTAGTTTTGTGATTTATGTATATAATATTTATTTTTGTCTTAGTTTTGAGTTTTGAACATGGGTTTCTTGCATATTTTTTGAATGATTTATGCTGGTTATGTAGTTTGTTGATTTCTTATAGTTCAAAATCCATAATAGTTTTGTACTAGTATCTATAAATATATGTTTAATTATGTATTTTGAAAAGGCTTTTGAGTGTTTTTTGTTGATTCATTTTTGCTCAGAATCCATGATAGTTTTTTTAATTGTTTATATACACATATATTATGTATTTTGAAAAGGGTTTTAAGTGTTTATGTTGATTCGTTTTAGCTCAAAATCCATGATAGTTTTGTACTTTTTTAATATGACATATATATATATATTATTCTGAAAATGATTTATAGTGTACTTGTCATTAAAACCAAGTTGGTGTTGAGGGATCTCTTGTTGGATGATTTGATTTGGAACTCCCACAAGAGATTTGTGAGATTGATAATCAAGGCTGGAGTCTCGAAAAAGGGCTCTTTTTTTGGCCAAAACCCTTTTTAAAGGGTATTTGGAAAGGAATACCAATGAGCTCGAGAATTGGCATAACTCTGATTTGCCATAGGCCTTTGGTTGGGGACCGATTCTGATCATCTGCTAGAGATTGTCTCTATCATCTGCTGTTGTCGTTGCAAGGTCATATTATATATGTAAATTTTCTTTATATTTTAAAGTGTTTCTTTCATTCAAATGTGATTTATTTTATTAAATTTGGAAATTTTGTACATCATTTTGGTTTAATAAATGATTATCGTATGTGTAGTTTTCATAAAATCTAATGAAGTTATATACTTATCTGAAAATTTGGATGGTACTATATAGTTTGGCTCCAAAATTATAAATGGACTATTAAACATACCATCTTTATATTTTCATGATATTTAAGTTAATTTTTTCTAATTAATGGACCTTTTTGTTTCTGAAAGTTATCTATCAACTAATTGTGAATATCCATTTAGACTTTAAAAATTAAAGTGAAAATGTTTTTTTTTTATCAACTCAGTGTTTTTATTTATTTTTTATGGTTTCTATGCAAAACTTTTTCCTCAATTATTTTCCAAAATTTTAACTTCCTAGGTTTTTGTACTTGATGATTGTTATCTATATTGATACATTTCAGATCATTAATTATCTTGAGGTTCTGAGATGCGTTCTATAATTTTCAAAATGTATTTTGTTTTGCTTAATCATGTTATTCAATGTTTTAAATATTTTTATTTTTGACATTTAATAAATGAAATCCACGTGTAATTGATCTTTTTATTAGTGTTGATGTGTACTTTATGTTTATTTGGTATCATTTGTAAACTTAAACTCTATTCTTATTAGAATGAAGCAACATTTAATTTTGCAGTTAGAACTATCGAGGATGTCTCATCGTAAGTTTGAACACCCAAGACATGGCTCTTTGGGGTTTCTCCCAAGAAAAAGAGCTGCTCGCCACAGAGGAAAAGGTTTTTATTGCTACTCAATTCATTATTTATTAATTATCAAGGAGTTGTTTGCTTACATTCTAGCAATGCAGTTGTAATATGTTTGGTTAAGATGACACTACGTGAATCCCTATGAATTCTGTGAAAACTCGAATAATGATTTTCATCTACAGTATCCCATTAGCCATTGTGATTTTGCTATATCTTATGCTTTAGAAATTAAGTGATGAGTTTGTATTCCCTTAATACCCATTGATTAACTTCAAACCGTTTTTTGTTTGTTTTTCCAAGTTAGAATTGCCTTTGAATTTAGTATATAAGCCTTCATTTCCTTTTAGATAAAGATAAATCTCTTTAATTCTTGCCTATATAGATATAATGGTCATCCATGCTAATGGAAAAATGATTACAAAACTTATATCTGATTCGCTTATTGTGGTGGTACTTGAATACGTATATAATATGATACTGGATTGATGCTCTTTCTGTATTTCTTAATTTGATATTTAACATTTGTCTGATGGATAAACATTTATTGTCTTATTACGTCAAGATCAATTCATATTAAGTGCTTTTGGGTGTACCATAAGTCCATAACTGGTGATTAATACTGAATTACTAACTTTGTCAGTCCACATATCTTGACAAATTCAATGTATTGTAGGATAATTGTTTTTGTTTTGAAGTTGTAATTTGAATGTTTTGTGACTATATCCCTTTTATTCATGCTTCTGTGAGATGACTCTTACCCAAACCATTGCCAAAATGCTTTTATATCTAAAGCTGTACCAGTGTTTATCCATGCTTCTGTGAGATGACTCTTACCCAAACCATTGCCAAAATGCTTTTATATCTAAAGCTGTGCCAGTGTCTGTTCATATATATGTTTAACCCAGCTTTTATGCAGAGGTTGTGCTATATGGCTTTGTTCATGTTTTAATTTTGTAGTTGTGATTAGTTTCTTCTTTGTGATTCTCTGTTCTTGGATTTTGCAGTGAAGGCCTTCCCCAAAGACGATCCCACAAAACCATGCAGGTTAACTGCTTTCTTGGGATACAAAGCTGGGATGACTCACATTGTCAGAGATGTTGAGAAACCAGGATCAAGTCAGTCTGCTTTCATATCTTGTTCATCTTCAAACTTGTTTGACTTATTACAATTTACTCATTTCAAAGAAATTTAGAGGAGAAATTGAATGGGCAGAATTTTGTTTAGTTTAGTTATTTTCTGTATCTGAATGTTTGCTTGAATGTCTTACCATTTAATCCTTATCTTTCAGAGCTCCACAAAAAAGAAACATGTGAAGCGGTAACTATTATTGAAACTCCACCCATTGTGGTTGTTGGAGTTGTTGGTTATGTGAAGACACCACGAGGTCTTCGTTCTCTGTGCACTGTCTGGGCCCAACATCTCAACGAGGAAGTGAGGAGGAGGTTCTACAAGAACTGGTGCAAATCTAAGAAGAAGGCTTTTATCAAGTACTCTCATAAGTTTGAAACTGAGGAGGGGAAAAAAGACATCGAGTCTCAGCTGGTGAAAATGAAGAAATACTGTACTATCATTCGTGTTTTGGCCCACACCCAGGTATTCTTCTCTTTTCTAATTTCATTTTTCTAATATTTGTGTTCACACATAATAATAAGATCTCAGAACCCAACAGTGATCTGATCTTCCTTTAGATGTCTAACAATGATGTGTACAAGTTCTAGAGGCAATACTTTTCCTGTCTTTGGCTTTTGACATAGTTGTACTTTAGCAAGTTTTTGGTACTTGTTTTTGATGCTGTGATGTACAATTTTTGAGAATTTGTATCTTTCAATTTCATTAATTCAGTTCTTTGTTTGATTTTGTAGATTACAAAAATGCCTGGACTGAAGCAGAAGAAAGCCCATTTAATGGAAATCCAGGTGAATGGCGGAGATGTTGCTAAGAAGGTCGAGTATGCTTATAGTTTCTTTGAGAAGCAGATTCCAATTGATGCAGTGTTCCAGAAAGATGAAATGATTGACATCATAGGTGTTACGAAGGGTAAGGGATACGAGGGTGTGGTCACTCGTTGGGGTGTCACTCGTCTCCCTCGCAAGACTCACCGTGGTCTGCGCAAGGTAGCTTGTATCGGTGCCTGGCATCCAGCTAGGGTTTCCTTTACTGTTGCCAGGGCCGGACAGAATGGTTACCATCACCGCACTGAGATGAACAAGAAAATTTACAAGCTTGGGAAGTCTGGCCAGGAGTCCCATTCTGCTATGACTGAATATGACAGGTTGGTATTTTGCTATCCCTTGTTTTTCAAGCTCTCGTTCATTAGGTTTCTCCAAATGACCCTTATGGAATTTTGTGTTGACCAGGACGGAGAAGGATATTACACCTATGGGAGGATTCCCCCATTACGGTGTTGTGAAAGAAGATTACCTGTTGATCAAGGGTTGCTGTGTCGGACCTAAGAAGCGTGTTGTGACCTTGAGACAGTCATTGTTGAACCAGACATCTAGGTTGGCATTGGAGGAGATTAAGCTCAAGTTCATCGATACGTCCTCCAAGTTCGGTCATGGTCGTTTCCAAACAACACAGGAGAAGTCAAAGTTTTATGGAAGGCTCAAGGCTTGAACTTTTTAACTTGTTGAATTAGGGAAGTTTTGTCTTAGACAATTTTGCTGGTTTCAAATATTTTCGTTCGAATTCTGAGTTTTCAACCTTCAAGTTTTTGTTCTGTTACTGCTTGGGATATTTTGTGTCCAATAGTTGAGATCGGATTACTTTCTCTTAATTTAGCAATCATTTTATTATTACATATTAACCATTTATGATATCCGATTCATAGTTTTTAAGAATTGTTTTTTTTAAAGCAATTGTTTTTTTTTTTCAAGTCTAATACAAAAACAATTAAAAGTTTATTTTTTCAAATATTTGATTAAGCGGTTGTGCACCGCACCCTCTACATTGATTATGGAAATAGCTATTCCGATTAGGATAGTTACTCTCTTAACCTAGAGAGAGGTCGTTTTTCATTTGCTTGTTCAAGAGCAAGATGAGATTTGAACCTTCATTGTAAATATAGAAGGAGAGGTGCACAACCACTCAACCATTAGAGTGGTTGTGATTTTTTGTTGATTTGTTTTTATTTTATATTTATCATTTGATTGTGAGGTTTTATATTTATTAAACGTAAAATCAAATTCGCAGAAAAACTCAATACGATTGTAGAAATGGGCTTCGTTAAATAAATAGAGTCACAACTTCGGTGGTGATAAATCTAATCATTGTTTTAGTTGCAAAATATTAATCATTCAAAACATTTGTTGATTTAATTATGAAAATGTCATTACAGGAACGATTGTGGCGATGCCAATTATTTTTAGTTTCACAATTTTCAATAATCCAAACCATTTTCTATTTAATCACCAAAGAGGCATTAAAAAGGAAATGAAATTATTTAGTGTGCTATTCAATTTTAATGTCTATTTACAAAATAAGGGTTTAGTTACAATAGAGGAACTATATTGTTAATAGACAGTTTAGTTTTGTGAGACAGAATTGGTGTAATTTTGTTTTAATTTCAAATCCTTAATTATTATACACCCTTGGATTGGAGTCTAAAGAGTAAAAATTGACCCAGCAACTATATTGATCTTGTATAGTAGCTTGGATTGAAGTCTATAGAGTAAAAATTGACCCAGCAACTATATTGATTTTGTATAGTAGCTTAACCCACGAAATAAAACAAATGCACATTGTCTATTTGATTGATTGATATTAGTTGTTAGTGTTGTATGTTTTTTTTAAAGAAGATAAAGTCAATGTACAAAATTGATATTTTTTTGTTAATTATTATTTTTAAATTTTTTTGATGGAAGTTAGGTTAGGAGATTATCATGACTTGGTTGATTGACTTGTTCAGATCAACCGTTATAAATATGATCTGAAAAGCAACTTCCACCGTAAGGGAGGGTTTCACCATATTTTATAATTTTATTAACAAAATTGAAACTTAAACCCCTACCCAGAGGTGAAGGGAAAGTGAGAACCACATAGCTATGGATTTGGACACAAGTCCTATTTAGTTTTTAGAGGTAAGGATAATGATCAATTTGGTCCCTAATTTATTTGGAAATGCCACATTTGCCATGTTTATACTTATGTAATTCTCGTGGTCCCTAAATTATAAAGAATTCATCAAATAGATACCTCCATTAGTAAAACGTTAGTCATTTGAACCATAGTAAAAAAAATTCCAAGTGTCCATTTGAGGGAACGAAGAAAAGAAAATAATTGAATATAATTATATATATGAATAATTATAAAAAATATAATTTCAATAATTTTTTTTTTTGAAGAAATCGGTGGAGGTAGTAGACTCCACTTCCACTCGTAAGGATGATGTTAACTTTCAATTTTTTATTGTTATTTTTTTTTTTTACTTTTCTATGATACTTAGTTTTAATTATTTCATTTTTTTTTTACAAATTTTATTGTTAATTTTTGTATTACTTTGAAAAAATTGTTTGTTTTAACTTTCAATTTATATTTGTAATTTAATTTTCATGTATAACATCAATTTTTTATAAAGCATTATTTTCATATTTTTATAAGATATTTTTTATAAAAAGTTTGTAATATTTTTTTAACGTATATTATCATTTTTTATTATCAGTCGAATATGGTCATTTAACCTGTTAATAATTCTAAATAGTATCTTTTACTTTATTTTGAAATCTAATCATAAATGTCCCCTAGTGGCGTATCTCGGCTGGTAGATAGACTAGTTTAGGGTTTGAACGAATAACTCATAAATCAACGGTTAGAATCCTACCAATAGTAAAAAGTTTCAAAAAAAAAAACATGATCAAAATAGGTGGATAGATAGTATCTGATATATATATAGTCATTTTCTTCTCAGTGCGCACTAATATAAATATTATCAGTGCATTATATGTTGACCATAAATTATGGATAAGCACTGATAAGTACATACAGACTGGATCAAAGCAATTGAATCTATGTGTCTACATACAACATACCGATAAATATTTATCGGTACGTTAGGTAAAAATTTTCATTCATATATATATATATATATATATATATATATATATATATAATCTTAAAACTGCTTAAAAAACCAACGGATCTATTGATCTAAGGTACATGTGTACAGTCATCCAAAATCCAAAATCTATTATAGAATATGTCAAAATAAGATAGGTAAATAAATCCAAAGAAGAATGGACGTGCAAGGATGATTTTCAAGTGACAAAGATTTAATCATTGATTTGATTATTCAATTTAATTTCCGCCGTCCAAAGAGATATGAAACATATGCCCTTTGTCAGGTCTGACTCATTGATGATGTTTGTAGCTGGACCATGGATTGAACCTTATCTTTTACAGATGGTCCATGACCCAACTAGTGAGTCACTATCTATAAAGCCCAACTATCATCATGTTCAGGTCCAATAGACCCAATCTTTTGTTCTCCTTCATGCTCATTAAAAATTGGTTTACTGTTTTACATCCTCTATTAGCTCTCTTAGCTCACTTTAACATTAGAGATTTAGAGGTGAGAGGTTCGAGTACTACCTTACACGTCTTACAAATATACAGTATGAGTTTTCTCGACACCCATATAGTGCCTAATCTCAGTATAAATTTGGTTTAATCTCATATCAAACCACTCAGATGTAGCAATTTATATTCTTTTTACAGTTTCACATTATGTATGTACAACTTCATATCTTTAATATCTCGGACACCCGGTGCACTATGCCTAATCACTGAAATCATATCATACGGGGTGGCATGTTTGAACAATCATGCGATGGTCTCATGCTTCGTGACATGATTTTAGTTCGCCGGCACACTGGAGCCTCTTGCTCTTAAAACACAACCCACATCAAAACTGAACTACCAAATGCAGTGCGATACAGTTTTTCATTCCCGTGAGACTCTGCGTTAACCTGAAGTACGAATGGAGAGGCGAAATGTTATTGTTGTTTGGACTTCCATTCCATGATAGCAGAAAGAAGGGTGTAATTTGGTAACAGATTCTTGTTTGGCAATGGTAGCTTTGTCATTGGTGATTTATCGTTCTCTTACAAGCCATTCCTGAATTGCTTTGTGGTCATACTGTGTATCCATCCGCAGCAACACAAGGTTCGTTCATCACATCCTGTATATATATTGATAACATTCGGATTCAAAACAATAGAAAATTGCCATAAAGAAAAAAATTCGAAAAGCATTATACAAAAATAATTGGAGCCAAAGGAACAAGAACAATGTATATTGGTAGTCAGTTATTCAAGCTGGCATACCTTAAGTATTGGGCATATGAAGTGGTTAGGAGGAGCAGGTTGAATATTCGAAACTGAAACTCGGGCTCCATAAGCAACATCCTTCAATCTCTCTAGTGCAGGAAGTACTTGATCTTTTAAGTCAGGCCTGTCCTTACGTCGAAGCTCTGCACAGCTCAGTCCCAAGACAGCTAGTTCCTTTGTCTCTTTAATTGGCCAATTCCCGGCTTGTGAATCTAAAATATCCATTAAGTTATCCTCTTCAACTGCTGTTTCCACCATGTGGGCTAGTGCTATTGCTGGTTTGGCAGTCAGCAACTGTAAGATTACCATCCCAAAAGCATAAACATCGGATTTTTGAGAAATTATTCCAGTTCTTTGATACTCAGGATCTATATAGCAGAGTGTCCCAACTGGCCCCGTCTCTTTGTATGTAGTGGTTACAAAGGAATTGTCTGAATTCAGCTTAGTGGAGAGACCGACATCACCAATCTTGCTCACTAAATTATGATCAAGCAAGATGTTTGCAGGCTTCAGATCACGATGGATGATTGGTTTTGGCTTTGAATTGTGAAGGAAAACCAGAGCTGAGGCTACTTCCCAAGCTATTCTATATCTCTCAAACCAAGGAATGGCCGGAGTATTGTTCTTCCGGTATAACCTGTCCTCTAAGCTACCATTCTCCATATACTCATAAACAAGGCAGCCATGATCCAGACATGCACCAATAAGGATAAGTAAGTGCGGGTGACGAATTTTGCTCAAGATTTCAAGCTGAAATTCAATAGAAAACAATTGTAAGTATTCAATTGAAGTACAGGGCTGAAGAGTTCCAAGGACTCAATTATATAGATCGATCTAGCACAATTGCAGTCCACCATATGGTGTGATATGTTGAACCTATAGTTCTACAGAAATCAAAGCAAATTGCTAAAACCACTTCAATTTTAGATGATATTATGGACATGCAAATTGCAAACTAAAAACCAACTATTTGTAAAGAATTGGAAAGCTAAAGTCCAATAGTAGACACTTAACATAAATATGTGCTTTTCTAAAATCATTGATCCTGACAACATTACTTGGACAATCAAATCAGAAACCAAGGGTTCACCATTTAAACTTCAAGGAGCAGAAATTCACAATAATGAGAAATCAGATATAGTGATTACAATTGAAATATCTTGGATTCGATTTATAAAAACAACTTTCATACCTCCTGCTGGAATTCCTTAGTTGTGTGATTATCTTCGGAATGGAGAACTTTCACTGCAGCAATTGTGTGATGCAAACTGCACTTATAAACACGTTCCATAAGCTCCCATTCCAATTCTAAGTTTCTCTGAAAATGATGAGGTGGCAGACACAATTTCTTCCCATGATATTGTCTTGTACAGCTGCACAGGACCCACAAGAACATTGCGAAGCTTTTCTTTTTCTATGGCATCACGCTCAGCTTTCATCTCCACTTCTTCTCGTTGTGAAGCTACTCTTTCAGCACATTCCTTCACATATTCAGTTTCCCTTCTCGCAGCCTCACACTTCTCCTTGTCTTGTCTTGCTGATTCTATGGCTTTCTCCTCCATAAGGCTTATCTCTTGGAGCTGTTTTGCTCCCTCTAGTTGACGTTCATTGAGACTACTCACCTGAGAATAAGCACTAGAAATATATTAATATACTAGAAAAGTTGGGTAAAGAATCAAGTAGAGTGGAAAATGAAACATTTGCTCCTAAAGCAAACAATAATTGTAGGGTTTATTTCTCACTTGATCCCTGGCCAACAATTTCCCTTTGTTTACAATTTACTATCCGATCAATCAATGAATTTACATGCAGACAATTTCCAACCCATCAATACAGAAAAGTAAAGCATTTTGGATAATGTAAGCATAAGTTATTATCAAATTATCAGTTTAACAACTATTTATTATGTAGAAATAGCCTAAGTTGTATGAATTGAGAATTATAGAATTACAAGGAAAGAGAATGGATTTGAAGGCTTTTCTTCATTTTAAACTAGTTCACTTCTTATCAGACCAGACTTTCAATTATATGAATATTAGATGGTCCAAATTCAGAGAAAAATAGAAAATATGAACAAAAACTGAGGGGCAGAAATAAAGATCCTGGAACTAAGAACAAAAGAGGGATGAAGAGCCAACTCAATATCAAGTGGATCACCCTAGCTAGAATAAGTCACAATCCAAGAACTTGAAGCAATTACATTCTCATGGAATCAATGAGAAAAGATATTACAAATCTATTTTTCTCAGGAGAAGCATGCCAAAACTAACCTTTCGAGAAGCATCGAGTGCCTCATTCTGAGCCATTGCATACATCCCTCGAATATGTCTCAGTTCAATTCTCAGCTTGTCTAACTCAAAGTTTATATCTACCTGCATGCATGATTACAAACAAAAACAACTTCAGTGATGCAAGTAGATGTCATATCAGCATCTGTCTATTGAACCGAAAGACAATACTGTAAATCTTTTGGTAAATTTGGCTGTCCCTGTAAAAGCTTCTTTTTATCTGTTTCTTAAAGATGAACACAGGCACCTTTCTACAATAACAAGTTTTGGCAAAACCAGACTTGGGTTCCTAAAGAAGTTGCTTTGCTTTTATCTGTCTCTTGGAGATGATTTAGGTGTCTTCAAAAATAAAGTATTTTCTGGTTAAGATATGTTTTACACTTAAGAGTTATTGGTAATTCATTCTAAAGATCAGGACATGATAGCATCATGCAAATTCATGACTTCCAATATGTGCATTTGAAGTAGAATAAATCAACACATAGAAGATTGAAGTTTTTCCCAGGAACAAGATATAACATGCATAGCAAAAAAAATCTATCAGCAGTGGCAATATATGTAATTCCATTAACGTCCACCAGAATATCAGGTCCAAGGAAAATGGAAAAATCACCTGACTTTCAGAAGAAAATTCAGTAAATACATCTGAGGTGGAGGCTTGATCAGAGAAATCATGGTAATCCACTAGCGAGCTCCTGTAACTGGAACTACGACTGACTGTGTGTCCAACTTCTAAACTACTGGGACAAGAATTCATGGCATCCTTCCCATCATCTATATCCAAAGACTGGCCACCTGAATGTCTGGTATCTACGGAACCTGTTCTTGAATGAAGAAAGTTCTTGTTTATGGTTGAAAGAGCTTGAAATCGTTGCATTGGAAGGGAAGCAGAATGGAAGAGAGAGTTTGAAGCAACCGAGCTAGGATCTGTGCATTCCAAAAACAAAAGAAAAGATATATCAGTACTTATATTGGATTACACCAGTTCCTGGAGAAAAGTATCAGTGTAGAACCTATGATTTTAAATCCGGTTGACCAAATTTTAATCACAATATTTTTCATTATGGTATTATAGATAGTTATTTCTCACATTCACATGCATCCTTATCCTTCATCAATAAGCAGATATAGCTCAACACAAAGTACAATTACCGGTACGTGAGCTGGAATTGTAACTTGATGAACTGTTGTTAGAGAAACTTGTGTCACTGCTGTCATCTTTAATGCTATCTTTAATGCTTCCATTCGTGTCTAGATGAGATGGGCGGATGGATGACAATTTTCCTTTTGAAACAGCATAGACCGTACAAAACTTTGGAGTACGCAATGAGATTCTTGATGACAGATCATTATTCTTAAGTTTCCTACAAAAATAAAACTTTTATTAGCAGTTGAATTCATGTGAAAGTGAAATTTGGAGAACCTTAAAGATATAAACAGGTTATATACTTATATATATATATATATAAGATATAAATAACTATTCAGTTTGTTCCAAAAAGAAGTAACATGCATGAATCAATGTTCGTCTCATTCTACGTTTTCTAAATTTTTCTCCTCTGGTATATTTGTTACTTGAGCAACTCTATCCGGTGGTAGAAACTTCATACATGGATTATTTTCAACGATTAAGATATATGCATATCTATCAACAATATAGCAAAATCACAGAAATATGAATATTTCTTTTTTGTTTCAACATGGGTGTTCTGGGTTATAGCGGTGAAGATTCAAACATAGAACAGACTGCCCCTCACTTGTCATATCATATCTCTTTTCCTTAGCGGTTTCAATTCCCAGCTATTCAAACATTTTTTCATTTTCCTACAAGTAGTAATAAGAATGTCTGATAGAACACCAAAATGTCTAGTTGTTACTTGCACACTGGAGAGCAGAGGTTAACAAAGATGTTGTTGCAAAATTATTTTTAAAAAATGGTTAGTACAGTATGTAAATCAGCAACACCATATCGAATCACCCTTTTAGGGTGCAAATTCATCTGCACAGACAATTGTTGTATATTTTAAAATGTAAAAAAAGTTGAGGCAGCATCTCTTTCATAAATTTGAAAGAGCTTGAACCTTGCTTTTTCCACAAATACGATAGATCAATACCTTGTAAACATGCCTTGAGATGCAGCACCTATAACAAGCTTGTTGATGTTGCAGTTTGTTAACTCCTCTGCTATTGCTTTTGCTACATCATCCGATTCAATCATTTTACATCTACGTGCACCTAAAATTCAGAATTAAGAAAATTAATTTCTAGATTTTCAATACTCATGCAACAATAAGATTCAAAAAGGAAAATTACCTTTCTCTGAGAACACATTTTCTTGTAAGGAAGCAGTAGTTTACTTGTCTGCCATTCCATTTCCTTCTTATATGCAGCTGCTACATCATCTCGTACTTGTGAAATAGGAATAGAGTTTCCCACTAGAAGCACAGCAGTAAAAGATGGTCAGAGATTCTGATAATTCAGTGATCTATAACTTTTATAACATCATTTTCACTTTACTAAATTGTGAGTTCATCTAGAAATAGTTACAAGCAAATTTTAAATACGAAGCATGATTTCTTTCTATCGATTTCATTATTGAAACAATTATCAACTCCACAACAGTTTGTGAACATTTTTAGTACTATAAGCGTTAGTATAGCCAAGCAAAATAAAGATCAATATGCATACGAAAATGTCCGATCTACTGTTATATGCATACAAGCAACGAAATGGTTTTCTTTGAAAAGTTTACAACGTATTCTCCGAACTAATAATTCCTAGAGGCAAAACTTACTAGCTGTAGGGACTGCGGTAATCCTCGGGGAGACATGTAACAACTTGAACACTGTGATCCCCTCAGGAATGAACTTGTCCAATGCCCAATTAACCATATACTTGCTTTTTCTATTTCCCTTGATAGCTATTGCAACACTTAAAGCAGGAGGAGCTAGCAATGCAAGCTCGTCTTTCTGATCAACAATTTCTTCTACCTCCATCGTTTTTCCGCTTCACATACCACTGAAACCTCTTGAAGCATCACAGAAGAAAACCATCACAAATGGGCAATTGTATGAAAATCAAAATCATATAAGAAGAGTTCTATCGTATAAAATCATGAGAATGATTTGTTCTCAATTTGGGCCAACCATATTGAAGTTTTGGAAAGTTTTCCAGACATGATTCATTCCATTAAACTAAAGATGTTGCTGAGCTAAAGAAAAAAATACAAGGAAAAATATACAAAACTGAGAAATGAACAAGCAATACTATACCAGAGATATGGAAAAATAGGCTATTAAATGATATATGGTATAAATTCAAAGCATTTGAAAAATAAATCAAAAAAGATTTGAAGTATTTATTAGTTTCCATGTATGTTTTAGGAGATTAGATAAGAATGTGGGAAAAATGGATGAATCTAATAAGTAATTTAAGGAAAGAACCTGATGGGTCCTTATTACAGAAACGGTTCAATGTTCATCATAAAAATCCAACCAAATACTTACAACTGAATACAAAGAACATAAAAAGTTTCATGAAAATGACACACAAACTTCAAAAGGAAACAAAGCACATAAGAAAACAGTGAGTATTGAGAGAAACACAGAGAAGCAGAAGAACCCAAAAGGCAATAAAACTTGAAAACAGAAACAGAAAACAATACTGTACATACCAGGATATTCTGCACCACCAAATTCTAAGTTCCCTGGAACCCAACTGAAGAAGAACCCACGTAGTTTAAGGTATCAAAAGTTGAAAAAACTTGTGCTTCTTTTGCTTGTGTAAGTATATGATAACTTAATAAGTAAAAGGAAGTTTGGTTAGGTTTGAATGAATCAGACACAGAGCTGAGAGGTGACGCAAGGAAGAGTGCCCCACAAGCACCTCTGACTCTCATAGTCTCATATTTGCAGCAAGGAATGTGTGGCGTAAGGCATAGACTGACTTGTCTTTGAAAACTACATTTGCATTTCTAGATGGGGTTTACAAAATACAAATCACAGTTGTGACTTGTGATGTGATTAGTGATTGTGATTAATATTCATAAAAGACTGTGTTTTGGTTTTGTGTACTTTTCAAAGTGATTGTTTTGTTTTCTTGCTAAATGCTAACTTAGAGCCAATTGTTATTATAACGTCAATTTGAAGGAGGGGAGTCACTTTGTTTTTTTTTATTATTATTATTATTATTTTATATAGTATATATTAAATTATAATGATTTTTTTTAAAGAAAGAAAAATTTAATAATTTGTTAGTTATTGTCAACCTTTTATAAGATGTTTAATTTTTAGTTGAGAATTGACCGGATAACAATATTGCTTTTAGTTTTTAAAGGTGAAGTTCAGTTTGTAGATGGATGAAATTGATATTTAAATAAATAACTTCCGAATAAAAAAACTTTAAAATAAATATCTAAATAGATACTTGTCAATATATATATAATAATAATTTAAAATAATGATACTTAGTTTAAATTTGATGTACAAATCTGGTGTTTAAATAATGTGTCGTCATTGTAATCCATTCATTTAAATTGTTTTAGATTTGTATGATTTAAATAAATGGACCACATTGTTGTCACATCATTTAGACACCAAATTTAGATAAAATAACATTATTTAATAAATTATAACGAAAAAAACATAGAAAAAACAGAAAAAAAAAATAACCTTAGAAATTTATCCGGACATCATTACACCATCCAACGCGTTTTCCCTTGTAAAGAAAAGTCAACAAGTCAAGTGGTAACTGATAAAAGCATTTAAAGCTGATCAGAATTCCAGAAGACGACTTTTGATTGCATGTTTATTGTACTAGGAGAGTTGGGTCAAACTCTTCCTTCAATCTTGATGCACTTTTTTTTAAATAACAAATCATAAATTTTGTAAAGCTTCAAGTTAAATTTTCCTATGTTACAAGTTCGAATCGTTACACCATATGTTATATACGAAAACAACATTGAATTTTAACTTATAAATTCACCATAAAATCCAATCTATAATTTAATATAAGATAAATAATGAGATCATTAATCTCTATAATCACATATGATCATTCATGATCCATGATTAACTAACTTATTGATCAAACTAATTTATAACGGTAATTATCTCTATTATCTTACACAAGAAAAAAAAAGAAAAAAAATTGCTATCCTCCGCATAAATTTTGCAGTAACTTGGTGGACAAGATACTAGGTGATGTTGACTTTGAAAGTGATTTACCATTAATTATCATTGTGCCTTGTAATCTGCACTTTTGACATCTGTTTACTTGATAGTATTGACCTGTTTTTACTAGAGAGGTCAAGTTTTTGCTTTTTGGTGTTAGGTTACCGGACACAAAACTCAACAAGATAAAAGAATTAATTTCTATACAAAAATAACATAGTAATTGTATAGACTCTTATATTTTGGATTTAAATTTTCTGCATAAAGAATTAACCTTAACATGTTAAAAAGAATCTCCAATGTAAATATGTTTTTTTTTTTCTATTTAGTGATATAGGGTGCGTTTGGCACCTGGATGGGACTGGACTGGACGGGACGGGACGGGACAGGACAGGACAGGACAACTATTTCGTATTGTGTTTGAAATGCCTGGGACAGAACTGTTAATTGTACTGTTAGACGTTTGGTATGACTGGGACAGGACGGGACAAGAGGTTCAAATGACCAAATCGCCCCTCTTGTCCTTTCGAATGTTTATAACAATTTTATTGAGTTTGAAAAATATAAAATTATGGATTCCTTTTTTCTAGGCTTTGCCCCTTCTTGTACCAAAAAAATATCAAATATTATTGAATTCCCACAAATCATTATACATCATCATCATCATCATCTGAAAAGAAGGAAGAAACTTGAATTCTGGAAATCTGGAAATCATTATAAAAAATCTGTAAACAAGGAAGTAAAAAAATCTGGAAAAATTGAATTTCCACAAATCATCATCATCATCAACGGTCAACACCAAACCATTATACAACACAAATCTGTACACAAATATAGAAGTTCACCAACACCAAACCAACACAAATATGAACATAAATCAAAAATCCCAACCATCCATCATCGTCAACATTAAAGTAAAAAATTGAAACTCTACCGGTAATCTCCACATGACAAATTGTTGTTCCACCAACCAATTGAGTTTCAATTAAAGCAAAAAATTGAATCTCAAATGAAAATATTTACACAAAAATTGAAAATTGATTTTTGTTTTTGACAAAGCATCAGAGAAACAAATGGAAAAATAGATCAATGCCCTCTTCCAGATCTGCGGCACCAGCAACGGCAGACGACAGCAGCGGCAAGCGGCAGGCGACAGTAGCGGCAACTGGCAGCAGCAGCAGCGGCAGGTGTCGGCGGCGATCTGATGCAGCGTCAGCGGCGATCTCTACGGCGTCGGCGGCGAGTTGATATGAGAAAGAGAGAGAGAGGAGAGGAGCAGCTCGCGTCGGCGGTGATCTGTGTGGCGTCGGCGGTGATCTTTGCTGCGTCGACGGCAGCCGGTATGAGAGAGAGAGAGAGGATGAGTGAAGATGAAATTGAAACGTGATTTCAAGATTAGTTTTTAATTTATAGTTGGTAATTTTGTAATTTTTTGAAATTTTAAGGGCAAAAATGTCTTTTCCAGACTTGTCCCATGCATGGGACAAGTCTGGCCTAGGGTCTGGGGTGGGACAACTTTTCATGGTTTTTGTCCCACCTTGTCCCGTCCCGTCCCAAGCTAATGGCGCGCCAAACGTAGGACAACAAAAAGTTGTCCCGTCCTGTCCCGTCCCGTCCCGCGTACCAAACGCACCCATATTGAATATAGATCAACTTTGCCAAAAAATTTAAGAAATGTATATTATCATCTCTAATGTAATCATCTAAAATCAAATATGTATCTATTTTGACCAATTATCTTAAACATTTATTTCGCCCATGTGACGTAGCTTAGCTAGTATATTGACGAGATTAGAGGTTGGACAAATGACTCTCTCCTTTTTTTTAAATCAAATATGTATCCATTTTTGACCAATCATTTATCTCATTCTCACTCCTCCTTTATTTTACAATTAAATGATGTGTAATCTTATCGGTGGTAAAAAGTTAGAATCTTAGTCAGTATTTCTGCGAGAGTTTCTAAAAATTAGCAACTCAACTCTATATTCTCTAACTATTTTTATCATGTCACCTCTATATTAAAGTTAGATAATTGTATTGAAAATAGTTTTTCTAACATTTTATTTATTTATCTATCATACGTAACACTCAATTTTCTCCTAATACATATCTGCATCGGAAATGATCAAATATCCCTAAAAACAAAATTAAAAGCATTCTTAAAATTTATAAAATTTGTACTTTCCCCCTCTAAATATGATACTTTAGTACAATGGCTTTGGGCTTTGGCTCTCAAACAATTATATATTAAGTAATGCTAGACTTTCCAATTTTTTTCCCAAATATATTCCCAAATGGTGTTGGCATGTGACATGTCAACAATACATTACTTACCATATAAATTCATGATTTATAAAATATTGACACGTCATGTGCTAACACCGTTTAAGAAAATATTTAGAAAGCTTAACATTACTCTTATATATTTAACCTGCATAGCATGTCGAGCACCGCATTATCATTTTGTTAAAATAATACCTTAACATTTGATTTGTATACTTTCTAGTTTCTAACTTTCTATCACCGTCTTGTTTAATTTTTGTCCTATGAATGACATAAAATGGCATGCCTTAACAGCAATGGAGATAGCTCAAAAGTCAAAATAATATATAAACTTGTATACGTCAAAGTAATACATTGTTAACAGCTACTCAACCAAGTAAAGCTCTGTTTATTTTATTTTTTTTGAAAACTTGCACATAAATCCCTTTTTTTCTTTTGCGAAATAGGATGATTATCAATTTGGTCACAGTTGTTTAAAATGTGGGCATGTTTCATGCTTGCTAGCGCGCAATGTGTTTGCGTATGCACACATTTCAGGTGTTCAAGAAGAACGTATACAAGTTGATCCAAAAAAAAGTCCATTAAAGTATGCTGAGAGATCTAATTACCAAGGAACAAATGCTGAGAAACTCACTAGTAAAAACCCTTTTCAATGTGTTTGCAAACCCAGATATAAAAAATGGAACATCAATGAAAATGATCAGGCTGACTGATATATAGTGCCAGTTCTGACTATTCCGAAATCCCGGGACGAAATCTAAAAAATAGGCTTCCATACCAACAAAATCATACCCATTTCATCCCAAAATAAAAATAAAAATTAAAAAATCCATAATTTTATATCTCCGGTTGCCTTTAGGTAATAGATGATATGAAAATATAAAACTTTAAAATTTGGATTTTATACTAGAATAAAACAAATTAGGCCAAGTTCTATTTTTTTTTCGGTATTGTTTGAGTTTTTTTTTTTTACAACGTAACTTGTAACAAAAACTCACATCATATATTTGGGAACCCATAAGCATGACAGGCCCAGGGCGGACATACCCCTTGACCCACCCCAGGGCCACCCCTGCTGATATGTCGAAGCTCGTAGACATTTGCGTATCTAAAATCAATATTTGAAGCTGTTAAATTAACCAGCATAATTGGTAATCTAAAATGATCAAAACTATCTCTCAAACATCCAAATATAGATGCACTGCCTCCTACCGAAATCATGTATATATTTACTTTTTGCATACACAGAAAAGTAACAGGAAAAAACCAGATCTATCTAAGAAAGGTAGACAAAATACTGAAATTAGCAGATAAATGAGAAGTATGTTCACTGTAATAATAAAATTATCGCGAAAAAATAATTTGTAATGAATGGTGTATGCTATTTATTTATTGAGCAGCAAAATCGACATAAATAATACAAAAATAATAACTGAGGGATGGATGTCCCATATCAAAAACAGTATAATAGCTTCAAAACTGGATGACCGCATCCTTTACACTCACCAAACACTTCCTAATGTCATCACGACGTCTAGACATCTAGTGTGGTTTCGGAACAAATCCATCTACAGCAAAGTTTCGAGTGGCAGCAGGAATGGCCACACGAATTCCATCAAGTTCAGGCTTTGCAACTATTTGGCATCCCAAACGAGACCTGAAAATTTGAAACCATAAAATTAATCAAAGTTATATATCAAAAACTTCTGGTTGCAAGTTAAACAACACGAAATAAACTTACGACTCTGTAAGCCCAAAAGCCAGATCCAACATGTCATTTTCCTCATCAGTTGGGTCTTCTAATTTATTGTAATAATCCATGTCCTGCCAATGCCAAAAGATAAATAATTAGCCGCTCATAAGTTGATCAAAATATGCTAGAAATTGCCAAAAAAGTGCAATTTAAAGCATGTTTGATTCAAAGTGGTAGTTTACCATAACAATCACGTGACATGTTGAACAAGCAAGTGAGCCTTCACATGCTCCTGATATTAAACAAAAGCAGAGCATTAGAACCACAAAGCAATTGGCATCAAAGTATTTCATCCATGTTAAGCAAATGAAACATCGAGTCTGTTGGTCCAAAAGACAAGGAGAAAAAGAAAGAGAACCCCACCCACCCTGCAAGAAAAAAGTTGGATAAAAAGACAAGGTCACATGATGCATGCAAAATGAGAGACAAAACACATCTGTTCTGCCATACTTGCTAGTGTGACCATTTACAAGAAAAGAGACTAATAAGACATGCCTAGACAAGGAATGCAGGTAAAATTAATAACAACATTCCAATCAGCATGCTTGCCTTCGAGTTCTATATCATTCTCATGAGCTGCTTCCAATAATGACATTCCAATTGGGACCTTAATTAGCTGATCCTCTCCATCCTTATCAACAAACGTCACACTTATCCTGAAAAATGGAGCTTTTGAGTGAGGAGAAATTACCAAAATATTATATCCAGATTCAAATAAGTGAAGAAGTAAAGCGGCCGATGTCTTTTGTGAAAGATGACTAGCAAACTGTTCCTTAGAAGTGATTCCCATACAGTAGAACAATCATTTCTTAGTACTAGACGATATAACATTTTCATTACATCGAAACAATAATGACATACTGAGACAATTGACGAATAAAGAAACACAAAACTAACATAAACGCATAGATGTCGCTTATTTCTGCTGCCCCAGCCCAGAGTCATCATTTTCTTTTGATAACAATCATTTCCTACACTAGATTAAAACAGCTAGCTGAATCATGACATGACTACTAAAGTACTTATGTTGGCTGCATAACAAGGAATTATTTAGCAATTTTGGGTCCCTTATAATAATACAGACAAACAAAGCATGTCAGAGGAGTGTTGAGTATTAACATTCAACAAATCTGTACTTTGTTCCACTGAAGGTGCTGGCATAAACTGGGTCTGCAGATGCAGATCATTTACTAAATTGACTCTCTCCATGACAATCGACAACCAAACAACAAATTACATCAAGAGACAATTAACTTGTGGGATGAACAAAAACCATATCCCTGCATCTGTCTAAATCCATTCCCTCTTTTAATTATGTAGCTAAGAAAGAGCCTCAATTTCAAATCAAACAGCTTACGTGTCATTCCGTTCACTGCCTTCATCACAAGCGTCACCGGTAACTGCTGTAGAAAAATGATGATACTTCTGAAATGCAGAACCTTGGAACGCCTTAGTTTCTGACTGGCAATGTAAACTGTCCCAACCAAAAATGCATTGCAATCAGAGATACAGACATACAGACATAAGCACACATACATGTGCACAATATGTAAAAACTAATGAATTGAGGCTCATTAAAATAATTGTACAGCTTAAAGCTACAGAACTCTTGGAGAGAAAATAAAGTGCTCACTTGTTAACCAAAATTTTTAACTCATCCTTACAATTTCGTTTAACCCGGGGAGAAATTAATCTCCTCAAAGGAATTAATTAATTGATGCACCTCTTCCAGGTTAAATCATTATTAGAACCACAGATAGATGATGGGAATAAATCCAAATCTTTTATTCTATGAATGACTTTTGCTTGAACGGTTTATCAAAAGTTCAACTAATGGGTATTCCGTGCTTTTTTTCCATCCATAGTGGGTCTCAGCTAGTTATCGTAGACTTTGCAACCTTTTCCATAGAAGCCAAAGAATGGCACCAGCTCCTATTGCCTTATTTCAAGTTTCATGCTGAAGAACTGCTTGTCTCTTACCTTTCTATCTTTGCAAGAGGCCATTTAAGTGAAATGTGAAATCATAGTTTGTTAAGCCAGTTAGCTATAAAAGCCAGAATAAATTCAGAAACCAATAAAGAATAATATTGTCTGATCTAGAAGATTACTCAACACCAAAATATTTTTATTTTATGCGGCAGTTAAAATAATTTTTCCCTTTGAACAAACAAACCAATTCGAATTTCTGTCTTAAACACCTTACGCCCATATTAAATATTTCAAACAATGCAGGAGAAGAAATTCTTGATGATAGCTTTCCTTGATGACCACTGCCCACATTTCAGATAGCTTTCCTTGGATTAAATTTTAAAGTGAGAGTATTTTAAACCAAATTTTGTGAAGTATGCATGGAACTATAATTATTGCATGGCCATTTCAAGTAACTCATAAACACAGAATGCATAACAACCAACATCATACATCCGATAATAATAATAATAAAAGACAATCATCTTTTGTGATAAAAACAATGATCACTAACCAAAGGTCGCCAACGTTGACCTGTATATCCTGTTCCAGATGTGGACATATACCTCCCTGTCAAGATAAGAAGCATTTGAGAAAGAACCTACTGGTAAAAGTCATTTTGCTTTGCTTTTGAATTTTAAAAAGAAACAACTATAGACTGAAATGTTTCGTTGCTCTTGCAAAACTACAGTAAATTCATATAAAGGCTTTCAATATTTAATTATAAGTAAGGACATGCAGCTAATAGTAAATGCTGATTTCACCCAAATTAACCAAACCTAGAACTGGCAAGCATATATATACCTTTCGAAAGCTCTTTGAGAATCCAACCTCCAACTCTTAAAAGCCGAGGAATTAACATAGCTATTGCAGCTGAATAATATCCCTATTATGAAAAAAAAAATGAATCAATGAATAACAGAATATGAGTTAAAAGGAATCAATGTCATGCATTTAAGAGAGAAATAAATCAATGAACTGAACTGAAGTAAGATTAGGCTGCAAAGATTAAGGAAGGTTGTTTATTTTTCTCCGTGTCAAAGCAAGAAGAACACACATGTGTCACATGGAATGATTTTCAGTGAAAAGAAAAACAGAAGATAGAGACAGAGTATTTTGCTAATAAAGTGATTCTCCTCATGATACAAGATACAATTATATACCTGAGATACTGCAGAATTCATTAATCGATAAGAACACATGACTTGAAAATAGCCTTCTTACTCTAGCGCATTTAGGCAACCTTTTGCAATAATCTTTTTCTTCAAAGGAATATGTCGAAAAAACATAAATGCGTGATAGCCATTTCTTGATGAAATGGTCATTATTTTGAAGTAATTTTGAACGTTTTCTTAATGAAGCTTCTTCCATTGTAGTTAATGCTTCACTGCATTGAATTACTCTCTCCATTTTCTTTTGTGTTGTTACTGTTAATCGAATTAAGCCATACTAGGTTCATTTTATGAGGGTTTAACTCCATCTCCCTTGGTTTTCAAATTTTGGTGAAAATCACGTAATTTGGTGAAAATCACGTAGAATCGTAAATTCAATTTAATTCCACAAATTCAATATCACCTAAGCAAATAATTATTACATTCCAAGGCTAACTAACGTTTGTAAAGCATGCTTAGCAAAATATTTGAACAAATCAATAAATGAAGTAATAAAACAATTATGTTTACGATAATCACCATTGTATAAAACAATCAAAAGCCAGATTAAAATCAAATGGTTAAAACAAATTAGATATGAATTTAACAATAAGCCATCTCACAGTTCGATTTTGAATACGCATATAAAAAAAGATTGACCACAAGTCTCTTTGTTCTTAAAGACTCAAAATCAAAACAAAAACAAAAACAAAACCTAGAAGAGGACTTTAAAAATCAGCGAAGGGGATTTTTTTAATTTAAAGAAGAGAGGACTTACATAAGTATGACTGTATGAGGCGAGAGAGAGAAAAGCCGCTACCTGCAGCTGCGGCGACCGGCGGCGAGATGATGCGACGCCGACGAGGTGGTGGCTCGAGTAGTTGAGTTGAGCGGCTGATCGGTGAAGTGGAGAAAGAACAAGATTTAGGGCTTTCAACTTCAATTTGAAATTGTAATTTTTAAAAACATTTTATAGAGCTAATTACAATAAACTCCCTAAGGTGTTCTATTTTACCCACATAAACAACTTTATCGATAATTGACATTTATCTACCCTTATGTTAGTCAAACTGTACCAGTTTTGACTATCAGCTAAGGGTATTTTAATCATTTGAAGTATTTTTTTAAAACAATTTTTTTTTAAAAATTGAATAAAAATTTTAAATTGGATATTAATTGGAAAAAAAAACTGTTTAAAAAAATAAAGATTAATTGAAAATTAGAAATTAAAAATATAATTTAGAAACATTCAAATTACAAAAAAATGAATTTTTTTATAAAAAAAAAACTGATGGACCATCCATCTATTTAATTTTTTTTTAAAAGATCTCTACCGGTTATTTATTTATTTATTTTTTAATTTGATCGAGATCAATCTTAATATTTTTCAATCTATTTGTTGAAAAAAAAATATTTTTTCTTTTTTTATTAAAGATTTTGAGCTATTTTTTTTCTTTTTTCAATTTTGGCGTACCATGGACTCAGGGGTAGTATTTCACTATTTCAATCTTTTACCATTTCTTAACAATCCATTTCGATAAGGTTATTTTGGTGTATAAAATAGTAAACCTTGTAGGAATTTGGTGCAATTTGATTTTTTTTTTTATATATATGTATACTTAATTGTATTTTTTTTATTCTCACGAAAACACTTGGGATGTTTATTAATTAAAGACAAAAATAACTCTAAAATCATTAATATTGCCATAAATCCCACTTCTTGGTTCTTAGAATTGTTAATTGCAATAACGTGTCCCGACTTTTTTCAATACCACAGCTATATTGTAATGTTGCTGAAATTATGGAGACATACCCTTAACCAGTTTGACAAAGGTAAGATTTAAATATATTTAACGGTGGAAAGGGCAAAATTGTCTCTTTAACAATAAGTCTAAAAAATAATTTATTTATTATGAAAATAATTAAAATTGAATAAATCTTTTTTAATTAGTTGATAATCTTTAAAATTATAAAAAAAAAAAAATACATTTGAGATCGCACTTATGGGGCCATGCCATCTCACTAAATCTCTATTTCAATAGATCTGGTTGAAAACAAGGGAGGAAATCTTCCAAAATGTCATCTCTTTCACATCCTCTCCGTCTTCACCCGATAGTCTCTCTCCCTCTTTCTCCGCCGCCGCTACTATATTCGACCGTCTTCATCCGCCTCCGTAGCTTCTTCCGATCGTTTTCCTCCACCCCCGCTGCATCGTCTAATCGTCTTCCTCCCTACTGTGTCGTATCATCCAGCCATCTCCCTCCCTTCCTCCTCAATTCGTCGACTCTAATCCCACCCTCTATTCTCAATATCCTCCATTGTAAATATCAAAGCTTCTATGTGGTTCTCATCCTTTTACTTGATGAGAAAATTGATTTGCTAATATTCCTAAAAAGTTTGTGGTTCTTAGTTTGTTATTGTTCAAACCCTAAAAAAAATTATATATTTTTTATATCTGATCGATCCAAGTCTGGATTTTGTTTTTTGTTTTTTTTTTAAGAAAAAAAATCTTGATGGGCATTGATTTTCTGTAGATGGTGTTGAGTATTTTTTATTTAAAAAAAAATTAGGATTTTGTTGTTTGTTTTCTAAATTTTCTATTGTTAATTATTTAGTATTTATTTTTTAAAATAAAACTAAAATAATTAATAAAAAATTGACAGAAGGGTAATTTAGTCATTTCATCATTAAACCTGGTCAATTGTCAGTCAACGGTTAGTTAAGGGTAGTTTCTTGTGTAATTAAAGGAAAAGTTCATTATAGCTGTGTTATTACCCAATGTCAAGGTACCTTATTGCAATTAACCCTTAGAATATTTTGAATTGATTTGCTAGCTGTTTTCATGGATAGGGCATCAATTAGGGTTCAAAAAATAAATAGCACTATTTGTGGTGGGTGTTGTGCAAATATCACCACATTACTAATTCATGTTTAAAAGACACCAATATAGGTGTCCAGACAAAAATACCCCTTCCAAGTGAGTTTTTTTCGTTTTCAAACCTAGTGAGAAAAACCAGAGAGAGAAAACATCTCTTGGAAAAAGAACCGGCGTTGGAAGATCAGTGGTTTTCCGTCTGAAAAAGACGTCGAAGTAACCGGCGGTAGGACAACAGTGTTTATCGGGTGTTCAGACGAGAGCATCTTCAATCGACGGTAAGTTGAGTCAGATTATGTTGTTGATTTTGTTTGTAATAAGTTCATGTTTGATGTTGGTTGTTGATTAAACTTGTAGATTATGTTTGTTTGTTGATCTGAGAATGGTTGTGGGTTAGGTTAGGGTTTGTAAATCCAGTTGAAGATCTGCGTTCCCGAGCTTTTTCAAGGTGATTCCGAGCTTTTTTCAAGCTTATTCGAGCTTTTTAAGAGTTTTTTCCGAGCTTTTTAAAACGTTTTCCGAGCTTTTTCAGGGTTTTCGAGCTTTTTCTGGGTTGTCGAGCTTTTTCAAACTGGTTCCGAGCTTTTTGAAAATGGCCGAGCTTTTTGAAACTATTGTCGAGCTATTTTAAAATGTGGCCGAGCTTTTTAAAACAATTTCCAAGCTTTTTGAAACAGTGCCCGAGATTTTTTAAAAAGCCCGAGCTTTTTTAAACAGTGTCCGAGCTTTTTGAAACTGAGTCCGAGCTTTTTCAAACAGTTGCCGAGCTTTTTTAGACAGTTCGAGCTTGTTAAAACTGAGTCCGAGCTTTTTGAACAGTCCGAACATTTTCAACACGTGTTCGAGCTTTTTGAAAAAATTTCGAGCTTTTTTAAACTGAGTCCGAGCTTGTTAAAACTGAGTCCGAGGTTTTTGAACAGTCCGAGCATTTTCAACACGTGTCCGAGTTTTTTGAAACAGTTTCCGAGCTTTTTGAAAAATTTTCCGAGCTTTTTTAAACTGAGTCCGAGCTTGTTAAAACCGAGTCCGAGCTTTTTCAACAGTCCGAGCATTTTGAACACGTGTTCGAGCTTTTTGAAACAGTTTCCGAGCTTTTTGAAAAAAATTTGAGCTTTTTTAAACTGAGTCCGAGCTTGTTAAAACTGAGTCCGAGCTTTTTGAACAGTCCGAGCATTTTCAACACGTGTCCGAGGTTTTTGAAACAGTTTCCGAGCTTTTTGAAAGATTTTTCGAGCTTTTTTAAACTGAGTCCGAGCTTGTTTAAACCGAGTCCGAGCTTTTTTAAACTGAGTCCGAGCTTGTTAAAACCGAGTCCGAGCTTTTTAAACAGTCCGAGCATTTTCAACACGTGTCCGAGCTTTTTGAAACAGTGTCCGAGCTTTTTCAACAGTCCGAGCGTTTTCAAACTGGTCCCGAGCTTTTTCAAACTGTGCCCGAGCTTTTTCAAACTGTGCCCGAGCTTTTTTTATATGAGTCCGAGCATTTTCCAACTGTGTCCGAGCTTGTTTCACACTGTCCGAGCGTTTTCAATATGAGTCCGAGCTTTTTGAAACTGCTTCTCTACTATTTTATATTATTATGTCCTAACCTTTTACAGTTTACTGATGCATTCTTTCTATGAAAATGCAGATGAGTAGTGAACTAAAGGATTTGCTTAAAACTCCAGAGGATGAATGGTACGATGGAAAAATAACTCGGCATGACCATTTCAGCGACCTTAAAGATATCGACGTCGCACTAGACAGTGTACCAGAACAATTCAAGGTCGAAGACCGACGTCGGTATACAGAGTCTTGTTTTGGTCATTTCCTTAGGATGGATCGGGGGATGAAGTTTTCGGGTAGCGTAGTCCATCGACTGCTATTGCGCGAGCTACATCACGATGGGCCGCAGGATGAGATGAGATTTATGTTAGGTACTCGTTCGGTCCGGTTCTCCAAGGTTGAATTCTGTCTGATCACCGGATTGAAGTTTGGAGTGATTCCCGACACGACGAGGTATGAGATGGTTCAGAACGGGATACAACAACGGTATTTCAATGGTGCAGCTGATGTGAATTATGAACAGCTGAAAGCTGTTCTACGGATCGGTGTATTTGAGGAGCAGTACGATGCTGTGAAGCTGTGCCTCCTTTATATGCTAAACTGGATATTGATGGGGTTGGACGAGAGACAGAAAGTTCCATTATGGCAGATCCGGCTAGTCGAGGACTTGGACGCTTTTGATGCATTCCCGTGGGGTGCCCACGTGTATAGGCAGTCCATTATTGGATTCAAGAATGCCTTAAACGGTCGACGTGTGCGGTATGAGAGACGACAGCATGAAAAGGGCGTTGACGTTCACACGGTGGAGACGTACAACATTTACGGTCTAGCTCACGCACTGTTGGTGAGAATTTAGAATTTGTATCGTTTGCAAACCTGAAATTTTTTTTCCATGAGTTACGGAATAAATGATTGGATTCTGAATAACTTGTTCTTTTACATAGGTATTTGCGTATGAGGTTATCCCCGAGCTTGGGACCCGATTTGGGACTCGTAGGGAGATTGAGTTGTCCCCCCGTATTCTGAAATGGCAGTTGCAAACTCAACCAAGGTCGGACAAGCTGGACAAAAAAATTTTCTTAGCCAGGGTAAGGATCTATTGTGTTAAAGTGTTTACATATTACGATTATACAAATAGAATGGTCTAACCACGATTTCAGATGTTTGCGAGGACTGCACTGGTGCCGACAGCAGCTGAGAGGGTTGCACGGTACTACGAGGGCATAAATGAGGGAGGCAGTCTATATATGGCTGCCGATGGACACGACGGCTCGGTACCGGATCCCTTACATCATACGACTGCCGGACCCAGTCATACGGAGGGTTCCGACCATGAGTTTGGCGGTGGGAGTCCCCTCAGGCACAGGCCGGATACGGAGGGTTCGGTCCCGGAGTTTGTCGCTGGGAGTCCTCTTAGGCGCAGACAGGTTCGCTTTGCGATGCCCAGTGGAGTACATTCACGAGAAGACGTTGGAGGGCATCGCCAGGTATGTAAAAAATGGTGTAATGCATTATTTATGCTGAAACAAGTGTTGGGTTTTAGTACTGACAATAATGATTTTGTTTCAGGATCGTTTGGAACAAAAAATCCAAGATGTGATGGATGCAGTCGCTGCGTTACGGGAGGATATCCGGAAGAGTGATCGGGAACGGGATAGGCAGCATAGGGAGGTGATGGACTTTCTCCGGGGGCGGTGGGGTTCGACATCACGGTCTGGCAGGGATGGTCCACCCTCCCATGATCAAGACTCTCCCCGTACAGACAGAGACGGAGGGACAGACCCAGCCACCGGACCTACGACGGAGGCTGATGGACCTCAGACACAGGGTCCAACAGCTGGAGATACAGTACGAGACCAGCAGATGCAAGTCCTTGGTGGCACGGATACAGGAGTATTTGGGGAGACAGTTACCCAGGCGATATTAGAGTATCCGCTGCTTATGGAGGTACAGGATGTGGATCCTCCTGTTTATATCCAGGACCACACAGCGGACCCGTTCAGTCCACTGGGTCAGAGTCCCTCCTCCCGTACAGTCCACACTCCTGACCTGACCAGGCGATCCATAGGGAGCACCCCTGCGGTCCATCCGACACCGCTCTCCTCTACTCGATCCCGTCATACCTCACCCCCTAGTGACACTGCCGGTCCATCCCGACACAACCCATCCCACCGGAGCCCTCGACGTGATCAACGGGGACAGAGTTCCTCCTCCCAACACCCCCCAATCCACAGTCAGCATAGGCAGCAGCGGATGCGCAAACGAGGCTGGCAGTTGATGAGCCCATACACTGACCCCTGTCGGCCGAAGAGGCCAAGGACACTGCCCATGTCATCAGCACATACATTCAGGCCCGATGGATTGGTAGACGCTGACCAGCTTGCGGCTTACAAAGCCTACAAGAGGAACGCGACGGGGGAATTGTAAGTATTAAAATATTGTGAATTTATTTTGAAACACCTAAGTTAAATTAGTTGTATTCCTAAATAATTGAAAATTACACAGACGTGATGTGGATCTGATGACCCCCGTGCCTGTGACTTGGTTCCACCGGTTGCAAACCAACTTTATGGAGTTGGAGGACATGGTACTTTCCTTACTTTGATTGTCTTTTAAGTTTGTTTAACTTATGGAAGAATACTAACAATGTATAATGTTTATATTGTCAGCATATTGACGCGTACCTGCATATTTTACGGAAGCGTCAACGAGCATTCCCCACTGTCTACATTCAGAGGATGAACCTACTAGATTCTCAGTTCTATGTAAGTGTTTCAAATGTACTGTTTTCACACGTCTGTTTGTTGTGTTTCATCCTGTTTCTAACGTTTCAGTTCGTTGTCTATTTTCAGTCAATGCTGGAGTTTCAGTGGCTGAGAATCATGCCTCGCGATGTTGTGGGCAAAGCCCCAAAAAACTGGTCTGTGTTGAAGTACAGGTGGTCCCCTGAAGATCTGATGACGGTACGTGGATTGCTCCCGGTAGGGAACCGACCATGGCACGAGGTTGACGCGGTGAGCAAAATACAGTTATGGTTTCAATGTGTTTAATTAAAAATTCTTATTTTGACCATAACAATATCTTGAACACTTGGTACAGGTCCTTATTCCGTGCAACGTTGGTGGCCAGCATTGGCTCGTGGCCAGCGTTGACCTTACTGTCGGGAAGATCCACCTGCTAGACCCGTTCAGACAGGAAGTCCCCCTACAGATCAGGAAAGAGCAGGTCGCTCCATTGCGGTGGTTTATACCCTCGATGTTGCATCAGGTGGGGTTTCACGATGCCAGACCAACGGGCGAGGCGAAGTATCAGAAGCGGAATAGGCCCTTTGGGGTAAGCATGGTGTCTACAACACATGTGCCCCAACAGACTATAGGGTATGACTGTACGAACATCATTTAAACTTTAAGTTTGTTTTATTCAACTTCGATTGTAACGGTTGTTCATGTGCTGAGTCGCAGGGGTAACTATGGTGCTCATACCTTGAGATTGATGGAGTACGTACTGGCGAACAGGATGACGTTCGACTGGTCAGAAGAAGATATGTGCACCATACGGGAGAAGATGGCTGTGGAGATTTTTTGTAACTCCAAGCCACATTAGATGTTGTAGTTGTCGATGTACAAACAATTATAGTAATGAACTTTCAAATTATAAATTTTTTGTTTAAAATTTAAAGTGTTTTCATTTACAAGTACAACACACGCATTTCATATCATACAATAACACAAGTAATAATTAACACCCCAACTCAATTAAACAATAAGTATGAACGGCTCGGTTCACTCCTCGGCAGATTCCTTGTGTGGGCACGTCTGTTTGTTATGTCCAACTTGATGACATACGCTACACTTACGACGGTATTCCTCGGGAACAATTCTGCTCGGACCTTCATTAATCAAGGGCGGATTAGAACACCTCCTGCTATTATGACCTGATTGTCCACATCTTCTACACGATTGGGTGGTTGTCCTCTCGGAAGACGATGCATGTCGACCCTCCATCGGGCGACCTGATTGTCTCTTGGTCTTTGGATTTAAAACCACCCGCTCAGCGATGTCGGACGGCACTACCCATGAAGAAGGATGGCCAACAGGCATAATAGGAACTGAGTATGCATCAATAAGTGTCTGTGTCTTGTAGTAGTCCGAACACAGCGATGTGAAATCCAAATTCCGCTCCCTGCAAAACCAATGAAAAAAGTGACAATCACGCTTGCTTAATATAGGGTATAATTTTATACTGTTAATGTACCTTGCCGCTGCGAGTGCGTGAGAACACGGAAAATGATCCATTTGGAATTTGTTGCATGTGCATGTCTTCCGGGCTAAGTCAACAGTCCACTGTTTTCCGGACCGTTTGACAGAGAAAATGTTCCAGTCCACTGGATTGACGGTCATATAACCGCACTTCTCGACCCGTTGTAGCATCACAAGATGTGATGCGTCGGTCAACAGATGACGCATGGACTGTGCAGCTCGATGTCGATCGTGAAACCAACGCTGTAACATATTCCTAATGAACTCTGCCAATGTCAACATAGGGAGTTGTCGTGCGAATTTAAGGCATGAGTTTATGCACTCTGCAACATTTGTTGTCATCACCCTGAACCTTCGTTGGGGACAGTGTACACGAGACCATTTGTGTGGACCGGCAGATTCAACATAATCGAACGCATTCTTGTGCAGGTTACGTAACTCACCCATGTACCGGTTATATTTGAATTCAGTGTACGCTCTAGCGGCTTTGCCCATTAAGCTGGCAACATCTTTTCTGTGAAATCGCTTCTTCACATTTTCAGCAAAGTGCCAACAACATATGGTATGGGTTGCATAAGGGAACACTTTAGAAATCCCTGCTTCAATGCTTGCATGTCGATCGGAAATAAAAACCAGATCATCTATATGACCAAGGGCACCCTTCAAGCAATCCAAAAACCATTCCCATGAAAGGTTGTTTTCGGAGTCGCCGTACCCAAAAGCAATTGGATACACCTGTTCGTTTCCATCTTGGGCAGTTGCAATAAACATTGTACCCCCGAATCTTCCCTTCAAATGGGTACCATCAACTGCAATAACCAGACGCATACACCTCTGAAAACCTCTAACTGAGGCCCCTAATGACATGAAAAAGTAAAGGAATTTACCGTCGTCAGCGCACTGTAAGTCAGTGATTGTGCCGGGATTTTGTTGTTCCAGCACGTAACCAAAAGACGGCAGTAGTTGGAAGGTTTCTTCATGTGTCCCATAGGTCAGTGACAATGCATAATGCAAGGCTTGATATGCCTTACTGTACATGATTTGGATGCCATACATTGTTTTCATATCGGCGATTATATCCTTGGGACGCATGAGACGACCATCTTGTTGTTGAAGTCTAGGTGCAACCACTTCTCCAATTATAACTGCACTAGCTTGTCGGTGGCGACGGTGAATCTCCTCCAATGGACAACTGTGTTCATTGACAAAACTTCTTACTTGGAAGTACGTCCCTTCATCTCTTCTCACCGCTCTTAATTTCCATGTACAATTGTCAATCAAACAAACAAGATGTAACGTTGTCTTATTGGACCTTTTCACCTTCCATTCGAAGTTTCGCCGCATTGCGAAAAGGCCAACTAGTCTCTTCAGATCCTTTTTTGTCTGAAAGAACTGACCTTTATAAATCATGCATGTAGGTTCTTCTGCTACCAAGGTTGTGCTTCTACCAATCCCAAACGAGTATGAATCTGCTCCGGGAATAACCCACGTTGTGGTATTATCAGAATCATCTGTAGATATATTATGCCGGACCTCGGAAGTACCAGGCATATCTGCTCCGGTGCAACTAACTCCTTCTACACGTCTTCCACGTCTTTGAATTTGGACATGATCTTCATCAGTGTTCTCTACAGGATCTACCAGATCAATATTTGCCTCATTATCCACCTCCTGGTTAGGCCCAAGGTTCGGTTCAGTGTTCTCCTCATTGTACATCTCATTGTATTGCTCATTGTACCGCTCATCATTCATCTCAAATCGACAACCAAACACATCGTCGAATTGAGGTTCACAAACATCTGCATGGTCGACCACTACCGGTTGGACAGCACATATGTTTTCCCCACCTTTAGTGGCACTCCTTTGTGTGAACACTTGGTTGCTACCGCTAGCGGATCCAAATGGTTGGGTATTTTCAGGAGCAGGAATATCATTCCGTATCATATCTCCAGTTGCCCTCTCAATTAGACTAACACATACTTGAGGGATCACCCGATCTTCCCCTAGCATAAACTGAACATCATCGTCATTTCTTACAAATGTGCGACATGTAGCGCCAGGAACGATTGATATTGACTGTAGATCAATATTGTATTTGTTTACATCATACTTCACAACGGTATGCACGATCGTCACCAATTCTTCGTAACTCATATTCTTTGACACATACATTCTTTGGTTGTCGGATCCAACAAACCTCTGACTTCCGTCTGGTAACTGCTCCCATCGACCGTTGTAAGATATTACTATTCTCACCCGATTCATTATCCTGTAACATTCATCACCACAAACCATTATGACAAACATAAAAGCTATGGAAAAGGCTCAGAGCCTTTTAAAATAGTTTCCGAGGTTTTTACGAGCTTTTTTACAAAGTACAGAGCTTTTTTACAAAGTCCGAGCTTTTTTACAAATTCCCGAGATTTTTTACAAAAGTCCCTAGCTTTTTTACAAAAGTCCCGAGCTTTTTCACAAAGTCCCGAGCTTTTTCACAAAGTCCCGAGCTTTTTTACAAAAGTCCCGAGCTTTTTCACAAAAGTCCCGAGCTTTTTCACAAAGTCCCGAGCTTTTTTACAAAAGTCTCGAGCTTTTTCACAAAGTCCCGAGCTTTTTTACAAAAGTCCCGAGCTTTTTTACAAAAGTCCCGAGCTTTTTCACAAAGTCTCGAGCTTTTTCACAAAGTCTCGAGCTTTTTTCAAGTCTCCGAGCTTGTTTTCTAAAGGCTCGAGCCTTTTGTCCAAAGGCTCGAGCTTTTTCAAACATGCTCCGAGTTTTTTCAAACAGTGTCCGAGCTTTTTAAAACAGAGTCCGAGCATTTTCAAACAGGCTCCGAGCTTTTTATTAACAGGTTCGGAGATTCAAATTTTACAGATTCAATATTCACAAAACCAGTTTCATGTTTACAAAAGGAACGTTTTTAAAAAATGAAGGATCAAAAACAGTATTTCAGTCAAACATATTACCTTGTTGTGCTTACTGAAGAACGTTGAGTAGAGTAGTTTTGAAATTTATTGTAGACAGAGAAAGAGAGGAGTTCCTGCCTTCAGCGTTTCAAGTGTGGAGATGGAAGTACAGACACAATTAAAAATTGATTATTTAAGGGCAATTTTGGTAATTCACTAAAATATGTGCCTTTTAAACATAAGTTATTAAACCGGTGACGTTGGTGCAACAGCGAGACAAAAAGGTGACATTTCTCACCATTTCCACGCATCAATTATGCGCATTCCTCAATTATGAATGAACATTAGCGGGATTTTTTTTTTCAATTCTAGAATACGAATTTGATGTTTCAGTTTTGATTCATGAACGAAGACTTGTTGTTTGTATAGTTGAAGATTTTGCAATTAATTTTAGTTAAATAAATAGTTATAAAATAAATAAATAATGATACATGTCTAGATTTTTGTTAAAATATATTGTTCAAATGATACGGGAAGCTTGCTTATAGCAACCATATTATTATAGAATGATGTGGTAGTTATATTGTTCAAATGATACGGGAAGCTTGCTTATAGCAACCATATTATTATGGAATGATGTGGTAGTTACAAATCAACTTACCACATATTTAGGTTAATTTCGGGACAATGTAGTATTATTCTATTTTTATATAATGTATCAAGTGTCATCTAATTAGACCAAGTAATATTAAAAAAGTAATTTTAAAATGAACTAGTTGCTTGAAACAATATTGCACTTCTGGTCTCTCTATTTGTCTTTCTACGTCCTTTTACTTTATAGAGAAACACCATTGTATTTCTCACATCCTTTTGGAGAACAAAACATCTACAAAGTTTTACAATTGGTTTCCATTAATTTCATCAACCAAAAATGAAACTAAACAAGAAAAAAGATTGGTTTTTGATAATCAATTATATTAATGTCGTATTACATTAATAATCACTTGGAAAAAAATAGCTTGTAGAGTTTAATTCACAAATATGATTACCATACTACAAATTGATCAATCTCATCGTTTACACATTAATACAATCAATTATCGGCGTCCAGACGATGACTCCTTCCGCGGAAGGAAACTCCACCAGCCGCATTAGGCTGCTGCGGAGTAGTGCTGTCAGTTTGTGGTTGCTGCTGCTGCTCTGTGTTGGTGCTTGTGTTTCCATTGAGATGGTATCCTCTTCCTGTGAATGAAACTCCAGCATACGGGTCACATTGCACCGGAGAGTTTATTTGAGTTCCCACCCCCCAGAATGCAACTACTTTGTGACTAAAACAAAGTTAATAATCACAAGTGTATACTCAAGTTTAATGGGAATTTGTAAAAAAAAAAAATGTCAGCTAAATCTCCTGACGTAATTTTTGTACGACTGAATGTCACATGTGACAATAAGTGATCTTAAATGAAAATTACTTTCGGAGGTTTGCACCTGAGAAACCCTTGCTTTTGAAAATAATTTTGAAACATGAAACAATAAAAGGATACACCCAGAGAGGGGTCTTTAAGATGTACTTTCCACCAGCGAGAGGATGAAGAACTGTTAAGAAGTAATAAAGATGTCCTGCCACAATCCCAAGAATCCATGGCTTTATTGGAAGCCCAAAAATAAAATCCAGTACTAGTGTTGCCCAGGGAAGATAGAATCCCTGTCAAAAACCAAAATTATTGTTTGCGTTCCAAGAAATACATCCGTACGTACACTACATATTTCACATGTTACAAGATCCTTCGAAGCTACGACGAATACAGGGAGAAAATCAAATTTTAGCGAGTGTACCTTCAATACAACACCATATATGTTGATATGCTCATTTGGGAACTCGCAACCCCAAACATAAAGGATCATATATACCAAGGAAGGTCCCATGAAAGGAGTCCATAGGAGAGGAACCACGGCCATAACCTAGAACCAAATAATTCTTTTTCATTAGTATATGCTCAACATTACAAATTAATTTTTTCAGACAAGTTTAAAAAAATCTAAGCATAAAGCACTGAAAATACCAACAAAAAAAAGCGGCATTGCTAAAACAGAATTTTCTTTCGCTTCAACATGAGAATTTAATTTTTGACTAACCAGAAGTGAAAAAGCTCCAAAGATTAACATCCATACGAAATCGGCAGTCCTCTTGTCAAAAGACCCTCTCTCTAGTGAAACACCATAGTTTGCTCTATGCAAATTTAACTTCATTAAGTAATAGATATATACTCATATAATAATTTTCTAATCACATCCGTCAAGGATGGTAAAATTTTAGATCGATCTGATCAGAGAAGTATCTTATACCAAATACAGTGTTAATGATATACAAGTTATGTCGAAAGATAGAAACGGACAGGTTAAGTTCTTACATCATTATAAGATGAGTTGCGAACGGAAACGAAAATCCCCCGAAGAAGAAGAAGTTAGTAACAAGTCTCCAAACCTGCACCACAAACAGTACTTATATCATGATCAAGACTGAATTGACATACATAAAAAAAAAATACTTTTGGAGATGGGAAAAGCACTTTTAAGAGGTTTTGACTAGAAAAAAGTTTCCTCAAAGCACTCTGAATTTACCTGAAAACGTTTGATTACATCTTCATAAGATAGAGCTATGTACCAAGGATGGTAAAGCTGAAGATAATAGGCTGTTGTGGTCAATAAACAGGTCACTCCATAGAATTTGCTCACCGGCGGTAGAGATCGATAATATCTGAAATAATTTCAAACATATTTAAAACAATCAGCAACTCAAAAGCAACAGAGTTATAATCAGAGAAATAGAGAGGCAGAGAGAGATTACTCTGCTGGTGTAGACATGACGAAGTCGAAAGCAAAGAAAATAGGCACGGAACACGTCTAACCATTCGAAACTGGAAACCCCCAAAGTTGAACTCTCAAAGACAATTTTATCAAGTGGTGCAATCAAAACCGCTCTCCATTACAATATAATGTCCAATTTATGGGCTGCATTCTCAAGCCCTACTAGACTAGGAAATAAATGAGGAAAGAAAAATTGCCAAAATAAAAATCCTACAGGGAAAGAGAATTAAGTCCCTGATTCTTGAATTTATTTGTTTACTAAATTTGTGGGGAATTCAAGAATTTTTATCAAAATATCCTCATGTATAAGTAATAATAAAAAAACAATATGTTTCTATTTTTCATCATATTGCGTTAATAATCCCTTGGAAAAAAAAATACAAGGCAGATATCAGAGCTTGATTCACATAAAAAGATTACCATACTACTAATTGATCAATCTCATTGTTTACATATTAATACAATCAATTACTTGCGTCCAGACGATGACTCCTTCCGCGGAAGGCAACTCCACCAGCCGCATTAGGCTGCTGCGGGGTAGTGCTGTCAGTTTGTGGTTGCTGCTCTGTGTAGGTGCTTCTGTTTCCATTGAGACGGTATCCTCTTCCTCTGAATGCAACTCCAGCATGCGGGTCACGTTGCACCGGGGAGTTTATTTGAGTGCCCTCCCCCCAGAATGCAACTACTTTGTGACTGAAACGCTGTTAATGATCACAAATGTATAGCCTTCAAGTTTAATAATGTTTGAAATAAAAATTAGTCTGGTACAAATCTTCGGACCTAATTTTTCGTGCAGGATTACAGACTGATTGTCGGTTAGTGATCCTGCACAAAAATTATATCTGGAGATTTCACCTGAGAAGCCCTTACGTTTGAAAATAATTTTGATGCATGAAACAATAAAAGGATACACCCATAGAGGAGTCTTGAAGATGTACTTTCCACCAGCAAGTGGATGAAGAACTGTTAAGAAGTAATAAAGATGTCCTGCCACAATCCCTAGAATCCCTGGCTTTATTGGATGCCCAAAAATCAAATCCAGTACTAGTGTTGCCCAGGGAAGATAGAACCCCTGTCAAAAAACAAAATTATAGCTTGCGCTCCAAGAAATACATTTGTGAATACACTACATATTTCACATGTTACAAGATCCTTCGAAACTACGACGAATACAGAGAGAAAATAAAATTTTAGCGAGTGTACCTTCAATGACACAAGACCATATATGTCGATACGTGCGTTTGGGAACTCGCGACCCCAAACATAAAGCATCATATATACCAAGGAAGATCCCATGAAAGGAGTCCATAGAAGAGGAACCACAGCCAGAACCTAGAACCAAATATATGTATATGCTCAACATTACAAAAAATTTCAGACAAGTTTAGAAAAATCTAAGCATAAAGCATTGAAAATACAAAACACAGCATTTGCTGAAAACTCTTTTTTTTTTCCTCTTCAACTTGAGATTTTAATTTTTGACTAACCAGAAGTGAAAAAGCTCCAAAGATTAACATCCATACGAAATCGGCAGTCCTTCTTGTCGAAAGGCCCTCTCTCTAGTGAAACACCATATTTTGCTCTATGCAAATTTAACTTCATTAAGTATTCTATATATATTCATTTAATAATTTTCTACTCAGGTTGGTCCAAAAAAAACTCCAGGACTGATCTCTGATCAGAAGGATCTTATACCAAATGCATAGTTAGTGATGAGTAATGTTGAAAAATAGAAAGGGAGAGGTCAAGCTCTCACATCATTATAAGACGAATCGCAAAAGGAAATGAAAATCCCCCAAGGAAAAAGAAGTTAGTAACAAGTCTCCAAACCTGCACCGCAAGCAATACTTATATATCATGATCAAGACTGAATTGACATACATAAAAAGAACTTTTGGAGATGGGAAAAGCACTTTTTAGAGGTTTTGACTAGAAAAAGTTTCCTCAAAAGCACTGAATTTACCTGAAAACGTTTGATTACATCTGCATAAGATAGAGCTATGTACCAAGGATGGTAAAGTTGAAGATAATAGGCAGTTGTGGCCATTAAACATGTCACTCCATAGAATTTGCTCACCGGCGGTAGAGATCGATAATATCTGAAATCAATTCAGGCATATTTAAAAAAATCAGCAACTCAAAACAACAGAGTTATAATCAGAGAAGCAGAGAGGCAGAGAGAGATACTCTGCTGGTGTAGACATTGAAGAACTCTCTCTGTGTCTTCACTAGTAAAGTGTATATATATATATATATATATAGAGCATTTAATGAAGAATCAAGACAAAGACTTTATTTTCCAAGTCTTCCATTTCCCTACCTAGATATATTTTTGAAGAATCAAGACAAGACTTTATTTTCCAAGTCTTCCATTACCCTACATGAGTGCTCAACCAACATAAGAATTGTGAAATTTTTCATGGGAAATGTCTACATACTTGGATTTTCTTCTTGTCATCACTTAAAGGTTAGTCGGTTTACACAGTTATGTAAACTATGTAAGTGCCACGTGTCAATTTCCCAGGCTATGTCCACCTGTTTCACTCTGTCTCTCCAATTTTGTGAATCAAATTGCAAAATTTGTAACCTCCATTTCATCTGACACTATTAAAATGGTCATTAGATGAGAAATTTGATTCAAAATGACCATTATAAACAAACAGTTTGACGAGAATGATCATAAGAAATTTCTCTACTGGCCACCAATTTTAAATTTGTAAATATAATTAACCAATAGAAAATTTTTTTAAAAAAATTCTGTAAATTTTTTTTTTGTTTGATCTCCAACCGTCCTTGGCCGGTGGCTGAGAAAAATATCTAAAAAAAAGGCCTCAACCGAAGAAGAAGATAAAGGTGAATTACAAAGAGGGATTGGTGTGAGAGACATACCACTGAGTCAGTCTTGTATTGTATAATATATATATATATATATATATATATATATATATATGTGTGTGTTTAGTTGACATGTTTTAATTATATAAATTAATACATATTGATTATTTTAAAATAAATAACACATCAAAAGTATAATATGGTATTAGGGTGAGTGAAATAAGTAAGATTGTAAGAGAGAACAGAATTGAATGAGAAATAATTTAATTGTAATACTTAAAAAAAAAAGAGATAGATTATATATGTTATAATTTGATTTTCATTTATATTTAAGATATATAGAAAGAAATACTATATATATATATATATATATATATATAATCAAAGCTATTTTTTATATAATTTGCTGGAAAAATATTAGATATCTCGTCGATAGAAAAATTAAAAAATTAAAAAATGAAATAGGAATAAAAGCATCAAAATCTAAAAATTAATGATGTTAGAAAAAATTAAAATAGAGACAAATTTATAAAATTTCAAAACTTCAGAAGCAATGGCCCACACTCGTCCTTTACTAAATCCGTCATTGGTCCTGATCATCACGTTGCATCTTGACCGATCATCGGACCCATATAGTCTTGAGTTTTATTGTGCCAATATTTTCTAGGGAAACAAACGGAAAGAAAAATGAGAGAAAGAGGACCTGAAGAGGAGGGAATTAAGATTATTTAGACAGATGGTTTATCATTTTGGTAAACCTCTTATTTACCAAAATGTCCACCCATTTAACAGTAATTCACTAATTCTAGAAAAAGTAAACAAACAATGATAAAATGCTCATTAATGTCACACTATTCGTCTAAAATGACAATTTTAAAACGAGTTTAACGGTCATTTTGATAGCGTCCAACCAAATGGATGACAAATGGGTAATTATCTCAACGTTTAGATTTTTTATTTTTATTACTGGATTGCATTATTGCTATTTTTATTTTTTCTAGGATTTTGAAATATACTCAAATTAAACTCAACAGATAATATAAGTAAAAAAGTAAACGTAATCATTTATTGCATTCTTTCACACCGAAGTGAACACCACCAAACACCTTAGTGTGAATTGATTTATTAATACCGGTGCAATGCAAGTGAGTCGTTGGATTCGATTACTTTGATTTAGTCATCATTAACTTATACTTAATCAACGACTCACATGTATTGTATGATATAAATACATCAATACGCACTGAATTGAACACCACTATATATATATGTATATAAAGGAAATAAACTTTATTAAAAACAATAATGCTTATTTGTCTAAATTTGATCGAAGGAAATAAACTTTACTAAAAACAATGATACTACTTTACCCTAAATTTGGTGCCTAAATGATATGACATCCTTGATTTCTTTGTCATAGAATTACATGATTGAAATGATTGGATTTTAGGGATGCCACATCGGTTGGACCCCAAATTTAGACGATTAACATTACTCTATTAAAAAACCAAAAGCCAGACACACTAAATTATCCATTACGAACCACTCCACACACTGACACACGGAGGGAACCTCCCACAGGGCTATGGATGTGGCCAACAATATCACTAATAACCAATTCTTCGACCAGTTTGTCCTAAAAGCTTCTCCAATACAAAAATGATTTGCATACAAAAAATCATTGATATGATAACAATGTCAAGAGATTTGTTTCCTATATAGCATAAAGATAGACTTGAATAGACAATCAACTCAAAATTTGGTCTCCAATGCTTCTGTTTAAAACACATTTATTTTTAATGACGTGTTCAATTTTTTATTCCCTTTTTCCTTTTCTTTTTTTATTTCCTTAACAAAAATATATGAAAAATTAATGTTAATTTTAAATACTTGTTAAGTCGATAGAAAAAATAGATGTGCAAAAAACCGTCTGAAAGTAGATGGTCATGTTGACAATGTATAATATACTTTTTTGCCATATCAATATGAGATTGAATATGCACAATTGTATGAGAGATAATTTTTTAATAAACTGTCTATTCATCTTATGTGATATTTTTTTTCACAAACCACTCATACATGGGAGATACTCTAATAATAATAAAAGTCATGACAAACCATTTTTGCTTTTGGATTTATTTAATGGATAAAATGTTTTAAAATTAAATTATATATAAAAAAATTATCTCTCCTCCTTTAAATATCACCGTATTAATAGGTAGTGCTGGCAAAATTGGTCGGGCTTCCGTGGGCCGCCCGGACCAGCACGTTTTTTTCACGGGCCTGAGCCGGCCCGACCTGCTAGCAAAACGGGCTTGCTTGCTGCCCAGGCAGGGTCCCCATTTGGAAAATACCGGGCCAAGGCCAGGTAAGGCCCGTAAAGCCAGCGGCCCAAAAAAAATTTGAATTTTTTAAAAAAAATTTGAATTGAGGGGTAACTTTTGTAATTAGCCAGGTGACCATTAGGGGGAGGGGGAATATTCAAAACTTTTAAAAATTACATTTTTTAAAATCTTTTACATTTTTTTTCCAATTATACCCTTACCTAATTGTTTCCTATAAATACCCCATCACGCTCACCTCATTCTCTACATTTTCTCTACTTTCCATACTCTCTTATTCTCTCTATTCTCTACAATCTCCAACATCTCTCACTCACTCTTTCAACTATTTTGAAATTTATTTATTTATTTAATATATTATTTATATACTATATACTATTATATTAATATACTATACACCATACATTATATATTATATATTTACATACTTCCCACTCTCTAGTCTCTACATATTCTAAGGTTCTTACTCTAAGGTATTGTCTTGTTTATTTTTTTTTAATTAACTTTCATTTGTTATTTAATTATTAAGTATTTTTAATTGTATCTGTGATTCTGTGACATTTAATCATTTATTTAATTATAATCTTAGGAAAATGAATCCTGAACACTTCAACCTGAACCCTAATGACTATATGCCAGACGAGGAAATCAACCGATTATACGGTAACTTCTATATCGATACCGATCCAGATCCCCCTAGTACGGGTGCAGGACCTTCGTCCTCGGCACAAAATTCGAGTAAGAAGAGGAAGAAGAAGAAATTGATGGTGTGGGAATGCTTTGAAGTCATACTGGTAAAGAATACAACTGGTATTGAAGTTGAGCATGCCCAATGTAAGTATTGTCAATCTGTACTCACTAGTTCAGGTAATGGAACTAGTCATCTCAAAAGACAAAGAGATAAATGCATGGCTTCCCATGGGCAAGTCGATACAACTCGACAAACCCAACTACAACGGAACCCAGATAGTTCTGTAAGTATATGGCAGTATGACCCTAACCGAGTCAGAGAGCAAGCGGTGTTGTACTGCGCTGCAACTGACTAACCCATAGGTTTTCAAGATAACCCTCATTTTCAATATTTTATTAATAATGCTTTTAACTCCCAATATGTCTCTGTTTCTAGAAACACAACTATAAGCGATTTGATTCGCACTTTTCAAAAACGTAGGACTGAATTGATTTATGAATTGCAAAACATTTCTTTTTCAATTGCATTAACGTCCGACATCTAGAGCGGACGTTCAAAAAAATATTATTTATGTGTCACTAGACACTATGTAGACACTGAATGGATTTTACAAAAAAAGCTCCTTGGTTTTCGTGTCATGGATTATTCACACACTGCACACAATATTCATGATATTACTATGTCCGTTATACAAGATTATGATTGCAAAATCAGTTTTAAAGCAAGTGGAAAGTCTAATCGACAATATTAGGGAGGCTTTGGGTTGGATTATGGCATCTAACCAAAGAATTGCTGAGTTTGCCAGATATTGTACAACAAAGGACATAATACCCCGTAAATTCCAAACATATATACCGATAAGGTGGAACTCAACATATTTAATGTTGAACTCTGCTTTACCATATGCTGAATTGATTACTAGATTTTATAACGTGAACACCGCTAACGACGCCGGACGTGAAAAACTCACGGATAATGATTGGTATGTGGCCACTGTTTTTGTTGAATTTTTAAAAGTTTTTTATGATGTTGCTGTAGAACTTTCTAGGGTTTATTACCCCATATCTCCTCTTGCAATTCTTAAACTTTATGACATGGCTGATGTACTTAGACAATATAGAGAAATGTGATGGTAGCTTCCGCTATTGTTGCTATGCAAAAAACATTTGAAAAATATTGGGGGAAAATTCTTCTTTTGTATGCCCTTGGTTTTATTGTAGATCCTAGGTTCAGATTTAATGCTTTAGAATTTTTTTTTCCAAAGAATTGGGCGAGGCTCTGGGTTTAAGTGAAACGGATGTTGCTGAACATCTTAGTACACTGAAATCCCAAATGTTCGAGATTTTTTCTATTTATGAGAACAAGTACACCCACGGAACAGCGGAACCGGCGCCTCCTCAGCAACAATCCCAACAACAATTGAAGCTCATGAGGATTTTTTTTAACAAGGCCACAACTTCTCTCGCTTCAGGTCCAGAAAATTCGAGTCAAAGTCAAAGTCAAAGTCAAAGTCAAGGTCAACGACAACCCTTGGAGCTGAACAGATATCTGACTACGGAGTACTCCATCACGGAGAACGATGACTTCACAACCAACGATCTTCTAAAATGGTGGCGCGGCAAGAGAAACAGCTTCCCAATTCTATCGAGATTAGCATGTGACGTCCTTACTATCCCGGTTTCAATAGTTTCATCGGAGCAGGTGTTCAGCACGGCCGGACGAATACTAGAAGAAAGAAGATGTTCATTGGCCCGTGATGCGGTGGAAGCTTTGACATGCCTTGAGGATTGGCAAAATGCAAGATTTAGAAGACAACATCAATCGGATACCGAAGAACTCATGGATGACTTCTCCAACATGACCATCGATGAGAGTTCCGTAGCAACAAGCCGACAAGCTGATGTAATTGTAAATACTTAATTTTTTTTTTCCGATTGCCCTCTTTTTCCCTTACCAAGGTTTTATCCTATTGGGTTTTTCTTGGTAAAGTTTTTAACAAGGCAATCATGATTTGTAATTTATACACTTCAGTATCTCACCACAAATTTAATACGAAGTTACAAAAATATTATTTATCGAAAACTAATTAAATGTTGAATGAAATGAATAATATTATATTTCATATTAAAATTATTACATTAATTACTCAAAATTATTACAATTTAAAAAAAATAAAATTGTATTAAAAAAAAATTCAAAGTCCGACAAACCTTTAACGGGCCGACCCGTTAAAGCCTTAATGGCCAGCCCAGCCTGACCCGTTTAACAGACAGGCCCGGGCCGGCCCATTTTGCCACCATTATTAATAGGAAACCAGTATTTGTCTTGTTAATAAGGAAAAAAATAACCAGCAGTTGTTGATTATTAGATAACGGTGGATACTGGATAGTGATTATTGGATATCTATATGTACGTAATTCAACCTGCAGTAATTTTTTTTTTTTTTTTTTTATGCAAGTCCAATCTGCAATCAGAACTCATGTTTATATTAGGTTTAATATTAAAAACCTCCCCTCACCTTTAAACTATTATTTGATGTATGGTTATAAATACTTTTATTTTAGAAATTTCCCCTGTGGCCTAACACCGTTAGCATTCCATTTGTATTGACTAAACGTGAGCGTTAAAAAGTCTAAAATATCTCTATTTAAGTTCAATTGTATGAATTGACTGTTATGCCCTCATACTTTTACCAAATAAATTAATAAAATAATACAAAATACAAGAATATTAACTTGTAAAGGAGAAGTTATTTTATAGACAATTTTATCTCTAAAAATAACAAAGTTACAAATGAACCAAAACATTGAAAATAAATCAGAATATTTATTTTTTTAATCTATTTGTCTTTTTATAAATCCAAACAAATACTCATTTTTAATGCTCTTAGTTCATTTGTAATTTTATTATTTTAGACTTTTTAATAGTCAAACTCAGTCAACAAAATGAAATACTAATGGTATTAGTTCATAGGAAAGGTTTCTAAAATAAAAGTATTTGTAACTATACATCCAATAATATTTCAAAATGAGGAAAAGTTTTTAATATTAACCCTTTATGGTATTATGTATGCTTTTCTTGCTGCCATAATAGATGACTGTGTGACTGTGTTCGAAAAATACAAAAGTTGAAACTTTCTTTGAGGATGGACCAAACCAGACGATTCAAAATAGTTACGGTCGATATTATTTATGGAACAACTTTAAACTCTTGTTAAAATAATAAATTGATGATAATCTAAAGAACAATATTTGGGTATCGACTGATCAGTATCTAAAATACTGACCCCACCAATAAGAGTGTAAGTGTGTTACACATGACTCAATTTATGAGATAAATGTAAAAAATATAAGAAAAAAAGCCACATGCTACACTTTCATTGGTGGAGTTAATATTTTATGTACTGACCAGTTAATACCTAAACATTGTTCTAATCAAAAAGTGTTTTTTTTTAATGCAAACTAGTTATGGTCTTCATGTGTTTAAACAATAGAATTTCAGGAATTGAGATTGAGAGTTTAATATGATAGACAATATTTAAAGATTTAGTAGAGATAATTTATATATATATATATATATATTAATTCAAAAACATATGAATCTATTACACAAGATTTGTAAGAATGTATTAGATAATACACAAGATTTGAGGGTTTTCTATTAAACTTCGGGACCGGATGCAAATAAGCTAATAAGGCCACGGAATACCTGTGCAGAGAGTTGATGTGCTTGAAAGAGCTCGCCGTCTAAATTCCAAACACTCTGATTTCCAGAAGAAGTAAATGTAAAAGCCGGAGTCTGCACAACATATAAAAAACATGGTAACCCAAAGATATTTAGAGAAGCCGAAGAAACATGAAACGTGATTAGAAAATGTACCTTGTGATGTTCCACAAACTCAAAGTCGAGGGGGTGTCCTCCTTTCCTTGCAAGCTCGGTAAGGTGCCTGTAGGTATTGGTATCAATCGTGATTTATGACAAGTTTTGAGATAATCTGCTAAAAATTAAGAGGTGCAAAATTTGTACATGATTTATGTCAAAAGATTAAAGACTAAATTACATTGGTTCCCAAGTTGTACCGTAAAAGAGTTTTCAAAATTAGTATAATAATAATCAACCAAAAAGGAAAGCGAGAGAGAAAGAGAGCTTTCTATTACCATAAATATGAAGCACGAGGACAGTCTTTAATCATTATGAGATGCAAAAAACCGTCTGAAAGGTGTGCATCAATCACCAAACCATCGGGTGCTCTTTCATTTCGGTTAGACATTATGGCAGCACCAACACTAAGAAAACATCCCTTGGATTTCAACCATCTTGTTTCTTCGGGACGAGAGTAAGGTGTTGGACGGGTAGCTCTCGAGGAGGTGTAAACTGGTTTTGTGTTGCATAACATGCAGTTTGTGCGGCAAATCAGTCTTTCAGATTTGTTAGTACCCCACAATGCTTGAACTCTATCAGAAGCTGAATTTGTGTTTTCTGATTCAACTTCCAGGTAAGCTATTTCTGCCTCGTATGTCCTACATGAAACAAATATCATGATGATCATTAGGAATAAATATGTGTAAGTGATGCAAATGGTTAGAGTGAGCATTAAACTAAAAATAAGAGACCATGTATCCCCAAGCTTTATGAAACATGCCAAGTTGAAGTCAGTCACACAAGTAATGTAGAGGCAGAAAGACATCAGAGTTCTAAGTTGAGTTAGGCCCATCCGAATTTCAATATTTCAAATTTCAATTAGCATTCAAGGGTCTTCTCCAGAGCAATAATTTTCTAATTATATTGTTATTCTTAATTATTGCAGCATATAATGAGGAAGTACGGAGATTCTTTCAGATACAATATAATACTTCAAGGGATCAAAATCATTGAGAGCACTGGCGGAAATTTTCAAAGAGCTCATGCAGGAAGGTGGTGGCATTATACCCTTCCATATCCCTTGTGTTAACTGTATTTTCATTTTGCAAAACGCAGAGCCAAAATCAAGCCATAAGTTTTGAGGCACACCTAAATGCACATACCAAAGAAAATGTCTGGGGACCTTTCAGAATTACAAACCTACTTAAAGGTTACCTGTGTTTCAAAAATACTTTTGTCCCACAATAATCATAGCGTTTGGGGCCCATCCAGCGATATTTTTCACTATCAGAAATGACATCTCCATAAAATCCATACCTGATAAAACATGAAGCACAGGAATTCAGAAAAGGCATCTCCAAAGAACATCTTATGAAGTATAACAAGAAAAACACAAAGCATAGTGATTAATGGGTACTCTTCCAGTCTTTTAATTACTCATCACCCACATATAAACACATTAAAAAGGATGAAGTGATTTGAATCCTGAATTAAGAGATATGCATATTAGAAGCAAGAGCACTACAAAAGCTACCATAATAAAATATGGAAAGCAAAAATGCTAATCTTTCCCAGTGACAGAAACAGGTGGGGTTAAAATGTACTGGTAACTAAACCACAATTTGACTAATTTATCATGCAGACCGTACGTTTTCTGGAGTAATTTCCCTATGAGATGCATTAATTTACAGCATATGCTCCCCATCTAGATACTCTCATACCAGCAGCATACTGGCCATAAATTAGCATAGTGCAAGAATACGCGACATAACAAGTGCACAAAGAGCTGAAACAAAACATTATGAATCTAAACTTTTATAATATATTTTTCTTATTAACTAACAATTGATAACGTAAAAGACTACCCAGCAAAAGAAGCCGCATAGCGTACACATGGTTCAACCTTCGATGCAGCTGTTGCTCTCCATCTCACAACTTGAGCTATATCTAGGCTCAGCCTTTTACCCAGGACGATGTGCAATGCAGATGTTATAGGATCTCGAGCTCCAGTGGTGCTGCAGAATAGAAATATAATTCACTATTCAAGAAAAGCAGGAATTTGTATCAACTCAAATAGTATCAGATGCTATAGTAGGTAAAAAAATGAGAAAAAGAAAAATTTATTAATTAAAGTTAATGTGATATTTATGATCTATCTAGTCAATAACAAAAACCACAGAACACTCTGGTCATGAAAAAGTAGATAGCAATTTGAAATTTCATTTTAAGCAAGCATGATGAGATTACAGAAAAAAAAAATTGCACGTGCTAACTGGCAAGCAAGATAATGAAGGTGAAGCAAAAAATATGAAACTAACTAAGAACATTTCACCGATAACCAATTAGTTTTATGTTTGCTATATTTGCAACCATTGATAGCAGAGTATATCTGTAATATTTGAAACACGAGGGATGCCATTTTAAATTCATTAAAAAGGTAACAATAGTCATGCCTCGAAAAACCAAAAATAATATAAAGTAAGAAAGTACCACAACACTATGGCATCGGTTGAACCTGCAGGAATGATTCCAAACCTAAACCATTCATTGGGGAAGGGAAAGTCAGCATCTTGATCTGTTCATTGATCAAAGCAGAAAAAATAAACAGTTGTAAGATGTCGCGAGTATATAAACAAGAACTTATATTAAAAAAAATAAGATTTTTTCTTATATTAAAAAAAAGAAAAAAAGAAGAAGGAAGATACATAATAAATAAACTGTGTTGGAAGAAGCATCTGTAGTTCCTCTGATTCCAGATAATGCCAGTGATACATAACCAACCACGACAACAAAAGATCAAATCCATAACCATAACCTAACTCAATAAGGAATGTAGTTCTTACGATAAGTATGCAAATTTGATGAACCCGATCCATTATGTTGTGGAATTGCGAGTAGGGGATCATCATCTTCATTTTGATCAGAATTCTCAGAAACTATTTCATTTGGATTATGAACTACAGAACAGCCATTAATCCCAACAGACTGAGCAAAATCGGAAGGGGCTGGTGGATACGGAGCTTTATACCTTGATGAAAGTAACGCATTAAGGATTTCATTGAAGAAACCATCCCCACCCTAGCAACAAATCAATTGGCAAACAAACAAAATTTAGAAAACAAGATGAGAAAAAAATGCTTGGAACTTATAGCATATTAGACAAACAGCTCAAATATAAAAACAGCACATGTAAATAAAGCCATTTAAAAGAGGAATTCTATCATCATGGAACAACATATACATATAAACTACAGGAACCAGGTAAAAGCTGCAATTATCACTTAGAAACAGCTTGAACTACTATAGTTACTGATTGAGGCTGTTGTGGAGGCCTAGGGCCGATGTGTCACTGGCCTAGGACTGACTGGCAGGTGTTAATTTAAAATTAATGTGTCAGATTTTCTTTGACGGTAGCAATTTTATGAATATCTGCCTCGTTTGGTTTTAAGAATGCATAGCTATAATACCTCTCGTCAGAGTAGATATTCAAAATAGTAAAAATTTTGTGATTCACCCCAAAAACTTGTTGTCCATCATGTATACCTTCATTTTTTTATTTTTTTCTGTACTCTCATTTATGTTAAAAATTCAGATGATTAACAAATATTAAAACCATGCAACCTTGTGCCTTGTCATAAATTCTCCTGCTTAGTTGTTTCAAAACTCATTGAAAGGCATGCCTGGAGCTGTATAAGATCATATTGAAGCATCTCACAGTTACATGTGAAAACAGAAGCTGTTTACAGAAAAAAGTTCTTTACTACATTAGTCAATATATAAGATCATGTTGCATTTTGATGTGTGTAATTACATTGCATATATAATTATAATGACAAAGGTGCAGTTATCAAAAGCTCCAAAGGCTATTGATTTAATGAATTAATACTAATGTGCCATCACTGCCATGATTCTATGATTTTATCAACTGGTTAGCACACGGTTTACGACATGCTACTACTAGAACTCTAAGCAAGCAAGAAATGTATAAAGAAACTTCATGACTTACAACAGTTACAACACCATCATAGGATCTGAGCACATTGTTTGTAATAGATGTTATCACATCAAATGCATGTCCGGCCCTTTGTGTCACAATCACCTGATGAAGAAATTGAACCATTATTTTGCAATCACAGTTCATTTATCATAATGTAAATTGGTACTGAAACCTTAGAACTTGTGCTTCTGCAATCTTTCCTGTGGCAATAAAATGATAATTTTGACAGAATATGCATGTAATCATGTTGTTCAACCATGGAAGACAGCAGCTTGTATATATCTTTATTTGGTTACCAGGTTCTAGTCATTTTTTTTTTTAAATTTCATTAACAATATCAAATTTTTGGTTCAGTAGCATTAATAATTAAGAATTATCAGGTTACACTGAGAACTACAAAGATAGATAGATCCATGCAAATTATACTATTTCCAGACATTGCCTACCAAAATTCCAAATTTTCATATAGGATTGTCAACATCTGAAGATTGGCCAAACATGTTTCAGACTTTCATGGTTCCCCTTCCTAAGCTCTCAAAGGTTAATCAATAATTACACTGTAGCATCTGTAATAAAGTGGTTGAAGTGACTTCAAAATCTCAAAATTGAGCACCACAAATTCCTATCGGAAGACATCCTCATGCAAGACAGAGCCTTAGCTGACAACAATGAATGTGAATGCGAACTTATGTCTTATGTGTATGCTAACAAAATACTGTAACGCTACGACACAAGTAAGGTTAAGAATTTACCCTTGTTTTTATTTGAGCTCGTGCAAATATAGGAGCCACCATTTCCCAGTTTCTATAGCCATTACCTTTGCCACTTAGTGGATGAACGAAAACCTGCCGGTCAGAAATAATTTCTGGAGAAAATTTTACTATTGATTTCTGTGAATTTCATCAGCAAGAAATGAAACTAAACAAGAAAAAAGACTTGGTTTTTAATCAATTATATAGTACACACTACACACCAGAAGATTCTTTGGTCTTCCCACTTCTCTGTTCAGAGAAGCATTAACTAGATTCACCCACATCTCACATGTTGACAAATCCTTGTGACCAAAGGTGTATGTAGCCGGAACCCAGAGACATGGCTTAGTCTTGGACTTTTTGAAACCATGAACCTTAAGGAGGTACATCTGAATCAGAATAAAAAGTGTGCCACTGAATATAATCACCATATAAGGAGTAAATGCACATTCAGATATTATAAGGATAAGACCAAACCTCATAACCATGAAACTCCGTTCCAAAACAAATTTGTCCAGCATTTGATCTATGAATCGAACCATAACCAGCAAGCTCAACAGCATACATATCCGAGAGTTTGATGTTATCTGGAACTTTATGATCAAGTTTAATGCCCAAACAATGTGATCCTTCCTGCTCCAGTAGATACAAAAAAGCCAAAAATGGCGAAAGTTAAGCAATCTGATCCTGTAACTAACAGTTCGAAAACAAACCTCAATATCTTTGGATTTTCCACTAAAAGAACTACTCTTCTCATATTTTGAGATAAAAGGAACACCCCCTTTATCTAGAACATTATTTCCAAGCATACTTGCAATTCAACAATAAAGAATAAACAAAAGCTAACCCCCAAATGTCATGAACAAAACTTTCAAAACTATAAGGTCAGAATTCAATTTTCAACATTTCCCACATTGGCCATCAAATTCAAAGTTGTAAATTGCATCCAAGATAACCATGTACTACATAACATAATCATTCCCCAAATTTTAGAACAAATAAAAACCAAAATGAAAAATAACAAAACCACATAGCAAGATTGATCACCAATTGTCACAACAAGAGAATTTTAATAAGCAAACATAATGGAATATGAAGATATTAAGATTGAGAAAAGTTACATTAGGGATGGATTCACGCAATTCCCAGGACAACCCATCTGAATTATGAGTGAGAACTACTTCTCCAACATGATCCAAGAACATATTTGAACTCAACGCCGATGCTTCAAAATCACCACCACCATCATCATCATCAGAGGGTGCCGTTAGGTGGGCTCTGTTATCTGCCACATCATCCTCTCCGCTCCTCTCCATTTTTTAATGGATTTATTCCATGAAACAGAATCCAATTCTAGAAAGAAAAAGAAAATCTCAAATATCAGCTGATTTATGAAATAGAAATACGCGATTAGGGAACCACCCAGTTTTTTCAGTGAATTATTCTATTATAATAATTTTTAATTAATTGATTATAATTACGTAATTGGAACGCACAGTTGCACAAACATGTCAACTTATTTTAATATTTTTTTTTCTGACAATAACTTATTTTAATGTTGAATTGTGTGATGAAATATTAAAATGTATGGATGGAAATGGATTATTAATTTATTTTAGCAAGACCCTTTATTTTAAGAAGTCTCTAGATGTAATTATTTATGTGAAATAATTACAATTAATTCAAGATTTTTTACGGAGGGAATATCAAATATGACTCGAACAATAATATTTGTAGTTAAAACAATTTAAATCAATTGTTAATAAAAATATAAGTATTCTTATATTTTTTAATTAAGTTTTTATTTATATTTCAATAGCCGGTAGCCTTTTTAATTTTAATAACGGTTAGTTAATATTTTTAATCTTTTTTTTGAAATAGTTGTAGTTAAAATAATTTAAATCAATTTTTTTACAGTAATTTAAATCAACTGTTAATAAAAAAATATATTCTTATATTTTTTTAAGAGAGATTTTCCTTACTTTATTCTTTATTTCTAAACCCATTCTGAAAATTTTAATTTAAAAAAATTTCAAAACACTTCCTATTTTTTTTTTCTAAAATTATCTTTTTATCTTTTCACATATTCCTATTCTAAACATACTCCATTTATAAAAAAAATTAAATTTCTAAAAACACTCTATTTTATTTTAATATTACTCATATTTAATATCCCTTTGAAACGGAAAATGGAAAAGGGATGTAAAGTGATCAAATGAAAATAAAACTAAAAAAAACCTAAGAAGATCGAAACAATACGAAAACTTTTTTGGTGATCAAACTGTGAAAGTAATAAAACAATATTTGTTTTTCTCTTTTAGATTTTAAGTTGAGTAAAAAAAAATTCTTTTGGGTAAAACAATAATTTTAAATATATTTTTCTAGATATATATATATATATATATTCTAGTGTGGTGATGATTGAACATTGATGGTATTAGAAAAAAAGGGGGGAATTCATATTTGGTTGAACTAGGAAACATGAATTTATTATTATTATTATTATTATATTAAAAAAAACGGATGATGATAACGATGGAGGGTTTGATGGTGCGTGAGAAAAAAATTATTTTGAAGAGAAAGAAGAAGATATTTTAGTGAATAGGTTTTAGTTGATTTATTACCAACTTTTTGACTTAATCAATTTTAATAATGCTACCCCATATTAGCAATCAACCAATCCAAAATAAACATACGGAAAACAATAAAAACACAAAGATTGATTTACGTGAGAAACCCTCCAACTGGGCAAAACTCACGGGCTATCCTCCTAGCCATACACGGTCCTCAAATCCACTATTTGAATGAAATTTACAACCTAGGTTGACCTCAAGTCACACCATACTTGGTTACTAACCCTTTCACTCTACCCAACAGGCCTTTAATAGTGATCCTAGACCAACAAGCTTGTACATTAATCCACTTAGTCACAAAACTTAACAATCTTTGAAGAGATAAAACAACATATGTGAATATGTAAAATTATTCTATCATGCAATTAATGTTAGGCTATACTAAATGCTTATCTAAGGATTTAAAGTTTCAATAAGTGCAAATCTTAGATATCAATATCTAAATGCAAATGCATGAAGATTTAGCTAAAGGGCAAAATAGTTCTAAAAGATAGCTATCAATGAACATATATTCTCAACCAACAAACAACAACTCAATCATGTTATAAATGTCATTAAACACAAAGACATGCATTAAATCAACATATGAGGCCAAACCTAGGCAAATAAGAACACAAATAAATGCAAAGAGATTTATGGCATGTTCAAGTTACCTAGTCAATGAAAGCTAGAAGAATCCATGATGAGATGATGTTTGTGAGATGCTAGATGTTCATGGATTGATGTTTGGTTGAGTAAAGGTGAGTTCTTGGAAGTTTCTCTCTCTTAAGGAAGCTTGGTCTCTAAAAATTGGCTTATTGAACTCACAAAAATGAACAAGAAAGAAGAGAGAACATATATAATAAGGCTAATCAAAACTGCGTTGTTTTGGTAAAAACACGTATAGAAAATTACACTGTGCGCGGGTGCCATTGCGCTGGTCGACAGGTGCACCACCCGCACACAGCTACTGCACGAGATACGCGGGTATCGTTACACTGGTGAACAGGCGCACCACCAGCGCACACCTATTGCCCAAGATGCGCTGGTGGACAGGCGCATGACTATCGATGTGGACTGCGCGGGTAAGGACCCGCATAAATGGACCCGCGCACATTTAAGAGAAAAACATGCAAAGAAAAAAACATGCAAGGACTTCTACCTTAAGGCAATCCAAACAAGATGCAATAAAAGAATCATGCATGAAGAGAGTTGTAGCATGAGTATGCACATATAAGAAACACACAAGGGATACTGAAATTGAGAATGTATGAGATGTGTGTGTGTGCAACTAGATCTCTTAAATGAGAGTTAAGCATGTAATATACCTTTGAAGTGCTCTTAAGAATGATGATGCCCTTGAAGCTTGATCACGAACAATGAGGCCTAACTACCCTTACAAGCAAATCCCTATGTGGTTTGTCAACGAAATAAGCCAATTAAAATGTGAGGAACTTACATAGTCTTATCCCATGAGTCATCACTAAAATCCTCCTCAGCCAATAACAGCTTGTGACCTTGGATTTCACCACATGAATACATTAATATAATATGATTTCATCTGATGAAAATACGCAGCGTTTTTGCTCAAGTCAACAAATAGTTCACGCCTAGTTTGTTACACTGAAGTAGAAATATGTTTTGCTGGGCTTCAGTATTTAGGTATCAGCATGGGCTTCTTGCTTGGGCCAACTTAGTACATTTGCAAGATGGGCTAACCCATTTTAACAAATTCCACCTTAGGCCATCTTCTTCATATATGGATAGAGAACTTCCATGTGATACCTGCTCAAGACACAACAGAAAAATCAATCATAATCACCTATCTTAAGCAGGTTTAAGCAATGTTTAAACTTGCTATAAGATAAGATCTTAGTACCCATGTCAGCTGGATTATCATCAGTGAAAATCTTTTCCACCTGAACTATACCATTAGAGACTTGGTCTCTAATAAAATGATACAACCTCTATATGCTTTGTTCTTTCATGAAATACGAGATTTTTGACTAAATGTAATGCACTTTGGTTGTCAGTATATATAACAGCCTTTCCACCAAAAACATTAATCTCTCCTAAGAGGCCTTGAAGCCAAATTGTGTCCTTAATTGCCTCAGTAACAACAATATATTCAGCCTCCATTGTGGACAGAGCCACAACTGGTTGAAGCTGACTTTTCCAGCTGACACAACAACCTGCAATGGTGAAGAAATATGAGGATGTGGACCTCCTCATATCTTTATCACCAGCATAATCTGAATCTACATATCCTACAAGATCTATGACAGTGTTAGAGCAATTATAAATCAGTCATACAGAAGTTGTAGAACTGATATACCTAAGCAGCCATGTCATGGCATTCCAGTGTCCTTTTCCTAGGTCAACCATTTATCTAGATATGACACTCATTGATTGAGTTAAGTCAGGCATATTGCTAATCATAGAATACATTATTGTGTTGGGTGTAATTTGTAAATGTAAATGAAACAATAATAAAAGAAGTAGTATATTCATTCAATAGACTTATCTCATACATTTTAAACCACATGTATTTAACATCCTAGATTGCCGGATGTAATCTCGAACTAAGTATATGAATGTCATATACAGTGGATTCAGTTTGAGACAAGCAATCTAAAGAGTTCGTAGATAGCAAATAAAGTTGGGTACTTTATTTGTGTTTAATCTACATCCGCGGTCCATTCCATAATGTACGATGGTCTTATCATGGACTTTTCATATGGTGATATGAGAATGGAGGCACCTTGTATGATGTGATCATATAGGACCGAGCCACGATTTGTATGAATCTCTCACCAAGATCTGTTACACGATAAGATTTATATTCATCAACAAATGATGGATGTATGTGGGTGATTTTAATCATACATGTCTTACTGACTCCTTTAGGTTAGATCCTTATTTTTTGATATACCATAGGTGAGATCGGATGAGATTCCCGATCAATATGCTTCGTATGTTGGAATCGCGGTTTGGCTTGTGGCTGGGAAGGTTTGAGCACAATAGTGGAATCCACTCCTTCTTACGAGCAGTAGATAGTAGTTCCCTTTAGGATTGATTCAGGGCTTGAACGATATGAGTACTCTCCTGCTTTCGTAAGGAAAAAAGATTTATTGTTCATTAGAGAATCAATGGTACTTAATGGAATAGATATAATTGGAGGGATATAACAGACATTATGACCCAGCTTCATTTATGAACTACCGTGGAGGATCATACCATATGTAATAGCTATATCGATGGACACCGATCTTGTTTTGGTTTGTGTAATACATCTACAGTGCTAGAGTGAAACCTCAGGTTTTTAGTAGATAACTCTGAGATTAATAATCGTGAAATATTAATTAAAGAGTTTAATTAATTATTTCCAAGGATTATTGGAGCTCAAAACTGTGGGTCCATGAGGTCCCCTTGCTAGCCCGATTATTTAAGGTAACAAGAGACACGGTTAATTAATTGGATTGTCCAATTATTAGCTACGTTAGCGGCTTGGCCAGTTACTCGGAATTCCCGATTATTCTATTTCCTGATGTTAGCAATGTATAGCGGTCAAATAGGATCATTTGCTTCTCGTGACCTTTTACTTTTTTTCATCATGTGGGAATTAGAATTAATTCCTGTTTATCTACTTCTATCAGCATGGGGTGGAAAGAAACGTCTTTATTCAGCTACAAAGTTTATTTTGTACACTGCAGGAGGTTCCGTTTTTCTATTAATAGGAGTTTTGGGTATCGGTTTATATGGTTCCAATGAACCAACATTAAATTTGGAAATATTAGCTAATCGATCGTATCCCGTGGCACTGGAAATACTATTCTATATTGGATTTCTTATTGCTTTTGCTGTCAAATCACCGATTATACCCTTACATACATGGTTACCAGACACCCATGGGGAAGCCCATTACAGTACTTGTATGCTTCTGGCCGGAATCTTATTAAAAATGGGAGCATATGGCTTGATTAGGATCAATATGGAACTATTACCGCACGCTCATTCTCTATTTTCTCCCTGGTTAATCATAGTAGGTACAATGCAAATAATTTATGCAGCTTTAACATCTCCTGGCCAACGCAATTTAAAAAAAAGAATCGCCTATTCCTCTGTATCTCATATGGGTTTCATAATTATAGGAATTGGCTCGATAACTGATACAGGACTCAGCGGAGCCATTTTACAAATAATTTCTCATGGGTTTATTAGCGCTGCACTTTTTTTCTTAGCAGGAACGAGTTATGATAGAATACGTCATGGTTATCTCGACGAAATGGGCGGACTGGCTATACCAATTCCAAAGATATTCACGCTATTTAGTATCTTATCAATGGCTTCCCTTGCATTACCGGGCATGAGTGGTTTTGTTGCGGAATTGATAGTCTTTTTTGGAATAATTACTAGCCAAAAATATTTTTTAATAGCAAAAATACTGATTACTTTTGTAATGGCAATTGGAATGATATTAACTCCTATTTATTCATTATCTATGTTACGGCAAATGTTTTATGGGTACAAGCTATTTAATGGCGTAAACTCTTATTTTTTTGATTCTGGACCACGGGAATTATTTGTTTTGATCTCTATTCTTCTACCCGTACTTGGTATTGGTATTTATCCGGATTTTGTTCTTTCACTATCAGTGGACAAGGTCGAAGCTATTCTATCTAATTTTTTTATAGAGAATTTTCATAAATAAAAAAAGAAAAAAGAAATTTGAATTGTAACCAAACCCCTTTGGCGTTTGTGAGAACCTTTTGAATCACTCCACTACTTGATTCAAAAGGTTCTCGGCGGTTTCCACTCAGTTTCGTTTATATATATATGCGCTGTCCTATGTTTGTCTTCATCAGGCCCTTTCTTTTCTTCAATTTGCAATTCAATTAGATGTGAATTGTTAATTAAATGAACCATAACTATGTAACCCTATTCCTAATAGATTGACCCCGAAATAGCATATCCAAATTATAACAAAGCCCATAGAAGCCACAATTGCGGAATTAAAACCTTCCAATTTTTTTTTTGTTCGAGTATGGAAATAAATCCCGAATATAGTCCAAGTAATAAATGCCCAAGTTTCCTTTGGATCCCAATTCCAATATGATCCCCATGCCTCATTAGCCCATACTGCGCCTGAAAGAATACCTACGGTTAAAAAGATAAATCCTAGACTAATAATATGATAACTCCAATGATCCAATTGTTGAATCAATTGATACCTGTAATAATTTCTAGCAGAAAAAAAATAAGTATTTAGTAAAACATTGGTTTTTGCATTCATGTATTGTATTTCACCGAAGGAAAATGACTCAGTTACAGTTCCATTTAATAAATTATTGCTTTTACCAAAAATCCTTATCACTTTTCGAAATGTAATGACTAGAAGAGCTGTGGATAATAATGATCCGCATAAAAGAGCTGCATAGCCTAATACCATCATACTTACGTGCATCATTAACCACTGAACTTGTAGAGCGGGCACTAATATTCCGGATTGATGCATTTTGGTTAACAAACACGAAGTTGCAAAGCCTTGGGTAAAAATAGCACTTGGCGCGGTTATTGCGCTTAAATGATTTTTATGTTTTAAAATCCTATGAATAATGGAGAAACTCCATGACAGAAAGATTAATGATTCATATAAATCACTTAATGGGAAATGCCCCGAATAAATCCAACGAATTACTAATAATCCTGTTAGACAGAAAAGGGTAGCTATCATCCCCTTTTCTGATGAATCATATAGTCCTACGATTTCATCGACTAATAAGGTTATTAAATGAATTGTAATTCCAATTGAAATGACCGAAAATGATATATGAGTTAATATATGTTCTAAAGTTGAAAATATCATAAATAAAAAATGCAATTAAAAGTAAAAAGTGAAAGTCTCTGGAGTATACGGAATGGAAATCGGAAATTCAATTCATTAATTCATTATAGGGCTTTTATATATCTTTTAAAAGATGTTATGCCGCCACTCGGATTCGAACCGAGATGCTCTAGCACTACTTCCTAAGAGCAGCATGTCTACCGATTTCACCATAGCGGCTTGCTAGAAATAATAATAACTTATTTTTATTTAATCGTCTAAATTGAAAGTGAAAGAGAAAGTTTCAATGAAATACTTTTTCTTTTTAGGAAGCATTCAATTGATGAATAAAAACTTGTTTCAATAGAGATTGAAACAGTCTTTTTTATCTTTTTATTTAGTTATTTTATCGTTTTATTTAGTTATTTAAGGTTTCAGTATTATTTAACTTAATAATAACAATGAAAGTTTTCATAGTTTATGTTTTCATAAAAATAAAATAGAACTGTTGTACCTAAACAGTTCTTACTTCCATCCAGGGAAAAACTAAAAAAAAAAGGGTTCTTTCTTTCTCTTTTTTTTATTTTCTAATGATTAATTTCTCATTTATCTTATTTTATTAATCTAAAACAAAAAAAAAAACAAAATCAAATATTATTTTTCGTTTTTATGGATCACGATCACAATTTAAGCATAATATCCAATAATTCCAAAAATTTTATTTAATTTGCATAACTTTTGTCTTGTGGTAATCGTTAGGTTTTTTTCAGTATGAATTTGTCTTAGGGTTTATCAAACCAATTAGGTATTGAGCTAGACATATTATATAAAAGAATTTCGATTTCTATTGTCCTACTTCAAAAATTTCTTTCTAAATCCGAATTCTAAAAATCGATATTTTTAGATTGATCCTCCCTTTCAAACATAGGATTTTTTTATTACTTATAAATTGCATACTATTCGTATAGAAATTAGAAATACGCCGAAATGGCGAAAGACGCTTTTCTCATTCTCACTTGGAGTGATGATTCAGAAAGTTAAAAAAAAGTCTAATCAATAATTAGTTTCAACAACTCATTGCTTTTGTCTAAAGATTTCAATTTATGCTATACTATAGCATAAATTGAAATAGAAAAGAAAACAAAAAAAAAGAAAAGACAAAACAAAACCTTTATTATTGTCTTATTTATAAGTGGGTGGGTGATGGGGAAATTAAGAATCCCCATCCCGGGAATGAAAAGCATATTCAAATACAAATAAAGGCAAAACTCTCAATTTTTTATTCTTTTTTTTTTAATTAAAAAAAAAAAGTACCAATTCAGTATCCAAATCCATTGGTTCAAAACAGTAGGGAATGGAAATCATGATTTATTACTTACTTTTTCTATTTCTATTTTTTTTTACTTCTATTTTTCTATTCTATATTCAAAAATTGAGTCTAAATTCGAAACTAAATCGGCTCGTTTTTGGAGTCAGGTGGATGCGGATTCCAATTATTCCAACAATTATTTGTCGTACAAAAAACTTTTTGAATTCCCGGTCGAAAGGGATTTCGCTAACGAAAAAGCTTTCAGCGCTGCCCAATATCCCCTTTTTTTCCAAATATTTTTACGAATACGTTTTTTTAATATAGAACTACGTTTTTTTGGAACTGCCATTCAAAAAATAAAAAGTTATTCATTGCAAAAATTGGATGTGAAAGACATCTATTGTTTAAAACAAATCATTTTTTTTTTTTTCAATTCCTATTCCATACAATATCTGAGGCAAAATAATTCGTATTTCGGAGTTATTTGTGATACCTTTCTATCTCTGTCTCTTTTTGGGATGTTACATTTGTACATAAAAAATACATATCGAACAAGCTTAAGAACCCTTACCTACCTAATAAAAAACTTGAATCTTTCCTAATAAAAAACTTGAATCTTTTTCTTTTTTCTTTTCTAGTAATTGGTTATTAAATGCCATTTATTAGAATTTATTAGAATAGAACATAATCAATCAGTCCCGAATTAAACTCGTTAATGATTCTGAATAAACAAACAAAAATACCTAGTTCTTTTTTTATTAGGCAAAGTTATGGGACATCCTATGATTGATATCAAAATAAAGTACTTCTTTTTTTTTTGTCCAATTTTTTAGTCTTGATATATGTCCATAAATTTTTGTAATAGGGAATAATAATTGAAGTTGGAATTTGCTGCTACATTTTCCTAAAAATCTTACTTAGTATAAACTTAGTATAAAATAATTCGTTATTTTTCACTTTGCAATTTTTTGAAGTAGTTGAGAAAGGTTCAAACTAACTACGAATAGAAAATTCAATTTTAGTTTCAGTTGCTTTTTTAATACTTTAGTAATCTCTTTTAAAAGAGATAAGAACCGGTGAATCAGAAACAATTAATTAAGAATAAAAAAATTATTATTTTTATGGAACATACATATCAATATTCTTGGATCATACCTTTCGTTCCGCTTCCAGTTCCTATGTTAATAGGAGTGGGACTTCTACTTTTTCCAACGGCAACAAAAAATCTTCGCCGTATTTGGGCTTTTCCTAGTATTTTTTTGTTAAGTATAGTTATGATTTTTTCGTTCGATCTATCTATTCAGCAAATAAATAGGAGTTCTATCTATCAATACATATGGTCTTGGACCATCAATAATGATTTTTCTTTCGAGTTCGGACACTTTATTGATCCGCTTACTTCTATTATGTCAATATTAATCACCACAGTTGGAATTCTGGTTCTTTTTTATAGCGACAATTATATGTCTCATGATCAAGGATATTTGAGATTTTTTGCTTATATGAGTTTTTTCAATACTTCAATGTTGGGATTAGTTACAAGTTCGAATTTGATACAAATTTATATTTTTTGGGAATTGGTTGGGATGTGTTCTTATCTATTAATAGGGTTTTGGTTCACACGATCTAGTGCGGCAAGTGCTTGTCAAAAAGCCTTTGTAACTAATCGTGTAGGGGATTTTGGTTTATTATTAGGAATCTTAGGTCTTTATTGGACAACGGGTAGTTTCGAATTTCGGGATTTGTTCGAAATATTCAATAACTTGATTTATAATAAGGAGGTTAACTTTTTATTTGTTACTTTGTGTGCCTTTCTATTATTTGGCGGCGCAGTTGCTAAATCCGCACAATTTCCCCTTCATGTATGGTTACCTGATGCCATGGAAGGGCCTACTCCTATTTCGGCTCTTATCCACGCCGCTACTATGGTAGCAGCGGGAATTTTTCTTGTAGCTCGTCTTCTTCCACTTTTCATAGCGATACCGTACATAATGAATCTAATATCTTTGATAGGTATAATAACAGTATTATTAGGAGCCACTTTAGCTCTTGCTCAAAAAGATATTAAGAAAAGTTTAGCCTATTCTACAATGTCTCAATTGGGTTATATGATGTTAGCTCTAGGTATGGGGTCTTATCGAGCTGCTTTATTTCATTTGATTACTCATGCTTATTCGAAAGCCTTGTTGTTTTTAGGATCCGGATCAATTATTCATTCAATGGAAGCTCTTGTTGGATACGCTCCAGATAAAAGCCAGAATATGGCTCTTATGGGCGGGTTAAGAAAGCACGTGCCAATTACAAAAACTGCTTTTTTATTAGGTACACTTTCTCTTTGTGGTATTCCACCTCTTGCTTGTTTTTGGTCCAAAGATGAAATTCTTATTCAAGGATTAATTGAATAATGAGATTATTTAATTAATAAAAATCTAATAATGAGATTATTTGATTGATAAATTAATGATAATTAATTATTAATTGGATGTTGTAGATTCAAACCATGACTAAAATAAAATAATGAGATTGTTTTATTTAAGGCAAGTGTTTCAGTCTTAGTGAACATGATTATGTGGGATTGAGAATTCTACTATCCCATTGTCACTAAAATGCTAAATGTTTTATTGAAATATATGAGATATATTTTTGGAAAGATTTTAGTATCTAGTTTAAATATATGAAGATATATTTATATAACTGGGAGACTGAATTGTTGAATCACGAACTGATGAGACCAGTGAAATACATGAGAGCATCACCCTTATAATTAATAATGGTGACTCACGGCCAATTGAGCAAAAGCAATAAAAGATATGTAATACTCATTAAAGCACCACTAATTCTTAGGTAAAGAATAAACACTTTCATTTATTTAGGGCAAATTGCATTGAACCCCTTGAAGTTTGGACAAGTTACACTTAGATGAAAATTTTTATTTATTATACACTAATACCCCTAAAACTTAAATTTGACTTTAAAAATACCTAAAATGTCCCTAGTTATATCATTTTATACTTTATTTTTTTTATCTTTTAACCAAAAACTTTATAAACTTTAATAAAAATAAAAAAATTAAATAAAAAATATGATTCATTAAATAAATAAATAGTTAAAAAATTAAATAAATAAATAGTTAAAAAAATTAAATAAATAAATAGTTAAAAAAATTAAATAAATAAATAGTTTAAAAAATTAAATAAATAAATAATTTAAAAAATTAAATAAATAGATATTTTTTAAAAATCAAATAAATAAATAGTTTTAAAAAATCAAATAAATAAATAGTTTTAAAAAATCAAATAAATAAATAGTTTAAAAACTTAAATAAATAAATAATTTTAAAAATCAAATAAATAAATAGTTTTAAAAAATCAAATAAATAAATAATTTCAAAAAAATAAATAAAAATTAAAAAAAAATTAAAACATTAATTTTTTTTAAAGATATCCATTAATAGGGACAAGAAAAGCTCTAAATATTCAAACTTATTTATTTTTATTTTTTTTAAAAAAATATTTTTTAGAATATTTTTTTTTATTTTAATGAATAATATATTTTATTTTATTTTTTTATTTTTATTAAACTTTATAAATTTTTTGGTTAAAAGATAAAAAAATAAAGTATAAAATAATATAACTATGGGCATTTTAGGTATTTTTAAAACCAAATTTAAGTTTTGGGGGTGTTAGTGTATAATAAAGAAACTTTTTCATCTAAGTGTAATTTGTCCAAACATCAAGGGGATCAGTCCAATTTACCCCTTTATTTATTACAAGAATGATCACTTTCTTTTTGTTTTTAAAAGAGAGAACATTATGCCTATTAAACAAATGAAGAAAGTTTGGTATGCATAATCATTCGGCTATACCAATGAATGAAAGCAAAAGCGAAAGCAAAAGCAAAAGTAAAAGTAAAAGCAAAAGCAAATGCATTTTATATTTTGATAATGGGGCACTAATGCATTAAAGAAAGAAAATGTAATAAGCACTACATATTTTTTAAAGGAAAGTAAAAGCCATTTTATTATAGAATAAAAAGAAAGAGCACTTATAAAGGAAGCTCTTTCTTTCATCTTGACTTCTAACTTTTCATTCATACTTTGCCGAGAGAACAAGAGAGAGAGAGAGAGAAAAAAATAGTTTTTCCATACTCTTTCTTATCAATTTGCTTAAGTTGCTTGACTGAAAACAAGAGAAAAGAAACAAAAGAGTTTTGTTTCTATGTTCTCTGCTCTCTAGTATAACTTCTATTTAATTCCCTGAAGTCCATGACGCATCCACACGTGGTTACCGGATCACGGGTTATAGCGAAGAAGATTCGGTGGTAACAAATCAGAATAAAACGTAAAAAAAAAATGTAGGAGTTGGCATCAAGGGTATGTTGTAACTTCTCCTATTTATTCTTATATATTGTACTGGTTATTTACTTTGTTACAAAAAATTTTAAAACCCGATTTTCGCTACCTACATATTGAACCTACAACACTAGAATATGAGACTGACTCCATATATCTACTTTTCTCAATGGATCTAGGTGACAAAGCTGCAGACAACATGAAATTAGAGGATATAGGGATGTTTACAGGTTTACAATTCTTTATAGCAAACCTATATACAAGTTTTAACAAATATTAGTTTGTTTTAAACTCAGTTTAAACTCATCTCTAGACCTCTGAATTTCAATTCCTAAAATCCTTTTTGCATTCCCTAAATCCTTCATATCAAATTCCGATTTAAGTTTTGTCTTTAAGTCTCTAATCCTAGACATATTCTTACTAGCAAGTAGCATATCATCAACATATAAAAGTAAATAGACATAATTTTAAATATCATCACTATTAAAGTAAAAACATGCATCATATTTACTTTTAATAAAACATATGCTAGTAACAAAGTATCAAACCTTTTGTACCATTGTCTAAGGGCTTGTTTCAGCCCATATAGGAATTTTCTAAGAAGATAGACATAAGAAGGATTAGTTTTGGACTCAAATCCCTTCGGTTGAGACATATAGATGGTTTCATCTAAGTCTCCATACAAAAAGACGGTCTTAACATCTAATTGCTCTAATTCTAAGTTATAATAGCTGATTAGGGCAATAATGATTCTAATTGTTTTGTATTTTACTACAAGGGAAAATATTTATTATAATCTATCCATTCCCTTTAAGTAAACCCCTTAGCTACTAACATAGCTTTATATCTAACCTTTTCATTCTGCCATAAACCCTCTTTTATCTTAAAAATCCATTTACAAGATATTATTTACTGTTTTTCAGGTTTTCTAACCAGTGACCAAGTCTGATTTTTCTCAAGAGAATTAATCTCTTTTTTCATGGCTTGCTGCCATAATACACTTGACAGCTTCACTATAAGTCATAAGTTCAGAATTCTCCAATTCTTGGCCAGTACATAATGCAAATGATATAATATCTGCATGTACAAACTTACTGTTAGGTTTAATAATCCTCCTAGCCCTATCCTTAACCAGCTTGTAATCAGCTAGAGATCCACTGTTCTCTGATTTGATTTTGACTCATTTCCACCAGATAAAAACATCAGAATGCGCAGCCCTATCATCTTCAATTGGTTCATACTCAACTAGGACAAGATCAAATGGTGGGCTGCCAACTTCCACCTGAACCTTATTTCCATCATCCTTTAAAGGATCTGGATCAGATTCAGAGGATTGATCTTTGTCCTTACAAGGCACCCTAGATTCATCGAATATTACATCCCTACTTATTATTACCTTAAAACCTTTTTGGTCTCTCAACCAAACTTTATAACCTTTGACTCTTAAGGGATAACCTAGAAACGCACTTTTCAAAGACCTAGGTTTTAATTTCCCTTAAGATTGGTGTGCATAGGTAACACATCCAAACACTCTTAAGTGTTTCAGACTAAGAGGCCTCTCTGTTCAAATTTCTTTAGGGGTTTTAAGTCCTATGGCAGTGGAGGGAGACTTATTGATCAAATAGGCTGCAGTAGCAACATTTTCCTTCTAAAAATTCTTGTTCAAACCAGACCTTATAAGTAGGCATCTAACATTTTTCTAAAATGGTCCTATTAATTCTCTCAGCCACTCCATTATGTTGTGGAGTGTGTCTCACAGTTCTATGCCTTAGAATGCCTTGTTCTTCACAAAACTTATTAAAGTTTTCATGGCAGAATTCTAATCCATTATCAGTCCTAAGGATTTTAATTTTCTTAGAGATTTGATTTTCAACCAACCTCTTCCAAGCTTTGAAAGCCAAGCTTTGAAAGCCAAGCTTTAAAGCTTTCAAAAGCTTGATCTTTGGATTTTAAGAGGTAAATCCAGATTTTCCTAGAGTAATCATCAATTAAAGACAAGAAATATCTATAACCTCCATGAGATAGAACCTTTAAAGATCCCTACAGATCAGAATGAACATATTCAATGATCTGTTTTGAGGTATGTTGAACATTGCTATAGTTGATCTTATGTTGTTTACTTAGGACACAATTCTCACAAAATTCCAACTTGCTCACTTGATCCCTATTTAGGAGATTCTTTTTGCTCAACTCAAAAATACCTCTCTCACTCATGTGATATAGTCTCATATGCCACAGTACACTTTTGTCACTGTTTTTAGAAGCCACATTAGCAGCCTCCTTAATGACAGTCTCACCTCTCAGCACATATAACTCATTCTTCTTGTCACCTTTAAGATAACAATAGAACCCTTTGAGACTTTAAGTACACTTTTTTCAGCCTTATAGGAGTAACCCTCCTCATCTAGGATACCTAGAGAAATTAGATTTCTCTTAAGGTTTGGCACATATCTCACATCTTTAAACACCCTAATCATACCATCATACATTCTGATGCCTACTGAACCTATACCCTCTACCCCACATTGCTGATTATTCCCCATCAGCACACCGCCACTCTTGAGTTCTTGGAACTCAGTGAACCAGTATTTCCTAGGGCACATATGGAATGAGCAGCCTGAATCAAGAATCCATTCAGAACTCATATCTTCAGTGCTCACAGCTAAAACCTCACTGGGTTCATAGGATTTAGATGCAATAGCTGCATCACCATCACTTTGGGCCTTTTCTTGATTTTTTTCTTTTAAGTTCATAGCAAAATTTCTTAATGTGACCCTTTTTCCCACAAAAATAGCACTTTCTAGTGCCATTTCTGTTCCTAGACTGTGATCTATGATTAGAGGTCTTACTCATATGTTTAATCTTATTATTAGAGTGATTATTATTGTTCTTAACAGGCTACCTACCTCTAACAAAAAGATTCTCCCCACTGTCCTTCTTATCAAATTTAAGCTCTAATTCTTTAGATTTAAGAGCTGAAACATACTCTTTTAAGCTAAGAGATGTTCTGCCATACTTGATGGCTGCCTTCACTTCCTTAAAGAATTCAGGCAGAGAATTTAGGAGGATTATAGCCTCATTCTCATCACTTAATTTCTCATCTTCCCTAGTATTTGCTAGTTCTATGGTCATCTTCTTGAATTCATCAAGATTCTGTCATAAGTTCTTACTAGGGTCCATTTTAAAGGCAAACAATCTTTCCTTATGATAAATCTTATTAGTTAATGATTTAGTTAGATACAGACTCTCTAACTTTTTCTAGATATCACTGACAATTTTTTCATCATTAACTTCTCTAAGCACATTATCAGAAAGATTCAAGATTATGGTTTCTAGAGCCATTTCTAACATATTAGATTTTTGTTCATGAGTTAAACTATTTGGTAGTTTTTCCGGACCTTCAATGGCTTTGAGGATTTTCTGCTGGGAGCGTAAAGCTTTCACTTTCCTTTTCTAAATCCCCAAATCCCAAGAACCATCGAATTTATCTATTTCAAATTTCAGAGTAAAAACAGAATTATTAAAGTTACCGAAATTATGAGCTGGTTCTAATTCCTGAGTACTCTCTCCCCCACTGGAACTTTCTTCTTCTCCAGATGAGTCTTCAAGACCTGAAGGCTCAGCCACTGGAGGATCTTCGTCCCTTATGTCCGCTGTTGCTGCTGTTCCAAAGCTCTGATACCACTATTAGTGATTTCGGTTTACACTCGAAACCCTAACACTCATTTCCTTGTCAAGAACCTGCAAGTTTCACTTACAAAAATAGTATAAAGGAAAAACAAGCAAGAAAACAGTAACAACAAAATATATGTGAACCTAAAATTGAAACAATTAGACAGTAAAATAAAGAGCAAGAAAGGAGAAGGAAGACACCGAGTTTATCATTCAGATCAATTGATCCTACATCCACGTTGCCTTCACAGAAGAAGCTCTCTCCACTATAAATACCTTTACAAGCAAGATTACACAATACCGATACACAAATATAACCCATAAAATCCCCAGAAACCTAGATTTACAACACTACATGTATCAAACCTAGAACCTCACCCGGATCTACAAAATACAAGTGAAACCACTCAACCTTTCTTTGAATAAAATGTACAAACACTCACATCTGTTAGAGAACAGATCATCTCACTAAGATTACAAGAATTTTCACTTGGATTCACCAAGAAATCACAAAGAATACAAAGAGAGTTGTTCTAAGAATTCGTGAGAGAGATAGAGAGCCTTTTGAAAAACCTAATTTTGAGAAAAATGAATCAACATAATATATTTCTCTCTCCTCTTCCTTTATATAGTCTTTTCCCATGAGTTATCACTGAAATCCTCCTTAGCCAATAACAGCTTGCAACCTTGGATTTCACCACATGAATACATTAATCTCATGTGATTTCATCTGATGTAAATACGCAGCGTTTTTGCTCAAGTCAACAAATGGTTCACGCCTAATTTGAAACGTTGAAGTAGAAATAGGTTTTGTTGGGCTTCAGTATTTAGGTATCAGCATGGGCTTCTTGCTTGACCCAACTTAGTACATTTGCAAGATGGGCTAACCCATTTTAACACTTTTGATCATTGGTACATCGGTGGAAGTTTATTTGGAGCTTAAGCTTGCCTATGAAGGTGCGGCTTTTTATCTGGAATGTGTGTCTTGGATGGCTACCAGCTATGAGTAAACTCCATGGTCATGGTATTTTCAATCGATCATTATTGGCATTTGTTTCATCAACAACTAGAATTCATCCTCCATGTATAGTCGACTTGCTGCAAGTTCAAGGATATTCAAAAAGGTTGTGGTTTATTGATGAACCACAAGGCATCGATTCATTTGAAATTTCTGGATTGTTTGTTCTATTGCATTTTATTAAAAAATTCAATAAAAATATATCAAAAAAGAACTCTATCATCCATCTCATTTCTATTTAAGAAAAAACAAAAAAAAAAGTGGGGATCTATTATGGACTACCCCATTTAGTGGTTGGATCTCCAAAAGGAGGTTTGCCTCCCCCCATCACTAAAAGGAGGAGGATAAAGAACCAAACGGTACAATCACAATCCGATTGAAAACCACCATCACAGTAGAGATCATGATAGGATCTCTATCGTGGTCAAGCAGTGAGGGTCTCCATCGCGACAGGATCTCCATCGTCAATAGAGATCCCGCGGTAGGGGAGGCTTACCTCTTCCTATTGGGTGGAACAAGAGACAAGCATCCCCTTAGAGATCCAGTCATTAAATAGGATAGAGATTCATATTTGATCTTTACCATTTTTTTCTTTTTCTTTTTTTAAGAAAATTAAAACTAAAGGGGTATTTTGGTCTTTTGAATAGTAATACTCAATCAACGGTTAAATTTGACCGACATTCACCAATGACAGGGGAGGTCAATATTAGTTATTAATAAATTTGTTATCGATTGTAAAAATTAAAGGCAAACTTTTGAGAGGTTAGTTGTAATTTGCTATATTTCAATTTTAATAAAAGTTATTCAACAATTTTTTTATTGAAATATTATAATAATCCAGGGTTTATAGGAGGGGGACTTGACTCGAATCCACAACTTTATGGTATAGGTGTGATGGGCATACCATTATCCCGTTGGGCTAACCTATTGTCAAAAGTTATTTAACATTTCTAATCTTAGATAATTATGATAAGTGTATTAATTAATAACTTCAAAAAAATGAAGTTACTAATTAATAAGACGTTAAGATTTTGATTAAAAGATATTATATGCTTATAAAAATAGTCAAAGTATTAATTTTTTAATATTTTAGTAATTTCATTCAGTGAAATGTTGAGATATAATGAAACATTGAAACATATTGAAGTATGACGCATATAAAAGTTTAATGGGTGCATATATCACGGATCAAAGAGAAACTTTCAGTCAAATCGAAAACTAGTATTACAGAATAATAAAGTGCGGTATACTATTTACATTTATCTTATCATTCATTCCATTAGATAAATTTATTTTTTATATAAATCTAAAAAAAGGTAAAATTAAATATTATTATAGATTATTGTTATTATTATTATTATTATTATTATTATTATTATTATTATATTATATATTTTTGTTAATGTAAAAGTTTTCAAATTTTTACATATAATCTACAAAATAGTACTTGTCAATTATCATACAACACACAAACGTTATTAATATTATTGTTTTTATAATTAATTTTATATAAACATAATTTTACAATAAAAAAAATACATAAAAGTATGAAAAGTTAGGTGGCTATTCAACATAAGTTTAGAATGAAATTTAACTATATTAACAAACTAAATATATCAATAAATTTGACACTATGAATATGGTATCAAGTTACTTATAAAAATAAATGGTCAAAATGCAACAGCGGATAATATGTGGGGAGGAAATTAAAGCCCCTACCAATATATATATATATATATATATATATATATATATATAGAAAATCAACCAGTTCAATATTCCACAATGATTTTCCAAAGTTTATAAATTACAATGAAATAGACTAATTATCCTGGTGAGATCAACAAGTCCCAAAGAATGGCAAAATGAAAAATACTATTAATTATCCCGGTGAGATCAACAGGTTCCAAAGAATGGAAAAATATATTTTGTTTAACTCGGTCAATAGTCAATACCTTTCACAGATACGACACACTGAGGTTTATGTTAGATTGCTAGTGTAGTTACACCAATAATAAACTAGGATAAAAAAAAAATAGTAATTGTCATTTTTGTTATCATCTCTTTTTGAAATATTAAATTTTAGTTCATGTGTCGGATTTTCTTCGACCGTAGCGATTTTATGGATATATGCTTCATTTGGTTTTTAGAATGCATAGTTAATATACCTATCGTTAAAGTAGATATTCAAAATAGTGAAAATTTTGTGATTCACCCCCCAAAACTTGAATCAAAAAGTTAAATGGTGATCTTATTCTGGTTAGAATAGAATGAATGACCCTAGTGAGGAGTGACTTCTTTTGCCTGACCATGACAGCATTATGTTGTCTCGTCTCTTAACAATATTTGGGCCCAGTTTGACATTGTTATGCTGTGCGGGAAATTGTTTTTGGAATTATTGTGGGAAGAATCAACTGAGAAGTGCCGTAAAACCAAAAGCAATTTCAATGTGTTTGGTAAACTGAAAGTAAAACTTGCTGTGACTGTGTAAAATTACTAAAAGGACATCATTGTAATGAAACTTGCCCTTATCCACTATAATTATTTGATGAACTTCAACATAATTTTTTTATAGGGATTTTAATAACTGAAAATGAAGGTTAATATTTGTAACTAAAATAATAATAATAATAATAATAATAATAATAATAACAATAACAATAACAACAATAATAATAATAATATTAATTATTATTATTATTATTGTAATTTGGTCATGATATTGTATTAAATTATGCAAACAAAGAGAATATATTTTATAAACGAAAAATATCAAACATAACATTATGGAACATATTACATGAGTTTTTTCGTACTAATAATTGTAAATAATTGCTAAGTGCGTGCACTCATTTAAATTTGTGCAATTACATTTCTTAACATTTACATTTCTCGTCTTCTCCAACCATCTTCTTCATGTGCATTGACCTCCATTTCTTCACAAAATTTATCACAAACCATGCCAACCCCTACATCCAATATAATCATAACTACATCTATTGTTGCTAGAAAAAGCAACCTTTTTTTTTTTGAAAAGGCAATAATATTAAGGGCAGACCAAGGTCACCAAGGGTGCGTTTGGTACGCTGGGATAGGACGGGACAAGAAGGGACAACTTTTGTTGTCTCACGTTTGACACACCAGTGGCATGGGATGAGACAGAACAGCATGAGACAAAAACCATAAAACTTGTACCACCTTAGACCCTCGGCTGGACTTGTCCCATGCATGGGACAAGTCTGGAAAAGACATATTTGCCCTCCAAACTTCAAAAAATTACAAAAATACCAACGATAAATTAAAAACTAATCTTCAATTTCATCTTCACTCATCCTCAGCTGCTCCACTCCTCTCTCTCTCTTTCTGTCTCTTTCTCATACCAACTCGCCGTTGACGCCTGCCGCAGCTGCTGCTGCTGCCGACGCCTGCCGTTGCTGCTGCCGCCGATCCGGAAGAGGGCGTTGATCGATTTTTGTGATGAAAAGGAAGCAGCTCCACTTTTCAATTTTTTCAATTGTCTCTCTGATGAAAAGGAAGCTACCGTCGATCCGGATGGTTGGGTTTTTTGATTTATTTTTAGATTTGTGTTGGTTTAGTGTTGGGTGGGTTTTTTGATTTATTTTCATATTTGTTTACAGATTTGTGTTGTATAATGGTTTGGTGTTGACCGTTGATGATGATAATGATGATAATTTGGTTTTGGTAATTCAATTTTTCCAGATTTTTTTTCTTCCTTGTTTGATTTCCAGATTTTTTTTTCTTTGTTTAATTGATTTAAGAATAAATTAATTATTAGAATGAATTTAGTGGAATTGATTTGTTGTTTTTGTCTATGAAATTTCATTGAAGAACTTTTCCATGGTAAAGAGTATGGTATTTTGTTCTTTGATTATCCTCCACCAGAAATTGTTGATGTGTTCGATACTGATGTTAGAAGTCTAGCTTGTTCCAGACGTTGCTCTGTTTCCTCCCCTCTTTAGTTTTCATTTTTGTTTCTGGGCTTGTTGCTCTCCAGCACACCAAATTTTTTTTTGTTGTAATTGGATTCCCCAAGAGCCAGCCACTTTTATTGAATTTGGTTTTGGTTTTCAGCATTACAATTTACTTTCATCGTTACATTTTAAGACTATATATAATAGCTCATTCTATTTGATATTTTTTTTAGTACAAAAGAGGACAAAGTCTAGAAAAAAGAGAATCCATAATTTAATATTTTTCAAATTCAACAAAAGAATCCATAATTTGATCCATTTTCTAGGAGTTTTTTTTTCAAACTTAATAAAATTGTTATAAACATTCGAAAGGATAAGAGGCAATTTGGTCATTTGAATCTCTTGACCAAATTGCCCTCTTGTCCCGTCCTGTCCCAACCATACCAAACGCAGAAACGGTACAATTATCAGTTCTGTCCCAGGTATTCCAAACACAATACGGAACAGCTGTCCTGTCCTGTCCTGTCCAATCTCATTCAGTCTTGTCCCATCCAGGTGCCAAACGCACCCCAAGGAACAAGGAAACAAAAGGCAACACAGGCCCAAGCGAAACAAAATGCAAGAACAAACAAAACAAGCAAACAGAAACGATAAAACGAAGCAAAACAGAGCAAACTCATGTCCAGACAATAAAAATCACAAACAGAAATGGAAACAAAAATCATAAATAGAAAAACTTATGCAAGAGAAAAAGTGAAATACAATGCACCCGCTACACTTACATTGATCATGTGATATGAACATCCAATTATATATCACAATCTCATTGTGTCATATTACACACAAGTTTTCTTTTGTTATTTGTATCCCATTCGAATCTAAATCCATTAACCAAATTTTGGTATGACAAAAATTAATCAATCAATATATATTATGGCATCACAAGAACTGGTTTCAAAACATAATCCATTTCCAGCCACCTCTATATGTACCACAGATAATTAATTATGTCATGATGAAATAATATTTAAATTTGGATGCGGTACTTCTCACCATGAGGTTGTCACTGTAAGAAATCTAATTGTATATATGTATTCAAACAATCATAAATATCCCACCCAATTTTTTATCTACAAGATCTAGAAATTAAACAAATTAAATAATTTGGCTTTGGCAAATGCATGAATGGAGTGCATGAATGTACAGATTTACAGGCCTTGATAAAAACAAAAACATGCATACACTCTGTCTCTTCCACGTTCGTCATCAGCTAGCCAGCAATAAGAGCTAGCAAAATAAATTACAGGAAAAATGAAAAAATTAAATGAAGACTAGAACATTTTTATAATAAAAGAAAACAATTAATAGACATGAATATGATATGATCACATACTTTTTTTTTCTTTTCTGAAAGGCAATTTATTGATAGAAACAGAACACCACAACAGAACAAACAAGGAACCCATGCAAATGAACCAAAACAAGGGCAACAGAAAACAACAAGAAGCAGCCACAACTGCAACACCAGGCCACAGGAAGAAAGACGAAACAACGCAGAAAGTAAGCTGCTTTGTTAATCTAAAAATCATAAGAGAACACACACATTGTATTTTTTTTTTCATTTTTCTCAATTACCAAACAGAAATGGAAATCTAGACAGAAAACCCCCCCAAAAAAGGAAATAGAAAAAGACCCAATGAACCCAACTCTGAGTTGATAAATGAAAAGCCAATGTTGTAACAAAAACACAATCATGGTGTAACAATTAAGCATTCTAAAGCCTAAAATAAAAAAAACAAAAAAAAAACAGGAGTTTCTGCAAGAGAGAGATAATAGGAAGAGAGAGAGAGAGAGAGAGAGAGAGAGAGAGAGAGAGAGAGATGAGAAGAGGAGATCACTTGAGAAAATGTCGAAGAGGAGGGTGGTGTCGCTTTGAAGAGGTCTGGTGATTCGCGAGTTCTTCGTGCGTTGATTCACGAGGTCTGGATCTGATTTCAAAGATCGAAATGTCGAATGAATGATTTGCTTCAAAGGTCTGATGAATGATTTTGGTAAATGTCATGAAAGGCTAAAGACAAAATAGGAAAGTTGGGTAAAACTTCATTAAAAAACATTGTAGCGCGTTTTCAAAAGCATAAGCTGATTTTCAAAAACATGTATTTGTAGCTTCTCAAAAACTCGGTTGGGAGAAACTAAAAGGGGCCAAACGTACTTACCCACAATTTTACCAAACACCATATCATTGGTTCAGAATCACTTTTGGTCCCAAAAACAGCTGGGGAAGCAATGCCAAACTGGGCCTTAGACTCGATCTCCCATTGACACATCACGTCCATGTCCTTTTCTTGATCAAGGATTTGGCCATCTTGACCTATCATATCCATGTCCTCTTTTTCAACTAGGAGACCTAGATGATCTTCATGACCTATATTGCCGTATTGGTCCTCTTCTTCAGTCGGGTGACCTAGGTGACCTTCTTGACCCGTGTTGCCTTTATGCTCCTCTTGACCCATCTTGTCATGTTCTGGTCTGGTTCTTGACCCATGTTGTCCTCCGTCATCAGGGCAACGTCCTTTTGGGAAATCGAGATGGCAATGTCATCATCCTAGAACTTGAAGGCCACTTTTTTCAACTCATCCCCCAACACTTGCCAAGTTTCTTGAAAATACTGCATCCCATTATAGTCCGAGCCCCGGATTATTTGAGAAAATATTACTGTAAGAAATAGAGGTAATCAACGAGTTCAAATTTGAAATAGACTCGGTATTCCCCATCACTAGACTTGACGCCGGTTCGAACCGAACCGGCGAACCGAACCGGAACTGTCCAGTAAAAATCAGAACCGATTTTTCCGATTTTGGTTCTAGAACTGGACCAGAACCGGTATCGGGTGGTTCTGGTTCGACCGGCGGTTCCACCATATATATATATATATATATTTTAATTTTTATTAAAAAAAATGAAACTTTATTTATAAAAATAAAATGTTTAAAAGAGAATGGACATTGTAGAGTATTGTAGAGTATCATAACCCTTGTCCAAGCAGATATAATTTCTTTTGTATTATTCTCCTTTTTATATAGGTTATATCACTCTTCACTTTTCTTATTTATCCGATGTGGGATGATGGATTGAATATAACTATAGTTATAATCACTCTATGACCAAGATTAGGGAAGAATAATATTTGAATGAGATTTGATGATTTATTAATATATATATATATATATAATTATATTAATAATATACTTTAAAAAAATGATACATATTATTGCATTCACAGTCCACATAATATAGAAGATTAAGAAAAGTATATATAGAGATGTGATGTGATTTAATCCAAAATTAGATGATTCATTTTAAAAAATAATCCAATTCTTTTTTTCTTTTATTAACAATATTCCATTTGTTTACATCCAATAATATGTTAAAAAAATTTCAAATGGAAATTCATTATGTTATATCAATGGATGTAAATAGAAATTCAATCCCACATCCCAAATCGGATAAATAAGAGAAGTGTAGAGAGACATAACCTATATAAAAATGAGGAGAATGCAAAGGAAAATATACATACTTGGACAAGGGTTATGAGTTTTAACCTAATACTTTACAATGTCCTTTCTAACATTTTATTTTTTTATAAATAAAATGTTATTTATTGGAAAAAAAAGAGGAACCGAACTGTCGGAACCGGAACTGACGGTTCCAATTCTGGTTCCCCCCGAATCGGCGTCATATCTAACTAATTGCTTAATTAGGCTTTTTTTAACGTTAAATTTAGGTTATAGGGCTCATAATTTTTAACTTGATTTATTGGGTTTAGATTTAAGTTGAATATTAAAGTTTCTTAATGGGTTGACAACATCTACATTGAATGTAGGCTTTAATTTTTTTTAAAATTGACTCAAACTTGTTAATTTTTTTCAAAAATGTTAGGTTGGGCTACAGCCCACCCAAGCTTTTAAAGGGCTCCGCCCCTGATTGCCATCTCAATTTCCTAAGAGGACCCGAGCCTGATTACAGAGGACAACATGGGTCAAGAACCAAACCTGAACATGGCCAAGGCAACACGGGTCAATAAGGTCACCTAGGTCACCCGGCTGAAGAAGAGAACATGGCTATGATGGGTCAAAATGACCAAATCCTAGGTCAAGATGAGGACATTGGCGTGATGGGTCAAGATGACCAACAAGTTAAACAGTTTGATCACCCGCTGGGTCAAGAGGAGTTCGAGTCCAACCATGGTCAAGAGATGGGCCAACAAGATGCTGTCGTGGTCAAGTAGAAGAAGACACTCTTCACCAAGGTCTGCGACCTCATTCATGGCTGGATCTCATTCATTCTATCCAACTAGAATGAGTTCACCGTTTAACTTTTTGAATTTTTTTTTTGTTGATTTTGGTGTGGATGATTTTTTTGGTCCAAACCTGACTTATCTTAAAGAACATCCTTTTAAGAGGTCCAATCAATAAAAATCCTAAAATTTAATCTCATCAATTTCAAATATATGTTCAATTTTTTCTTTAAAAATATTAAATAAAAAGAGAATTACTAAAAAACTGGCCCTTTTTTGTCCTCTATTTGAAATGATTAGACCTAATTATAATAATCAATTAAAGAAAAGAAAAAACTGTTTATAACGTTGGAAGCCTCACTCTCTCTATTCAAATAAACAAATATTCCCTCCCCTCTCTCTCGTCACTTCAATTACTTAACACAAAAAACCCTCTCTCGTCACTTAAATTACTTATACAAAAACCATCTCTCGTCTGTCTGTCTCTCTCTTCAATTACTTACACAAAAACCCTCTCTCGTCATCTTCGTCTCTTTCAAATGTGTCCACAACCACCGCCGCAAAACCCAATCCGAGATCACCTGCACCAAAATATTGTGCAGGCCATATGCTAGGTGGGAATATAAAGGACAAAAAATATATATTTTTATGCATTGAGACTTTTTCTCGATGAACTCTTGGGAGTTGACAAAATCCTTGCCGATAGTTTTTCAACCAAAGTTTTTTTCGGAGGAGTACGTCAGTGGTTATGATGGAGAATACAGAGTCTATTTCACAGTTGAACTAGTTGATTACCTCTATTCCTTGCATGAATGCTTTGTCGAACATTCCAGGGGCTCAAACTTTGATGGGATGCAATATTTTCAAGAAACTTGGAAATTGTTGGGGATGAGTTGAAGAAAGCGACCCTCAAGTTCAAGGATGATGACATTGCCATCTCGATTTTACAAGAGGAACATGGACTGATGACGGAGGACAACATGGGTAAGAACCGGACAATGCATGGCCAAGATGGGTCAAGAGGACCAAGAAGTAGACATGACGCCGGTTCCGGTTCCGGTCCGGTTCCACCGGTTCCAAACCGGAACCGACCCTTTATTTTTATTTTATTTTTTTATTTTTATTTTTATTTTTTTTATAATCATATTTCATAAAAAAATTAGTCATGTAAAAATGTAATTGGTAAATGTATTTTATTGGGTTACCCGCAAAATAAAGTTAAATAAATAAATGACAAATTAAAAAATAAAATAAAATAAAACAAAACAAAAAAAAATAAAATTGACCTTGCACTTAATTTTTACCACAATTAAGTTGCCTACGTATCCTCTTAAGGGTTTAGAAGAATCAAATGCCACGTAGTTCTCTTACCTTTTATTGTAGATTTAGACTTTGGAGTCTTGGAGATGGGGATTTGGCTTGGAGTCGTGGACTAATCGTTGCTATGATCATCCGTTCAACTTTCAGCCGGTTGATCATCTTTAAAGAAATCGTATGGTTCCTCTTGATCGATTTCTTGTTGTCTATATTGAGCCTTCGTCCAATCTTTAACACAAGCTTGTATCTGAAGTGATTTCAGACTCATAAGGGAACGTTTTGGGTCTAAAATATTCCCACCGGCACTGAACTGTTGTTCTACCACCACCGTAGAAACTGGTGTTGAAAGGATTTGTTTGGCTATCATAGCCAAGATTGGAAAGTACCTTTCATGCTCTTTCCACCAGTGTAGGATATCAAATTTTTTATCTTCGGTGTCTTCTATGAACCCAAAAAAGGTACTTAGATTAGATTCAAGCTCGGAATATGTGGTGGAGCTTGATGAAGAAGAACCTCGTAATTTTTTGGTTTTTTTTGATAAAAGATTATACCATAAATTAACAAATCCAGAGGATGATGATGATGAACGAGATACATTTTGAGTTTGTGGAACATCTATGTTCAGTGATGGACCGTAAACTTTAATATATTCATCATATAATTCATACAATACTGTCTTAACCCTAGCACAACACATATCAACATCATAATCTATTTTTAAACCTTGTTCTTAATAAACAGAAAGATAATCAGGCAAACTTTCTAATCTACAACGTGGATCAAAACACAAGGCAATCAAATAAATATTCGGAAACTCCTTATAATATTCTAACCATTTATCCTTCATAGCAGTAACAGACTCATGTAATTCTGAGTCGGATTCATAATGAGCAAATGCACCAGCAATATTAAGACTCTCAATAATAAATAAATTAGTTGTAGGATAATAAACACCAGATAAATTGTTAGTAGCAGTATAAAAAACTTTTAACAAACCACAAACATTGCTACAAGCATCCCAATGACTTTGATAAAGATTAATGTGACTAACATGATATTGAATAAAAGTAACTAATAAATCCCTATATTCATAACTTCTAGCAAGCAATTTATAAGTAGAATTCCAACGTGTTGGAACATCGCGAGGAAATCTAATGGCACACTTACCTATTTTGCTTACAATATGCTGCCCATAATTTCATTACAGAAGGATGTTTCCACAAAAAAATAGAGGGCATCTTTAATAGGTTGAATAAACTGTTCAAGAGTTTTTAATCCTTTTTGAACACATAAATTGAAAACATGGCATGCACATCTTTGATGAAAAAATTTACCACAAAGATAAGGTTTGCATAATTCAATTAAAGCAGGAATAGCAGCGGTATTGTTAGAAGCATTATCAAAACCAATTGCAAAAATTTTGTTCTCAATTTTGTACTCTGTGAAAATAATTCTAAGATGTCTAAAAATATTAGCAGCAGTGTGTTTATCATCAAAAACTCTAAATGCAAGAATTCTTTTTTGGATAGTCCATGCATTATCCATATAATGGCAAGTCACATCTATGTATGAATGCATTCGCCAATGATCACTCCATATGTCGGCACATACGGAAACACGACCATTATATTTTTCTAAATATTTTTCCAACATTTTCTTTTCTTTTTCATAAATGTTTTCAAGTGCTTCTGTGAGCGTGGTTCTAGGAACACGACATGCAGCATGATTTAATGCTCGTTGACAATAATTATTAAAACCAACATTTTCACCAAAACTAAATGGTAAGTGTTCTACTGCAACCATTCTAGCTAATTCTTCTCTATTTTTTGCATCACTATATTTAAATAATTGTTGGTTAGGGGTAGCGTACCTGAGAATTTGAGATTGTGAACTCGATTTGGCCTGTGCATCTGGATGTGAGTCCGTTATATGCTTCCGATATGTGCCATATCCTCCAGATTTGTGCCATTTAAATACTTTTTTGCAGTAATTTCAAATCACTACCGTGCTTCCATCTTCATGCGTAACTTTCTTCATATGGAGTACCAAGAGATTAGATTTGACCTGCTTCGGTAACTTTTCTTCCATATGTGGATCAAAATCAAAATCTTGATGTGGGTTGGGATCAGGGCCATCACCATCAGGGTCATCAAGCTCATCACCATCATGGCCAAGATCAGGCATATTTTCTGATTGGCTTGTCAAAATGAGGGTGACATTGAGATCGGGTTCAGAAATTCTAAGAGAGGGATGAGAATGAGATTGAGGAAAGTTTAGGCCTAAGTCTTCAGCATAGACTTGTTGTTGTAGATACTCGTGATAGGCACGGTCGTCATGACCGAGATTATCCGTCATACGACCCTTACCTTTCATCGAAATGGAGCGTCTAGGAGCGTCACCACTTCTACTTGCCATTTTAAAAGTTGAATTGTAAAATTCCTTGAACAAAAAATGTTAAAAAATTGATTTAAAAAATGATTAAATGGTTGGAAATAAATTTGAAAGAAAATTAGAAACTTAGTAGTTAGTAATTGCAATTTGCAAATAAAATATATTGTAAATAAAATAAATTGGATATAAAATAAATTGCAAATAAAATAAATTGGAATATAGAAAATAAAATAAATTGTAAATAAATGAAATTGGAAACTTAGTAATTGACTAATTGAAAATTAAATAAATTGGAAATAAGAAATATTGCAAATAAAATAAAATTAGAAACTTAGTAATTGTAAATAAAATAAATTGGAAACTTACTAACTTAGTAATTGCAAATAATATAAATTGGAAACTTGGAGACTTGGAGTTTGAGACTTGGAGAATTGAAAGTTTAGAGAGAATTGAGAATTAGAGAGAATTGAGGAAATTGGGGTGAGGAAAAATGAATGGAGGGGTAGGGTATTTATAGAAAAGAAAATGATAAAGAAAAAAAAAACTGAGTTGTTGGAGGCCCAACGGTCTGCTGACGTCAGCAGGCCGTTGGGCCTCCAACACCTCGTTAAAAAAAAAAAAAAAAAATTTTAAAGAGGAACCGGCCGGTTCGAACCGGAACCGAACCAGCCGGTTCTGGTCCGGTTCAAACCAGCCGGTTCTTCACTGAAACGAACCAGAACCGGAACCGGCCGGACCAATTCCCGGTCCGGTTCTGGAACCGGAACCGATTTTTCTGGTTCCGGTTTCGGTTTTCTAACGCCGATTCCGGTTCGGTTCTCTGGTTCGAACCGAACCGGCGTCATGTCTACCAAGAAGGCAACACGGGTGAAGAAGGTCAACTGGTTCACCCGGTTGAAAAAGAGGACTAATAACTTTGACCGAGTTAAATAAAATATATTTTTCCATTCTTTGGGACTTGTTGATCTCACTAGGATAATTATGGATCGTTTGTTTTTTTGTCTGAAGACTGAATAGTCCTGAATTTGAATTTTTTTGAAAACTGAATAGAGACTGAAATCTGAACTTAAATGACATGTTTATTTTTTTTTCCACACATCTAAATGTATTGTCAACACATTTGTTTTTTAAAAAGTAAAATTGTCTGAAACTAAATAATTTTACATTTATACCAATGTTAAACAATTATACATACATGAGCGTACCCATGAGTTTTTGTTAGGGTGGGCTAAATCAAAACTATATAAATATATATATATATATATATTTATATATATATAGAGACTTCGACAATACTAGAAAATTTTATTAATTGAAAAACAAAAATTCACCTAGATAAAGGGATATAATGAGTCTTATAGTTAAAAGTACATAAACTAAAAAAATAAATTGTAGTAAGAAGATAAGTTCATAAAAAAAATAACAAAACACTAAATTAAAAATATGAATAACAAACTAAAAATAAATAAAAATTAAGAAAAATACCTAAATCGAAGAACCAATTATGAATATTTTTATAATTGAAAATTTCGAGAAACGAACATAATTATTAATTGGGAAGAGAAAAAATTGGGATTTAGGACTTGAGAGAGAGGGAATTGGGATGAGAGCGAGAGAGGGGTGTATTCAGGGCCTGCCCTGACTATTTTGAGGCCCGGGACGAAAATCTGATATGGGACCCCTTATTGAGAGAATGAGAGTTAAGACTTGAGAGAGTTGAGAGAGATTTTTTTTTGTGAGACGAGAGTTGAGAGAGACGTTGAACTTGGAGGCTAGAAATTCAAACAATAAATGGACTTTAATACTGATATGTTTGAAGATAAAAAAAAACATAATTAAAGATTTCATTTAGAACTTTTTTATCTTGGGCCTCTTGGTCCAATTTTATTTAGTTTATTTTAATTTTTGAATTTTTTTAAATATGAGCACTTTACTAATACCCATAATAAATAATTAGACCCTTTTAATTTGATATAAAATAAAAAATAGACCCTAAATCAGTATTAAAGTCATTTACACATGGACCCTTTAAAAAAGGGGCCCGGGGCGGTCGCCCTTCTAGCAGAAAAGGAGGGCCGGCCCTGGGTGTATTCAATTGTGTATAAGTGTATTTGAGTGTGATTGATTGAGTAAGGATAATAGGATACATACTGCAATATAATGATTTATAAATAATAATAATAATAATTTATTAGTATGTCGGTTGAATTGACCTTAAAGAAAAAGGAAAGATGTTGCCATGTTGGATTGTTACGTGTAGCATGTAGGAGTCTGAAAATAGGAATATGAAAGAAGGGTGCTGCTTTAATTAAAAGAATCAAAAATTAATTTTTTTTTTGAATTGAAAAAGGCTGACTCGGCTGTAGCCCTGGTCAGCCCCCTAGATCGTCCGTCCCTGTATACATATAATATGAAATAAAAACGATCAAAAATTAATAATTATATATAAACACATATGATCATTCTTCGATTACAAATAAACTTCATTTTTACTAAGAAAATAAAATATTTTTTTTAAATAAAAAATAAAATAGGCAGCAAAACTTATACAAAACACTCTAAAAAAATAATATATAAATACATCACCCTAATATCATAATAAAATATTTATATTAAAAAACAATATGAGAAGTGATTAGGGTTTTTATTTTTATTTTTAAGGATATTTAAACTAAACAATATATTAAAATAAAGATTTCTGTACCATATATAATTATGATGAAATTAGATATATGTTATATATGGGGGATAGTATCGGAAGAAAAGATTTTGGATTGTATTTAATGCAATTAAGTGAAAAGTCATGATTTTTTACTTTTTATTTTAAGTTGTTTTTTTAGTATTTTTTAAGTTGTTTGACCACTTAAAAAAACAAATAAAACAACTTAATAATTATGATTCAGACTCATTCGTTTTAAGTGAAAAAAACAAACGACCCCTTAGTCTATTTCATTGTAATTTATAGACTTTGCAGGGGCGGCTGGTGCCTTAGGAAACTTACCTATCGCCCCAGTTAAAATTAATGCCCCAAAACAATTTTACTAGTAAAAGTTTTTAAATACTCTTTAAACACCCGACCCAGCACACTAAATGAAGTGGATTGTGTTTTAGCACAACCCAACAATTATCAGTCGTGTTGTACTTATACCGAATCGTGCTTTGTCGAACCTTATTTAGGTCGATTTGACCCAATTTTTATGTTTAATTAATAATATATGAATCAGAACAACAAGAATAAAAAAAATAAAATAAAATACAAAAACTTAAATCAACATTTTTACATTTTATAAATAAGAATAAATGTTAAATAAAGCATTTTAAATATTAATTTAGTTTTTTTTTTCATTATACCTTCAAAGCCTCGTTTCAATTTTTTGCTTAAGGCCCTGAATACCCTTTAGCTGCCCATGTTCTTACTTTGGAGTTTCATCCGGCTTATTGAGTTAGAATATAAGGCCTCCTGCTGCTTTCTCTACACTTGCTAGCCACCACATGGACTATTAACTTAAATTAAGTCCTAAAATGATCTCAAACATAAAAACAAACAGCAACTTAATGTATTATACTGCTATTGCAGTTAATATAATAAAGAAAGAGACAAAAACCGGAATAAACCAACATCATAAAGTAAGTCGTCCACATTTTGAAATACAACAGCGTAAGAGAGGAAAATGATCCATTCTAGATCGCAGCCAAAGATAAATACTAAAGAAAAAGGAGTGCATGTGTTGAGAAAAAGCTTCCACTCCGAAAGATAAATTATCAATGGAATACCAACTTGTAGCCAACGATAATATTGAAGAGCACCATCAATGAGGTCAACTTTGATGGAAGATACTTCATAAGTCATCATTCTCAAGTTAATAGTACTCGAGAATGCTGCAGCCATGAATGAAAAGGCTATTACTAGAAATGAGAATGCAATCCTAATCAATACAATGACGAATGTCGCATCAATAATAGTGCAGTACATAGTTTACTTTTCATTTCTGTAAGTTTACTGGTTACAGGGGAAAAGCGTTCCTTTGTCTTGTAAAAGAGCATTGAGGTCATTTTATGTATAACAAAATCAAATTATTTCAATGATAAAGTAAAATGAAATCAATAGCATTAGATTTTATGAATATTAAGTGAACTAATAATTATAAGCAGAACCAAACTTGAACAAATTTGAGGGGTCTAGAGTTGCATACCTTCTGAAGTCGATTTGGTTATTCAGATCTCTTAAAGTCCATTTATGAAGAATCATTCTAAGCATTCACATCAATTCCCTGGTCCTCATGTACCAAAGAAATACTCAAGAAAGACAAGTTTAACCAAATATTCTTGTTGTAATTTTTTATTGTTTAGTGATGTTGGGTTGAGTAGTGAATGGAATCATACCTTTTGAGATTTTTTTTTAATTTGTAAAGATCATAGGCTGTCAATCCTTGATTGTTTATAATGTCAACCTTTGATTATTTGTGGTACAACAGAGCAACCACTACTAAGGGATTATAACTCAATGCTTTCAAATTCAAAGGTGTATCCCCAGGGGTGAATCTATGATTTTCTGTCCGACGGAGCTAAACTAAATACTAGTTAGAATTTTTTTTTAAAACCTTAATAAGAAGATGGATTTCATTAATAAAAAGTAAATACACAACGACGAGTCACAAGATATAATAAATCAAACCCCTCAAAATGTATATCCCCACGAAATAAAATGAAGTCAAGAAAAAAACAAGGGTTAGTTTTCTCGAAAGCTCTCTCTCATGAGAGGAACAGTTGTGTTCAAACAGGTAGAGAGTCTCTCTAGTTAAGAGGAGAAGGTGACTGTAGGTTTTGTTTTTCTTTCTCATATTTGCGTATGTGAAGCCTGTTTCGGTTAGATCCGGTGTCTTCATGGGTTCTTCCCAGTTAGTAAAGCTGTGTGAGACGTTCTCTTTCAGACAAGGAGCCAATGTTTCAGATTAAAGGTGAAGAAGCTAAGCAAATGGATTATGGTTAAGCAAGTTGATTGACTTATTGAGCAACTTTGGAGTCCTTTTTGTAAAGTTGAAGCGGAGGTAATTGCAGGATAATATTTTAAATTAACATAAGAGATACTGGGTTTGGACTGTATTTAAAAACTTGTATTAGACATGTGAGGCTATGTAAATTTAATATATTAGTTAGTAAACATAATATATTAGTAAAAACTTAATTTTTCTTTTAGAAAAAGGCAGACGGGGCTACAGCCCCCACAATCACTCGCCCCTGTGTATTCCCATCCTTATCCATCCAAGGGTTGCTGGTGCCATAGGCAACTTAGGCGGTTGCCTAAGGCCCTAGTTAAAATTAATGTCCAAAATCAATTTTACAAATAAAAACTTTTAAATACTATTTAAACACCTGACTCAGTACGCTAAATGAAGTGGATCATGTTTTAGCACAACCCAACAATTATCGGTCGTGTCGTGCTGTACTTGTACCGAATAGTACTTTGTCGGACCTTATCTAGGTCGATTTGACCCAATTTACATGTTTAATTAATAAATATGAATCAAAATACCAAGAACACAAAAAAAAAATAATTTAAAAAACAAACACTTAAATCAACATTTTTACATTTTATAAATAAAGTTAAATAAAGTATTTTAACTATTAATTTAGTTTTTTTTTTTCATTATACCTTCAAAGCCTCATTTCAATTTTTTGCTTAAGGCCACAAATACCCTTGAGCCGGCCCTGAGACTTTGGAAAATCATATGTGGACTATTGAACTAGTTGATTTTCTATATATATTGGTGAGGGCATTAATTTCCACCAACATATTATCAGCTATTGCATTTTGACAATTTTTTATAAGAAATTGAAGAGATTTTATTGACTAAGTAACTTGATACCATATTCATATTTACACATGACAACGGTTTGGTTCAAACCGTGGAACCGAAACATAACCGTAGATAAAAAATCGGAACTGAAACCGGAATTTTGGTTCCGGTTCTAGAATCAGATCGGAACCATAAGAGCTAATGTACCAGTTATGGTTCAAGTTTCTTAAATTAAAAAATTGGACCGGAACCGGCGGTTCCGAACCGCCGGTTCCACCCACTTTTGTCTTTCAAATTCTTTTTTTCAATTTTTTTATTTCAATATTTTTTAGTATATATATATATATATATTATTTTAATTTCGGCTTATTCAATCAACTTGATTTACAATTTCACATCATTACATATCTAATAAGTTTTTTTAGTTAGTATATAATGTGTAAAAAAAAAACCAGAACCGTCGTAACCGGAAAACCGGAACCGGACCGCGGTCACCTCTACAATTAGTTCATAAACAAATGTTAAATTACCAAAGCCAAAATTAAAAAAATTAAAAAACCACAACCAAATTATATGGTCATCTACATTGAGAGGGAACTTGCTGATAATATGATTCCGTAACAAAAATTGATATTTTTGTGCCTTGAAACCTCGTAGTGCACCACTTCGAGAATATCTTGTTGTGTATGTAATGCAGTTTTTTGCTATTTTTTTTGTTGATTTTTTTGTGTGTATATGTGTGTGTTTTTTTTTCTTCTTGCATTTGGTATATATTTCAGGGTAAGACTCGTTATGTCCCCCCTAACTTTGTATATCATTGATACTTTTTATTGAAACATTTCTCGTATCGTATTGATTTAACTATTAAGGATATTATGATTTTAATCCTTCTAGTTAGTGTTGATCTGAGTTTGATCCACTAGTTTTTGGAATTACTAACTTTAGTTCTTTTGTAACGGTTTTCGTTAAATAACAAAGTCAGTGGGCAAAATGATTCTGCTGCCCTTGGTACATGTGAAAAGACCTTTATGCTCTTCATAAAGTGGGTTGTTGGGCATGCTGACCGCACCCTAGCCCAAATCCAATTGCATCCTGAAACAAGCCAACTTGGGCCACTAAGCGCACCCTAGACATTGCTGAGCATACCCCATAGCATCAGCGTGACGTCATGTCATCTTTTTCAGCCAGCTAACCCGTAGACCTGCGTGTGTCCGACCTGGACCCGGTTCTTGACTCGACATGCAACCCGACTGCTCTACACCGCTTTCGACCTCGTTTTTGGCCTTTTTGTGCCCAAAACGACGGTCGGCCTTTCTCCGGTCTGTTTTCCACCCATTCCAGCCTCTCACACGCATGTTTACCTCTCCATCAAATCCTCCAAACTTCCAAGGAATCACCAAACCCTCCCACCACCAAAATCCAACCCAAAAACCCATCCCACCACTAAAATCAACCAACCACCACACCCAGTGAATCGCAAATCACCCAACCACCATCACCAAACCAAGAACCCATGAATCGACCATCGTAAAAAAAAAAAACAAAAACCCATTGAATCCGTGAAGAGATCGGGATCGAGAGAGATGAGATTGCGAGAGAGGGCCTGGTGGTGGCGGTGGCGGTGGTCCAGGTCGTTTGGTTTCTGGTGGTGGTGGTGAACGAGTGAGAGAGAGATGAAGGGAGTGTTTGGTGTGTTGGGGTTAATTTCTTACTTCGTAAAGTTTTGTGGTTATTGTTTAATTACTATTTGGGTAGATATATAATTATATAAATTTGTCAACGGCATTTGTGTCTTTTATATTTTTTAATTTCTGTTTTTAATGTTTAATATTAATTATTTTAATATAATTTTTAATTTTTAAAATTTTTACATTATTAAATACCTTTTTTACCCTTGTTTATGAAAAACTTCTAGAAACTTTCATCACATTTCCCATATTGCCCTTGTTGACCTAACAGAAGTCAACTAAAATCTAACGGAATTGGACGGTACGGACTCGAATTTGTATTGTCAGAGAACTAGTGGACTGAACTTAGTAATTCCAAAAACTAGTGGACCAAACCCAGATTAACGTAAACTAGATGGACTAAAATCATAATATCTCTATAATTTATTAGAGTAATGTCAGACTTCTCAACTTTTTTGCTCAATTTCTTTCCAAGATGATGTGGCACATGAGTTGTTAACATCACATCATTCACCATATAATCTCATGATTTACATGATGTTGACAATTCACGTGTCATATCATTTGAGAAAAAAAATTGGAAAGTCTAACATTACTCAATTTTTTTTATCTCAGCTGTTACATGGGTTGGAGTAAAAAATTTGGGATTTTAGATGGAATGTGCAGTATTTCAGATATATTAATGATGAAATTAAGGGGTCGTTCGGTAACGTTTTTGGTTTTTGGTTTTTGGTTTTTTTGTTTTTATTTGTTTTCAAAAAATTGATTTTTATAGTTTTTGGATTCGAAAACGCATCTAGTAGCAATTGCTGAAAACGATATTCAAATAATGAAAACATAAAAACGCGTCCCGTAGAAATACTTGTGGCAAAATATAATGTCATCATTTTGATAAAGAAAATAATTTTAGCATAATATATATATATATGTGTACATAAATGTTCAAGATAATATGTACTAATATAACTTCATCAGTGCGTTGGATGTGGACCATTAGATTTACATACTTTGACTCAAAGTGTATGCACTTGTCAAAACTTCTCCATAATCAGTGATCCACATGCAACTGGTGTAAGTTATTTAGCGCGCACTAACCAAAACCGGACTCTATGTATATATATATATATATATATATATATATATATATATATTATTAAACAAATGAATTAACCTAATATATATATGAAAATTTTCACATAAGTGTGCACTGATGGAATTATATAAGTACATTGAATATGAACCACTCATTTTACATACTTTGACGAACTATATATGTACAGTATTTCTATTGTCAGTTCGTCCTGATATAAAATATATCAGGACGAAGAATGTGGATTATAGATTATGGAGAAGTTTTGACAGGTGCATACACTTTGAATCAAAATATGTAAATCTAATGGTCCACATTTTTCGTTCTGATATATTTTATATCAGGACGAACTGACTATAGAAAAACTGAATATATATATATATAGATAATGTGAATCATTAAATTTACATACTTTGACTCAAAGTGTATGTACTTGTCAAAACTTTTCCATAATCTGTGGTCCACATTTTTCGTTCTGATATATTTTATATCGGGACGAAGTGATAGTAGAAAGACTATATATATATATATATATATATATATATATATTATATATATATATATATATATATTATATATATATGCATCTGCTTCTCAACGTTTGGCTTTGACAACCAAACAGTCAACATCCTCTTATGTCTAGACAAATGTTCCTTCTGAGTATCCAGATCAATTACTGCTATCCCATATAACAGGTATTATAAATATAGTATACAAAGGAGACTCGGCTCACGTCTTCGATTGATGTAAATTCAGCCCAACAAGCATGTTAAACACTCTGTACTTTGCTTGATATTTCTTTTGCTTTTACAACTTCCTTTTCCAATCCCTTGCTCTCATAATAATCGTCTAACACCCATTGATATTTTGACCCTTTCAAACCAAACCAACGTCCAACACCCTTGCTTTTCGAACTGCTGCGGCTAAGGCTGGACCAGAGGAGCCACCACCTTCTGTGGAGATTCCCGGCCGCTCGACAGGTTTGGGGGTGGATGGTGGGGTCACGAACACCGTGTAAGCCCGATTTTGCCGATCGTTGGTGGAGGCGTGATGGGGTCCTTGTTAATTTTTTTTAACAAAATCTTCACCGGATCGATAAAAAGAAAATAATAGAAGGTAAAAGGAGGAGAGAACGAGGAAGATCTTCAAACAAATTCTGACCAGAAGAAGGAACAGAGAAGAGAAATTTAATTGAGAGAGTTGCTGAAGAAATGAAAGGAATAAGGACAGTAATACACGGAAGAAAATCAATACAATTTTTAAAGGAATAACAATTGGGTACTGGACGTTCATTACCCAAAATATTGATCTCATTAATGAAAGTGTAGCACATGAGTTTTTTTATCTTTTACTTATACAAATATCTCACAAATTGGACCGTGTGATATATTCTCATTAGTGGAGTCAGTATTTTAGATACTAACCAGTCATTACCCAAGTATTGTTTTTTTCAAATGAGATTTTTGATTTTTTTTAGTATATTAAATACATATAATTAAAAAAAAAAAACGAGTTGGGCCCTTTCGTACTGGGCAATGACAATAGGCCAAACTTATGTACCCAATTATTCAATGCTACATATTTAATTTGTAATAAAAAAAAATAGGCCCTTTCATATTGGGCTTGGGCTGTTGCACTTGGTGAACAAGCCCAGAGATGATAGGTGTTTACTTTTAAATTTGTAATTTTTTGAGAGAGTTGGCGACTCTTTTGTGACTTGTGAGATAGTATACAATGCCTGAAATTAAAACCGAATTACCAACTAACTGATCCTTAAACATATATGGATACGTTTCACTTTTTCGCACACTTCCTGAAATTACCAACTCTTGGATCTGAATTTTACCCGGAACTTTCATGAAGATCATGCCAGTCGGGTCAATCAAATCGACATTTTCTTCGAGACCAGGCTACACGCCGAGATAGGATAGCTAGCATGGGGTGTGAATCCTACAAACGAGCCGAAAATGATCTGTACTCGGGCCATCATTGGCAGATCAGGCTGTCAAATGGTACTTTGACCATTGATACATACAATGTAACAGGTGCCACCAAGCAAGGCTGAGGCCTCCAACCTTCGAAGATTAATTTTTTTGAAAAAACCGAAGATCGATTACTGTGATACAAATCACTTCATTTAGAAGGATGCTGCCTTACAGAAAATGAAATGACCAGACACATCTAGGCTCTAACATATATTTTGTCTGCAATCTTCACATAATTTTGACAATTTTGTTTTCTAGATTTTCAAAACAAAATGCGTCTGTACTTGAAATGAATATTACTCAGGTATATCAACTAGTTTATAAACATTTGCATTAATTGAACCAGAGTTATCTATTCTTGAGATTCCAGCAGCATCACCATCACCACCACCATTAATCGAAGACAGCAAACAATGGCGCGGTGCAAAAGACATCATAACCTGGCCCCAAAAATAGTGCCATTGTATAAATCTTTTTACAGAGAATGATAGTTTCCCAGATCCTCCACTGCATAACAACACCAACAGATAGAATCAAAAGACAGCATCAGCAACCAATAAAATACTACAAATGGCACAAATCGTTACTCAAACAGAGTTTTAACATAAACATCAAATAATAAAACACAACTTATATGAGCTTATTACTTTGGAATTACATGACTAGCTAATATCTTCCGGCACTCGATGACACAATCATCCACATACAACGCAATCTGGAAATGACCACAACTGCACATATTATGTAATGTTTTACCAAGTCATATAAAAATGACAATTTCACTACCTTTTTCACAGGTAACAAAGGGATCAAACCGGTACTAAATATTTCATTAATACACACTATTCTTTCAGAACTATGATATTATTAACAATATGTTTCACAAAAAAAAAAAAAAAAAAACAATACTAATAAATTCCATCTTTTGGTAAGAAAGAAAAAGAAAGTCTAGCTTACAGAATATACCTGCCAATCCTAAGGCTTTGTTCAAAGTAAACCTAGGAACAAGTACAAAGCCATAAAAGGTTAGACAATAGGTGATTTTTTATGACAATGAAGATAAAAACAGGTTTATAATAACAAATATTCAAATCTCTCGGAATGTTCCACTCGGTTTATGCTCTTGTACAAATCCAGATAGAAGAGTGTCAAATGAATATGCATTGTTAAGAAATTAATTTGGTAGAAGAGTGTCAATACTTCAATTTCAACAATTACATGTATTGTCAGAACTTACAATACCTCTAGTGGATACCACTTTATGATCTCTTTCTATCTAAGCAAATTTTGAATGACAATACAAAAATTTCAAAATTGATGACTTAATTAGTACACAACTTCTCCACGGCTAATTAATTCATGTTTCTTAAAAACTAAATCAATGAGTCATTTTAGTTTTACTAGTTCTCTAAATAAACAGTTGGATCGTAAAAAGGGCTTTTCTGCACCTAGATCATTTTCAGGTACTTAACATCCATATCCTTTTTATGATCTTAGACAATGAAAAAAAAATGAACTCCTAAGTTAGTTCATGATTTACCACTTATATTGTAAATTAAAAGCATTATTTATATAAAATCAACATATATGCATTCCGATTCACATAAAAAAAATCCTATGAGATGAGGTTCACCTGTTTGCATAAAGAAATTGATGCAGACTTGCTTCAACACCATTTGCAATTTATCATCAACTCAGAAGCTCACATTTTGAATTCTTTTCATGCCCAACAAAACAATAGAAAAAAGATTATGAAGTAACCTCTTTAATTTACAATGCTTCATCTTGTTATCTGAATGACATCGAAAGGTTTCAATCCTGCCAACAAATCTCACAACCTGATGCATATTTGTTTAAAAATAATTAATTTTGAAACACCAACCAATTAGTGATGGTAACTACTTACCTTCTATAGGCCACAAACTTGGGCACTCCATCAGGATCATCTGAAGTATTTTGAACATCCACACAATCGATGAAAATACTCCTTGCTGTCAATAAAATAGATTATATTTTTTGAACTGCAAACAAAAAAAAAACTATTTTATTGAGCAAATTGTGGTCATATTATCGGTCATTTTCAATCTATCAACAGAAAAATTAAGTGTTCATTTCAAATACTATAGTACTCAAACTCTTTTGATTTGCTCCAATGGAGAATAGTAGCACTAATAATAATAGCAAAATTCTGTTTTAATACTAAATTTGAATCTTTGTATTACTACAGCTCCTATTTTCCGAGAATTAATTTATTACTTCAGTAAAAAGAAGAGAAGAAACAGTGATTTATTTTTTAGACTCAAATCAATTGTCTAAAAATGATATATCAATTTGTGTCTAGACAACCAAATTGGTACATATGTCTATATTTAATTATTTTTTTTCAACTTCTTCCATAAATGTAGACACATGTACAAATTTGTGTCACATGTCTCAATTTAATTAGTTAAACACAAATTAGAATACCATTTTTAGACAGTTGATTTAAGTCATTATTTTTTTTCTAATATCAATATAATTTAAGAAACTAGAAAAACTCTAACAAAAAAAAGTTGAAAATTAAAAAAATGAAATTAGATAAAAAATTGAAAATCTATTGAACTTTAGGATAACAAATCCTAACATGTCATAAAAAATGAAAAACTGAAACATAAGGTGTTATTTGGATCCGTTTTTAAAAAGGTTTTTTTTTTTTTTTTTAACAATAACAAACTGTTGTAAAGTTACTATATAAAAAGTTGTTTGCGAAAATGAAAAACAATTTTTTAAATTTACAACTAAAAACAATAATTTATTGTTTTCAATAATTTTCAAAACAAACCACGTTTTTTCTTTCCAAACAACTACGTGACTCATTTTAAAAACCAAATCAAGCACATTTATATCGTTTTTCATTTTTGAAACTCACCTTTAAAAAAACACTGCCAAACCAAATATGCTTTTAAAATCATGAATTTCATTTTTAAAATTAATCTATAAAAACAATATTTTAAAAACGATACCAAATGCGCAAGAATTAAATACTAGCTATTCCATCAACGGCTTACCTCCAGATCACAAAGTCCATGACCTAATTGATCAAAGAACAAAAGTCCAACAATAGTAGGATAATAAGCCAATTGTAGAATGCAAAATGCCTTCATTGAAAAAGATCAAGGATTTTGATTGCTGATTGGGAGCATCAATTTTGGTTGGGTGCAAAATCACATAAGTTGTGGTTCCACTTCCTCCTCATTATCATCAGATCGACCGCTTCTCCTTTCACGTGTTTCCTCGATATCTTCAATGGTAGAAGCAAGACATCACAAAGAGTACCATTTGCAATCATATTATCCGCCATTTTTAATCTATCAACAGAAAAATTAAGTGTTCATTTCAAATACTCTAGTACGTACTCTAACTCTTTTGACTTGCTACAATGGAGAATAGTAGTACTAATAATAACAGCAAAATTCTGTTTTAATACTAAAATTGAATATTTGTATTACTACCAATTTTTCTCCCATTAGCATATAATATAAGCATATTTATAACATATTTATAACATATTAATATACATCACCACGCTTTTATCATGTAAGCAACATAACTTCGATCACAATAATACACTTTACAAACTGCAGTGATGTGTATTAGTATGTTATGAATATACATAAATTGCATGCGTACCAGAGAAAAATTAGTGTTGCTACAACTCCTATTTACAGATAATTAATTTATGACTTCAGTAAAAAAAGAGAAGTAAAACAGTGATTTAATTTTTCCTAACATTGTTATAATTTAAGAGACTAGAAAAACTCTAACAAAAAAAAGTTAAAAAGAAATATAATAAAAATAGATAAAAATTTGAAAATCTATTGAACTTTACGATAACAAATCCTAACATGTGATAAAAAAAATGAAAAACTGAAACATAAGGTGTTGTTAAGTCATTTGCGAAAATGGAAAACAGATTTTTAAATTTATAACTAAAAACTTAAAACAACAATTTATTGTTTTCAATCATTTTCAAAACTAACCACGATTTTTCTTTCTAAACAACTATGTTACTCATTTTAAAAACAACAGCAAACACATTTATTTCGTTTTCCATTTTTGAAACCCACATTTAAAAAAACACTATCAAACCCAATACGTTTAAAAAAAATATGAATTTCATTTTTAAAATTAATCTTAAAAAACACCATTTTAAAAACAATTCCAATGCGCAATAATTAAATACTAGATATTCCATCAACGACTTGCCTTGAGATCACGAAATCCACGACCTAATTGATCAAAGAACAAAATTCCAACAATAGTAGGATGATAAGCCAATAGTAGAATGCAAAATGCCTTCCATGAAAAAGATCAAGGATTTCGATTGCTGATTGGGAGCATCAATTTTGGTTGGGTGCAAAATCACTTAGGATGTGGTTCCACTTCCTCCCCATTATCAACGGATCGACCGCTTCTCCTTCCACTTGTTTCCCTGATATCTTCAATGGTGGCACCAATTATCTCTTTGGACTCTGCATATATTGGATGTACTGCATAATGTTTTATCTTGTAATCTGTGATCCTTTCTTTGATCTCAAATGAGATATCCAAATAGTCAATGTCACCGGCAAATAGCTTCTCGAGATTTTGATATAGGTAATCAAATTTAGAAAACGAAGAATACCCTAGTAAAATGTGATCCGAGTTAATGAATACTCCGTGGCCATCTCGATTATATATTGGGAAAGATATATAATCATCATATGTTTCAAAATGCCAATTAACTCGGACCCCACGATGCTGATTATGATTTTCCTCAATCCCCAAAACAGCACATATTGCAAATCCCATGAATTTCCTATTAACTAAATCTTGACGAAGCACTTGAATATTTACTGAAGATCCAGAGCTGTGATAGGTGAACCACTCAGGAATTTCACTTCCCGGTAAACAAATGCTGAATTGAGTTGGTAGTTCTTCAGATCCCTGTAACAAAAATATAATTGTTATTTCTAATGGGTGAGAGATGAGAGGGAAGAGTGTACTAAGATTTAAGAGAGAAATAACCTTGAGTGAGTCTTCAAAAACATTGCTGACTGCCTTCTGATTAACATTAAAGGAATTAGTAAATAAGAAATATACATACTTATGGTATTTAGAAGTAATGCAGAGCTTAAATTCAGATGCATCTGGTAATGCTTGGCACAGCTGCTTGCAATTAATTGCTTCCAACTGTTGTAGACCTATTGGAAGCTGTGTTAATGATCGAAGCATATTGCAGTCGCTTAATGACAGAGTTTCCAACTTAGAAAGTTGCTTGATGCTTTTGGGTAGACTCTCAAACATGTTTCCGCACAGCTCTAACTCTTTCAATGAGGATAAATAGCCAATATCTTTTGGGATTTCCATTAGATTGCACTTCTTTAAAAATAGTCTACTTAGAGAGCGTAAACCTGATAAAGGAGGTAATATTGTCAAACCCCTGCATTCAAAACAATTTAGAAATTCAAGGTTCTCCAAACGTGTGATAGAGGATGGCAGTTGACCTACGGCAGATCCCTCAACTGTGAGATTCTTCAATGATTTTAAATTTCCCATGTTGTCTGGCAATTTTTCCAATTTTGAGCAATTAGAAAGATGGAGATCTTCTAGAGATGTCAAATTACCGATGCTACTTGGAAGCATCTCTAGATTTTTGCAATTAGACAATGTTAGGCTTTGAAGCTCATTCTTATGTTCAATTGAAGAGCTTAGCTCTGTAATTGCCGTTCCACTTAACTCTAGAGAATTCAAAATTTCCATTGTCTCCGAGATTTCTGGAAAAGTCTCAAGTTCGGAGCAATATTTAAGACGTAGAATAAGAAGAGATTTCAATTTAAAAATGCCGGCTGAAATATGCTTGAGCCTTGTGCAATTTGATAGATATAACCACTTAAGGTTGGTTAGACGTAGAATTGATGAGGGCACTTCCTCTATCGCAGTCTCACTCAAATTCAACATTTCTATACTCGTTGAAGTCAGTGGAAATTTTGTTACATTGCTACAGCCATCCAGTGATAAATACCGAAGTTTGTTGAGTTGTTGAATAGGGGAGGGAAACTCAACCAAGGTCTTGCAGCTTTTAAGATCTACCTCCTCAAGCGAGAGGAAATGTGAGAGGTTTGGAATCCTAGTGAGACGTTGACAGTAGGGAAGAATAAGCCACTTTAAATTTGGAGCATGCTGTTAAAAATAGAAAAATATTAAAATGACTGGAATAGGTAATAAATTATTTGTGAAGTAAACAAAATATATTTGAAAGAATGAAACTTATATATGATTATAGGTTAAATTATACCTTAGTTCCTTCCCAAAGTTGTTCAATATTGCTAAAAGAAAGGTCAAGTTTAACAAGTTTCTCTGGACTAAAATTTGATGGTAGCTCTCTCAAAGGATATTTATGCCATTCAAGAATGATTAGATCATCTGGGAGAGAATTTAGACCATTGGGAAGATGCACTTTGTTGGGCATAAAAGGATAAGTGAAAAAGAGCAATCTGAGATTAGACATTTTATCGAAGACTTGACTACTCAAATTCAAATGTACATCCTTTAGATGGTCCATATTTAGGGATATCCCTTCAACTTCTTTAGTCCCCTGACAACCAAAAGTAAAGTTTATGAGTTACAGTATAAAATGAAGAGTTTAAGTAGTTTGTCAAGGTGCAGTGAACATTCAAAAATGTTTAGCCTCTGCTGCTTGTTTTTTTAGCTAGTAGAGCACTCGAGCATAGTACAAGAATGTACGAGTCACGTGTGAGTGAGAACAAAGAAGCAGTCAGTATACAGTGAATTAGTGATTGAATTCATGCGTGAGTGAGAACAAAGAAGCAGTCAATATACAGTGAATTGTTGTATTATTTTGTAAAAGCAATACAAAACAATTATATACTTACGATATTGTTCTTCAGTGTCCGAATGACATCATCAGGCTTCCACAACCTGCTGCGCTTGCCTGGATTTTTTGGGGATTCTCTTCTAACTATTTCCCTACCCATTTCTTGCAGTAGGTCATGCATTTTAATTCCACCTTCCTCTATTGTGATTAGTGACTTGTTAACGAGGACTCTCAAAGAGTACTTGCAATCTAGCAATTTTGCAATGTTGTCTTCAAAATAACCATTAAAGAAACATGCAATGTTGAGAAATAAATTCTTCTCTTTACCATTTAATCTATCATAACTAATTTTTAAGACATTAAAAATTTCAAAATAGCCAATTCCTTGTAAGTCATCAAATGCACTTTCCCACTCTTGTTTACTCGTTCCCAGCAAATACGATCCCAACACTTTAAGAGCCAATGGATTGCCTTTAGCATAATTTACCATCTGTATCGAGAGATCCATAAAATCTTCAGTGGGATGGTTTTGGTTAAAAGCATAATTGCTAAAGAGCATAAGAGCTTCTTCAAAGTTAAGTCCCTCAATCTCATATATGTTATAATCAAGCACTTTAAAATTATAAAGTACTTGTTTATCCCTAGAAGTTATTATGATTCTACTTCCCAAACCACATTGAATAAGACCTTTAACCAAAGTTTCTAATTGTATAAAATTATCGACATCGTCAATAACAATCAAAACTTTTACTCGATTGAACCTTTCCTTGATAAATAGGGGAATGGTATTGGTAAGAGTGCCCAATTTTAGATTTTCTTCATGTAATACTTTAGAAAGAACTTCAAGTTGCAGTCGATTTGATTCCCTATTTTCTAATCTTTCCCCAACTTTTTCAATAAAACAAGAACCATCAAATTGATTTGAAATTTGATTAAAAACAGCTTCAGCAACAGTTGTTTTACCAATACCACCCATACCCCAAATCCCGATAATTCGAACATCCGTTGTACCAAGACATAATAATGACATGACTCGCTCAATTCGTTTATGTATTCCAATTAGTCTTTCAACATCATTTAATGGCGGTGATATATATTCAATTTCAGTCATCAATTTCCTCTGAACATCTTTGACAATATCACCAACAAGTTCGGACTCAGACCTACCAAATGGAAATACCAAACAATAATGAGCAGGAAAAAATGAAATACTTTTCAAAAAATCGAAAAATGAATTTAGATGAGCTGAAGACCGAAGAGAGTTTACTTATTTTCAACAAAATTTAGTACTTTTAATTTTGTAAATGGATTAAGTAAAGTAAAGAGTTAGATTTACCTTGTTCCAGCATAATCCCATCCAGATAGATTAGATGCTTCAGTAAATGCTTCTCTCCATTCTTGCACCCCCTCTTGTGACTCATTTTCATGCTTAGCAAATGAATCCTTGAAAGGCCCGGTTTGCTTCCGTACATCAGATGGTTCAACATAGTAGAAAACAGGAATGATAATTAGCTCATGCAATTTCTTGCGCTTCGTAATCTCTGCAAGCTCACGTAAACACCATTTGGAAGAAGCATAATTTTTTGAGAAAATGACCACTGCAATCATTGATTCTTGAATTGATTTCAAGAGAGCTGGGGAGATGTCATCTCCTTTTGCAAGTTCATAATCAATGAAGGTCACTATTTGTTTTAGGCTCAAAGCATCATAAAGATGACTAGTAAAACCAAAACGGGTGTCTTCACCTCTAAAACTGAGGAAGACATGATATTTTTTTGGGAGTGTGACGGTGGAAGGAGTTGATGAACTGGCCATAGAGATCCACGACATACAGGAGCAAAAATTGCAGGACAACAATGCAGGAGATTTTGATAGTAGATGGATATGGTAGATTTGGAGGATGTAACACTAAGTAAACAATTTGTATATTAAAAAAAATGTATTAACATTAAAATTTTGTAATTTCTGCCGAATAATTTCTTGGCTTTTAATTTCCTCCGACATTATGGGAACCAGCTGGATATCCTCAATCAACTTTCATGCTTCCTTCCTCCATGGAGCTGGTATGGTCTTCACCATTTCTACTTTCTAGAGACAAATTGACCACTTCTACTTTCTAGAGACAAATTGACCACTTAAGCAATTAATTAATTTTGGAAAAAGACGTGAACTAGTGGAACGTGTATAATTTTTAATTTTTTATGAATAATGGAACGTGTATAATTTGGTTATGAATAATGGAACGTGTATAAGATTAGATTGTTTGACACTTTTGGAAGCTTATGTATTTTTTATGATTAACTTAAGATTAGATTGTTTGACACTTTTGGAAGCTTATGTATTTTTTATGATTAACTTAAAATTAGATTGTTTTGATACTTTTGGTAGTATATGTATTTTTTTAAGCCGGTAAATCTAAAATTTTACTTTTGATAAACGCAATGCTAGATGTTTTAATTTTTTTTTTCAAATTATGTTCTAAATGATGTGGCATGTGAGGTGTCAACATCACATCGGTCACCATAAAATCTCAAGATTTATAAGACGTTGACACCTCACGTTCTACATCATTTAGGACAGAATTCGAGAAAAAAATTAGGAACATCTAGCATTACTCTTTTGATAGCCAAGTAGCCTGTAGCATTTCTCTTTGGTTTTATTCCATTTTTTAAAAAATGAAGAAAAAAAATATTATTACAATAAACATAAATAAAATCCCGTTTTGTTAGTATCTTTAACACATTTAAAGTCAAGACCTTTTCTAATACTATTGCTGAGTGAAAATGGATTCATTTGTGCAACAAATTATCTGATCAATTTGATCGACGAACAGACGTTTCCGATTTAACATCAAACTATATGTGGTTGAAAATTTTAAAACCCATAGTGTAGTGAATTTTTCCATGATTTTTGTGTTCTTCTAAGATAGATACATTATTGAGCTATGCATTGATTAATTGACGATCGATAATTCACTTTTTTTTTATTTGATTCCCGCATTTGAAGATTTCTCTTTACTGTATATAGAATTCTATTTATTGTATATATATTGATTAGATCCAGCTTTTTATACTCATTCAGTTGCCTCTAAACGATTGTGAGGTCTTTAATCGGACGATTTATGTACCTATTTGAGGTCCTCATTTCCTATCGTTTGTTCTCGTTTTCGAGCGTATTTTTATATATAAGTGTTTGTTGAGCTTTGTGTAGGTACATATTCCCTATTTCAAGGTTTTGAGCTTAAAGTCAAGTTTGGGAAGCCAAAATGAGCTTAAAAGTCAAGATTGGAAAGTATTCAGAGTTGTCGTGGCCTCGCCGTCGACCGAAACCGCGGCGTGATTCATGGTCAACCACGGTAAGCAAACCATTGTTCCGTGGTGGATCCTCCGTTGAGCTAGAACGCGACATAGAGACCGCGGCACATGTCAACTCTGTTTTCCAAAAGTTGATGGGCTGAAAGTGTAAAATGCCCATACAGAACACTCAACTTTTGGGGGCCATATCTCTCTCCTCCTCAAATAGAATCACGATGAGTTCTTTATGGATTTGGAAAGATCCAGAAGTCTACTTTCCAACGGTTTTTACGGATCGCAATTACGAGTTTTCTAGAGGGAGATATGCATGTTTTCGTAACGGTGCGCGAGGCTGGAAACACTGTCGCGGCCGCGACGCCGTCTTGATAGACATCGACACTTAAACAGCGAAAATTTTTGTCGCGTGGTATGCCGTCTTGCATGACCGCGACACACCTGATTCTGGACTGCGGCAAGTCGGTTTTAGGCCATTTTTTAAGGGGCAAATGTGTCCTTTCGCACCTCATCCGTACCTAAACTTTCCTTAACTATAAATACATATTTTTCCTCTCTTCTCTTCAGACCAGACAACAGCTGCAAACTTCATCTTCTTCATTTCCTAAGAGAGAGAGAAGCTTTCAAGCTTCCATGGAGGTTTTCCTCCATGGAAAGCTTCCCATTTCCATTTCTAACCATCACCCACCACATTTGAGAGTAGATTGCAGAGATTAGGAGTGGTCCTTGGACCAATTTCGGGCAAGCAATGGATGAGGCTCTTGGAGGGATTCTTCAAGGGTTGTATCTATTAACTCAATCTCTTGTATTTCTTGTTTTCCTTATGTGTAACCCCCATTTGGGTAATATTGTAAACTTACATTAGTGCTCAATATATATATTGTTGTTTTATATTCATTTGAGTTGTGATTTATTCTTGATATTATTGAGTAATCTCTTGTCTTGAAATGCATGTGTGTGGAGATTGGAAATTGATATGTGCTTATGGATGGGATTAGGAGTAGATTAATTTAATTATAGGAGTAGTTGTAATTAAATATCCCATTTGTGTGTATATGTCTTTGGAATGTCAAAATGCATTGTATGGATGGATTTGATTGTTTGTGGGTTTCGGTTGTGCCTAGGAGGACCAATCCGGGTATGATCAGAATCACTTAGCTCTGAAGAATAGATGAAACTTGTTTTATGCATGACCGTGCTAGAATAGGTTTTGGCTATATGTTCATATGCTTAATGGTATGGACTAGAGGGACAATTGCTCCATTCATGACCTTTGGGGAGTGATTTGTGTTTGTGAGTCTCTTAATAGAGAGAACAAGCCCTTAATTTGAATTAGAAGTGCTTAATGCTTAGGTTGGCTCTACGTTCATGAGCTTAATGGGTCTTTGACCTTAAGACACAGTCGCTCTATCCATGACCTTTGGGGAGTGGTGATTGGATTTTGGTATTCCTTAATCAAAGAATGATTCGTAATAATAGATGATTTGATTTCGGAATCCCTTAATCGTGAGAACGAGCCCCTAACTAATTAGATGTCATTCATTACCTAACAACCACTATTGTGCACTTACGTATGGTGAATTTGTTGCCCCTTGTGTGATCATTTTCTTGCATCTCTCCAATCCACCCTTTTATTATTTATCTATTTAAACACCATTCTCATCCTTCCATATTCCCTTTATTTTATTTGCATTCTTCTAATTTCCCTTGCACACACAACACTGCAATATGCATACATTTCATACACACCATTCTCACCACATCCGCACTCTATTTACATGCTTTCAACAAACACTAGAACTTGAGACGGTTGACGGATAACACCTCCTTGCGGAACGATATCCTCGCTTACCGCTTTACTAGTCTTTTGCTAGTTTAGAGCACATTGCGTAGGAACCTTTAGTATATATATCTTTTGATAATTCATAATTTGGTAACGACACAAAAAGCGAGTCATCAACATGGCGCCGCTACCGGGGAGGTGCCTATTCGTTGATTTTTTTTGTTTTAGATTAGGTTCTGTAAATGTCTAGATTAATTGCCTTTGCGGATATATATGTATGCGGGTAGGATTTTTCTTTATTATTTTTATTTTTATTTATATCATATGCATTTGATGTTTTTGAGTTGTGCTTGTGCAAGGAACGAAATTTTTAAGGTTGGATGGACCGCACAGCTCATGAGAACAGTAAGTGTGCGCTTATCGCACCTCAATAATTCCATCAAGTGAAACGGTAGCGCCACAACGGACGCATTGGTCGCGGACACAAGAGGTAATTCCTCTACTTAATTTTGAGTGCTTGTGGAGTAGTTGTCGATTTGTGCAGAAATTGCCCTTGTGCTTAAATGTTTAAAATGCTATGTTTGTTGTGTTTGTGATGTTGTGTTCTTATCTCCAAATCTTGCTAAGCATTGTCCATAATTTATTAGTTGAGCAATATTGAGGACAATGTTGAGTTTAGGTTTGGGGGTGTGGATACTCCCGTTGTTTATATGTGTTTTTATTACGGTTAGAAAATTTTCAAATCTCTGCTCAAATATGTCAATTTTAAATATTTTTTGGAAATAGAGTCCATTTTTGTTGAGTTGTTTTCTTCGCGTGCCGATAGAGACATATCATGCATGCTTTTAGCTACGTGCATCGCTTTAAATATGCTTGTACAGTACCAATCTTTTGATGTTGAGGTAGATGAGACCTCTATTCTTGTTTAGCTTAGGAAAATAGTGGAGACTACCTGTGAGTTACACTAAGCCTAAATTGCGAAAATCTGAGGGTATATTTTGTTTCTCCTCTTAAACACTCTTCGAATTTGTACTTAATTTTTAGTGATCTCATTGTACACCAAATTTCTTTCATTGATTGCTATAGAACATCATCATGTGAATTGCTTGTTTGATATTTATATTCCCTTGGTAGATGGATCTTTTAGAAATGATTTTGGCTTGAGTGTGTGCGTAACTACTAAATAGCCTAAACACTTGTCCCCATATGTGCTTTCATTGGAAAAACTTGAGGCCAAACACTTAAACCTCCACCACATATATAACTCAAACACTTTCACATACACTAGTTATTTATCATGTTAAGGTGTATAGCTTTAGAGAAGTATGTAGCTCTAAAATGTGTAAAGCATGTACTTAGGCAAATATATGTAAATTGTGCAAAGGCAAAGGCTTTAAAAAGAAATAGTGTGAATTATAAACACTTAAGCCTTAAATTCTTCAAATGTAAAGTTACTCAAAAATATGGGTACAAATGTAGTACAATGGTGTAATGTAAAGTTTATAGCCTAGACGCTTAAATTATGATCTCCAAGTGTAAAAGAGCTCAAATTAATGTAAATGTAATGTGTAAACACCTTGACATGATTTGTAGCTTTATCCTTTCCACTTCTACCATATCCTCCATCCCATACACCACCAAAATCACCTTGGCCACAAATACAGTGAGGGAAAGCCTATTTGATCTCTTAGAAAGTCTATCTTGGGAATGTGAGTCGATGCATGCTCTTTCCACGTTCATAGCATTTCAATTCCTTCATGAGATCCATTTTCAGAAAATGTGCGTTGTTTGAAAATACTCATATGCGATTATATTAGATTTCTGTACATAAACACATTCGCATATGTTTGCTAGAGAGTGCGCCTAGGATTCTGAGTGAAAATATATGACTGAAATCTGGTGAGGATTAGAGTCGAGGCGAATTTTATCTTGAGCATTTGAGGTAGCTGTCTTGTAAACCGAAAACATCCTAAGAATTGGCATACTTGCATTGCGTGATACATTGTTATTAATTGGTATATTTGAGATTCTAACATGCACATGTTGTCTTTGCTTGGTATGTGTGGATTGCATCTCAACCATTTTCTTGCAGAGTATACGTTTGTGGGTGTCGTAGCTGTAAACCCTCAAAAGACAAAACTTCTCTATCTAGGGATCGCCTAGTAGTTGAAATGGCTTGTGGCACATGCTAAGTGTCATCGTGTTCCCTACGAAAGTGGCTAGCTTAGTTTTGCATATTTATATTGTTATATGTTTTGTTTGTTTGTTTTCGCTTTTAGTTTTGCTCGAGGACAAGCAAAAGATAGGTTTGGGGGTATTTGATCGGACGATTTATGTACCTATTTGAGGTCCCTATTTCCTATCGTTTGTTCTCATTTTCGAGCGTATTTTGTATATAAGTGTTTGTTGAGCCTTGTGTAGGTACATATTCCCTATTTCAAGGTTTTGAGCTTAAAGTCAAGTTTGGGAAGCCAAAATGAGCTTAAAAGTCAAGATTGGAAAGTATTCAGAGTTGTCGTGGCCTCGCCGTCGACCGAAACCGTAGCGTGATTCATGGTCAACAACGGTAAGCAAACCATTGTTCCGTGGTGGATTCTTCGTTGAGCTAGAACGCGACATAGAGACCACGGCACAGGTGAACTCTGTTTTCCAAAAGTTGATGGGCTGAAAGTGTAAAATGCCCATACAGAACACTCAACTTTCTGGGGCCATATCTCTCTCCTCAAATGGAATCACGATGAGTTCTTTATAGATTTGGAAAGCTCCAGAAGTCTACCTTCCATCGGTTTTTACAGATCACAATTACGAGTTTTCTAGAGGGAGATATGCATGTTTTCGTAACGGTGCGCGAGGCTGGAAACACTGTCGCGGCCACGACGCCGTCTTGATAGACAACGCCACTTAAACCGCGAAAATTGCTGTCGCATGGTATGCCGTCTTGCATGACCGCGACGCACCTGATTCTGGACCGCGGCAAGTCGGTTTTAGGCCATTTTTTAAGGGGCAAATGTGTCCTTTCGCACCCCATCCGTACCTAAACTTTCCTTAACTATAAATACATATTTTTCCTCTCTTCTCTTCAGACCAGACAGCAGCTGCAAACTTCATCTTCTTCATTTCCTAAGAGAGAGAGAAGATTTCAAGCTTCCATGGAGGTTTTCCTCCATGGAAAGCTTCCCATTTCCATTTCTAACCATCACCCACCACATTTGAGAGTAGATTGCAGAGATTAGGAGTGGTCCTTGGACTAATTTCGGGCAAGCAATGGATGGGGCTCTTGGAGGGATTCTTCAAGGGTTGTATCTATTAACTCAATCTCTTGTATTTCTTGTTCTCCTTATGTGTAACCTCCATTTGGGTAATATTGTAAACTTACATTAGTGCTCAATATATATATTGTTGTTTTATATTCATTTGAGTTGTGATTTATTCTTGATATTATTGAGTAATCTCTTGTCTTGAAATGCATGTGTGTGGAGATTGGAAATTGATATGTGCTTATGGATGGGATTAGGAGTAGATTAATTTAATTATAGGAGTAGTTGTAATTAAATATCCCATTTGTGTGTATATGTCTTTGGAATGTCAAAATGCATTGTATGGATGGATTTGAGTGTTTGTGGGTTTCGGTTGTGCCTAGGAGGACCAATCCGGGTATGATCGGAATCACTTAGCTCTAAAGAATAGATGAAACTTGTTTTATGCATGACCGTGCTAGAATAGGTTTTGGCTATATGTTCATATGCTTAATGGTATGGACTAGAGGGACAATTGCTCCATTCATGACCTTTGGGGAGTGATTTGTGTTTGTGAGTCTCTTAATAGAGAGAACAAGCTCTTAACTTGAATTAGAAGTGCTTAATGCTTAGGTTGGCTCTACGTTCATGAGCTTAATGGGTCTTTGACCTTAAGACACAATCGCTCTATCCATGACCTTTGAGGAGTGGTGATTGGATTTTGGTATTCCTTAATCAAAGAATGATTCGTAATAATAGATGATTTGGTTTCGGAATCCCTTAATCGTGAGAACGAGCCCCTAACTAATTAGATGTCATTCATTACCTAACAACCACTATTGTGCACTTACGTATGGTGAATTTGTTGCCCCTTGTGTGATCATTTTCTTGCATCTCTCCAATCCACCCTTTTATTATTTATCTATTTAAACACCATTCTCACCCTTCCATATTCCTTTTATTTTATTTGCATTCTTCTCATTTCCCTTGCACACACAACACCGCAATATGCATACATTTCATACACACCATTCTCACCACATCCGCATTCTATTTACATGCTTTCAACAAACACTAGAACTTGAGACGGTTGGTGGATAATACCTCCCTGCGGAACGATAGCCTCGCTTATCGCTTTACTAGTCTTTTGCTAGTTTAGAGCACATTGCGTAGGAACCTTTAGTATAGATATCTTTTGATAATTCATAATTTGGTAACTACACAAAAAACGAGTCATCAGTCATGTCAACTCCGCATTTAAAGGCACGTAACAAAATTGTCATCAAAATTCATAATTGAAATGAAATTATTAAGCCATCTCCTCGTTCTCCAAAATTTTCTCTATTTTGTAGATTGAAAATGAAAAACTCTAGGAATATTCCATTTTATAAATTTACTACTTCAATCATTCTCTATTTTACAATATCCAAATAATAAAATATTATTATTTTACTTTATAAATAATATCTCAAACTTTCTTTAATAAAATTGTTTTCTCTTAATTATTTTAGACAATAATTTACTCACTCTTATTTACACCTAAAATTTTCTAATTTTTTTTTATAATTAGTTACATATAACTATTTTTACATGTTATGATGGTGATAATTTTTTTTTTTAACATTTATATTTTTTTTTTTAATTTTTCACATAATTTTCTAAACCTAAATTTTAGATTGTATAATTTTCATATAATATTTTTCTTTCAGCTGCTAACACTACCTATGTCTATTTTAATAGTTTCGGGCAATTTCAAGGTCACCGGACAATTTTAGTAGTTTTGGTCCGTTTCTAAATCGATGTGGTTAGAGTGAAAATGACTTATTAGAACATCTCTAATGCATATATGTATTTTTGAGTTTCTAAATAGTGACACATCAGCATTTCTATTCATGCATTGGAGATACTCTCATAGTACTAGTGTTAACTTTTAAATTTCAATGTACTTTTTTTTTGTTATTTTTCCATTGTAATATTTTAATCTGAAGATGTTAATGTTATTGATGATTTGAAAACATTGATTAAAAATGATGATTTGAAAACATTTGTTTTGAATTAAAATACTTTCAGTTCATTGATTAAAATAAAATGTGTAATAAATTAAAAAAATTAAAAATTATTAAAATATAGTTAATATTATACTCGGATGAAAGATCTCAACAAAATATTTTTAATGGTATAATTTTTATAGTAATTAGATTTATGCATAAAGAGTTATAATGAATTAATTGAGTTTAGTTTAAAAGATAAAAGGAATATAAGAGGAATTTAAGAAAGAATATGAGAGTAAAGTGGGATTATAAAAAGTAAATAATGAAATAGAGACGGGGGATTTGAATCTCCAAATACAGAGATGAAAACTCGATCTCTATATTCATTCTACTCGTTTGACGTTATTTGGAAAACTATTGAAGGGGTTTGGATCTCCATTTTGACAAAATGAAGACCCATTGGAGTTAGCGTTATATTACATGTAAGGAAATCTTTACTTTTTTCAATTAACTTTCCACTCAACCATATTGGTTGGTTGTTGTGGTTTTTCTCTTCAATAAAGGTGCATTGACCAAGGCTCAGTTTGGCATTGCTTCCGCAGCTGCTTTTGGGGTCAAAAGTGATTCCTGACCAATGATAGGGTATTTGGTAAAATTATGGGGAAGTACTTTTGGTCACTTTTAGCTTCTCCCAACTGAGTTTTTGAGAAGCTACAAATACATGCTTTTGGAAATCAGCTTTTGCTTTTGAAAATGCGTTACAGTGTTTTTTAATGAATTTTTACCCAACTATCCTATTTTGCCCTTAGCGTTTCATGACATTTAACAAAATCATTTACCAATCAGATTGATTCCTTTAAACTTCGATTTCTCCCCTCTCTCGCAACAATCATTATCATAATCAATTTTTTTTTTCCAGAAATCATTATTATCAACAACAATCAACAACCACCCAGAAATCATTATCATCAACCATAATATTGTTTTTAGAAATCATTATCAAACACAAAAATCCATCCCCAGTTCATCATTATCATTATCAGTCAAACCCACCAGAGAAAGATTTTTTTTCTTAAATCGACAATATGGAGATAATAAATAAATTGTTTAAAAAAAATATGCCATCGCCATCCATTATCATCATCACTTCTTTCTCTTTCAAACCACAAAAAACTCAACAACAAAAAAAAAATTAAAAAGGAAAGCTGGGTATTTCGACCCCGAATTGTTTTTTCTTTGCATTTATTTTTATTTTTCATTAAATACGATAAAAAAATCCACAACCATCAAAATCCCACAACCATCAAATACCATCCAAGTATCCAACCATCATCAATTTTTTTTTTAAAAAAATTATGATGGTGATGAAGAACAGCCCAGAAGTTGAATCACAAAAAAAATTACTTTTTATTTTATTTTGATGGATATGATGAAGATGAGGTTGGGTAATGATTGTGATTTTGTATTGTGTTGGATTTAAAATTGAAGATGAAGATGATGTTGGATCTTAGTTGTTAATGAAAGAAGGGAGAGAGAGAAAGAGGGAGAGAGAGGCGGTGAGAGTGAGGTGAGACTTGAGAGTGAGGGAGAGAGAAAGAGATTAGAGTTAGGGTTTGTTTTTATTAATTTTGTTTTTTTAGTTGTTTTTATTATTTAATTTAATTAAATTTACTAATTTAAATGCATTTAATATATATATAATATTATTTCATTTAAAGTTTAATTTTAAAATGTTTTTATTTTTTAATTATTTGTAATTACAATGATGTCCTTTTAGTAATTTTACACAATCACAGTACTTTTTACTTCTAGTTTACCAAACACATTGAAATTGCTTTTGGTTCTTACAGCACTTTTGAAAATCAGTTTACCAAACACTCAGCTGATTCTATCCACAACAATTCCAAAAGCAATTCCCCCCATAGCAGATCCAAAAGCAATTCCCCCCACAGCACAGCAATGCCAAACTGGGCCCAAATTTGGTGTCCAAATCTGGTGTTTAAATGATATGACAACACTATAATCTATTTATTTAAATTGTATTTGATTTACATGATTTAATTAAACGTATTAGAGAGTCAGAGCCCCATAAATTCAAGTTGAGTGGGTGGGGGTCATCATGCAAAAACAAAAACAAAAAAACTTCGGGAGGGCCAAGGTGAAAAAGACTTAAAATTCGGTAACAATTTTATAAAAGGATTTTAAAAAGTTTTTTGAGGGGAGGGGGATCTCCCTCTGTCCCTGGTTGCCACATCATTTATATATACTAAATTTGAGAAAAATAGCATTACTCCTTTCTCTTTTCTTGTTACTTCGGTGAATGATGAAAAGTGGGGAATCCGACATTTATTTACTCTCTTCATTGGGATAAATTTGACCAAAGGATTGTCACATGTGATAATCCATTAACATCAAATTACTTGGATTAACACATGTGATAAACCAATGATCCTTTTCCCTGATAAAAAAAAAGCTTCTTTTCACTAGACGCAGCCATGTTTCCCTTATTTAATGCTTTTAAAATTCATATCATATATCATATTATGAAAATAACTTACCATATGTTATAACAATAATATGGTAGCTCATCATATAATATAATAAGGCTGGATTAAATATAATTAGATAGCTGGATGTTGAAGTCAAACATCTAATATTTTATTTTCTTTTAGAACGAAAATTATTATATCAACTTTACGTAACATGGTATAAATAAAGTTTGGATATCCTACACCCTAGTTACATGAAATTTGTAAATATCAACTGAGTAATTTGAAAGTTATTGATAATGTATGTGATTGAAACTTGAAAGTGATTTGATATTGTTAGTTTTTTTTCTTTGACTGAAAAATAACAATAAACAATAGAAAAGAAATCACTAGAATTTACTGGGACGGATCTCCTTCCAAATCTTGTCCCTATCAGAGGAAACAGCCATGGAGGCAAGGGTATTGGCCAAACGATTTCCTTCTCGAGAAATCAGATGCTTTTTTTAAAAAAAAATTAACAACCTCTTGAAGGCTTGAAGCTAGTAATTATAAAAGAAACACATTCAATAAATTTGAAAAAAAGAGAAAAAAAAACTCTTTAAATATCATAGAAGTACATTCTAAATGGTGTTAAAAAAAACTTATTTAATGAGTTTTTTTATTGTTATTTATCATTCAAAATAAACCATGACTTCAAAGATGATCAAATTAATAACTAGCCGGAAGTAAACCTGTTTAGTTCAATTTTTGTTACAGAAAATTCATTCATTCATTATAAATCGTCTTATAATGTGTACATATAAATCTCAAATCACTTATCACGTGATTGTGATGACGTATGAATTTGGATAAAATATTTAAAATATTTGAGCCGTACATCTAAATTTTTTTAAAGGAGCTCCAGTACTCCAGGGTCCAGTCTGAAGGTGGGAGACGAGGAATTGCCAGTTAAGTCTTCTCTCAAGACATTTTATATATGTGAGATAGACCCACACAACAAATAGAATAGCGTGGATATGTTCAAATTTTCAAATTTTCAAATTTTCAAATTCTCCTTTTGTTCAGTCTTTCCTTCCTTTTACCCATTCTTGTTTCTTTCTTACATCTTTCTGTAACGTATAGTTTTAAAATGTTGTTTAGTTTATATTTCTTTTTTTGAAATATATGTGGTTTATTTTCGTAAACACAGACCTTAGAACTTTCTTTAATATAGAGTGGTGCTATTGGCACACCCTCTACTGATCTATCCATACCCTACACTTTTTTAATTATATAATATTTTTTTTCCTTTATCAAAATTACTTAAAGACATACAATTTAGAAAAGAAATTCTCTACGAAGTAAATCTATTAAAATCTCACATTCCTTTTCCAAAAAAAACTCAGTAATATGTTTCTTCAAAAAAAAAATTTAACTCTTAAACCCTAAAATCTGTTTCTTACATACGTATAAAATATTATGGAAGAGTTTGAAAACGATATCAAGAATATAGAAGAATTGTCTAAGAACGATATCAAACATCTTGAAGAATTGTCTAAGAATGACATAAAACAAGAATTGTCTGACAATGATAGTAAGCATCTGGAAACAATTCATTCTCTGGAAATAAGTTTGAAGTTTATTTTTTCTTTCGAATGATATCAAGCTGTAGTTTTGTTGAAGTACCCTGTTATTTTTTATTTTTTCTTTTCCATAATGAAATAAAAGAAAAAAAAACTAAAAAAAAAAAAGAAATAAGAAGAAAAAAAATAAATCAATCAATGGAGGTGAGAGAGATGTAAACAGATACAGAGATCAGAGATAGAGAGATTATATATGATATGTATTAAGTTTGAAAAATAAATAAAATGGGTAGTTTTGGAAATAAAACAAAAAATTTAATAAAAACATTTAATTTTATTAAATTAAATCAAAAATTTAAAAAGTGGGTCATGAATAGATCAGTAGTTAGGAGGTGTGCCAATAGCACCACTCTTAATATATAGTTTTAATATTTTTTTTATTTCTGGTTAGCATATATATATATATATATATATATATATATATATATATATATATATATATATAACATTAACTTTATAGCGTGACTGCACAGTATCGGTGCATCACCTCACGGATAGTCCCACCATATAAAATTTACTGTATCTTTCTTAAATATAGCTTTAATTGTTTTTATTATTTTCGGAAGAGTTGTTGGAGTTCACCATTTGGTTGGGTTAAATTTGTTCTACCCTGAACCAACAAAGCCCACCCTAAGATAAACAGGTTGATACTTTTTTCTTGTTTTTTTACTTGATACGTGAAATATAGAACTTGCCATAATTATCTAAATTTTGTGGTTGTATACCATTTTTCAATCAACCAAATCCATTTTACATCCAAGAGTAATACTACTTTGTCTAAATTTGGTGTCCAAATAAATCTGGTGTTCAAATGATGTGGCAACACTCTAATCCATTTATTTAATTCATACAAATCTAATACAATTTAAATAAATGGATTAAAGTGTTGTCACATCATTTTGGTGCAAGATTTAGAGACCAAATTAAGACAAAATAGTATTATTGTATATCTAAATGTAATACATTTTTTCTCGGTTGTGGAACTGATGTAAATAAAATCAGTTCGTCATGAGGAGAAAAAAATTGGCATATATATATATACACACACACATACATGCGCGGTGTTTACATAATTGCGCACTTGTGGATTTTATATGAGTGCATTGATTGCGAATCGTTGAATTGAACTTCTTTAACTTGGACTAAATCAAAGTAGTTGAATTCAATGACTCACATTCAATGTACTCATATATTTACATAAGTGTCCACTCATGTTAGCACCACTATATGTGTGTATGTATATATATATATATACACACACATTAGTGTGTAACTGGTGCGATGCACGGGTTTTATTAAAAATATATATATTTAAAATACATCGTGTAATATAATTTTGTATACCCAGAGTGCTTCATATTCCAAAAAAAAATTTGTCAATTAAAGACTTTAGGTATACAAAAGTCCATAATTTGGCAATTAGAATGTAATAAAGATTTCTCTTTAGTAGTAATTATTTCTGTTAAGGATGTGGTGTTGTTTTGGATTCCAACTTGACTTATAAAACTTCAATACGTCACATTTTCCTTATATCATGTCTTTTGAGTGGAATGTAAATAAATTCTAATTTAATTTAGAAAATCAACTAAAACTAAAACACTAATCACATTAGGTGTATTTAGTAACATTAAATCAAGAAAATCAAATGAACCTAAAACATTAATCACATCAATTGGATCTAGAAAATTAATTTTATTATCCTATTAATTATGAGATTATCTCTTGATTTTATATGATTAGTTAATGAATATGAAAAATAGAAATGAATATATAGAATTTAATACCAAAGCTTCCTCATGCCGACACGTGGTGCCTTGAGATTCAGCTTTAGTATCTTATGGTATGCTGCTCGCACGATATGCGGCATTGTAAAATATAAATTAAAAAATCATAAAAGTTAGGTATGATTCAGAATTTTAATCTGTTATATTTTCAATAAAATTAAAATTTCCACCATTATTGATTAAAAAACAATAATCATCACTCTTATTTATAAATAAAGGTATGAGAAAGTATATCAAATCATCACTTTTTTATTGTTCAAAATGTATTAAATATGCATTAAATACACTACGATACTTTTTTTTTATGGAATTAATGATAAATTTTAAAAACATCAATGGTAATATATTAATGTTTTTTTTTCATAACCCAAAATTAAAATATTAATATTTAATCAAATTTGTAAAAACGATACAATTAATAACTAATTAATAAAAAATTTAGGCAATTTATATCATATATATATATATATATATATATATATTAATTGAAGGTTGAGACTCTCCATCTTAGGAGAGAACACAAATCTCTAATAATTTAAAAATGCTTCAAAATTAAAATATTTAACACAATAGACCACTTAACAAAATCAATTACCAGTTCTTTTAAATTCTTTAAATAAAATTGTTAACAATTAACACTAAAAATAAAATATACCATTAAAATCCATTTATTTCCTATAAAAAATAAAACAAAACAAAATCCTCACAATTTATATAAATATTAAGAAACAGGTCTGGTCATGCTTATCACATTATATTTGAAGATCCAAAGTTTGATTAGCTGCTTAAAGTATCTCCAATAGTATACGCAAATTTAGATTGCTAAATTTAATGATTGTGTAGTCCACAATGATATACTTTATCTAAATAAAAAATCTACTTTATCTAAATCAAAAAATTTAATCTCACCTCATTTTCACTATTCCCGCTCATTTTTATTTCAAGGGTAAAAAAAAACTATAAAAGACAAGAGAAGGTATATGATATGGGTATTGATCTATCCGTAATGAAGAGACGAATTTTACCTGATTGAAATTTTTGAGAGTGAAACAATGATGAGATACATAGGTGATCAAAAGAAAAAAAAAACCCACATATGAGAGAGAAAGGATAAAATTACAACAGTATTTATTTTGGGTTAAGTTTCTATTTGATGATTGAAGTCAATCTTCAAATTTGATTCTTGAAGAGGCAATTTGATTATTGATAACTGCTATTGCTAAATTTTAGTGACTCTGTTGGACGGTGTTTTTTGAATAAATAATCAAATTTTGTTTACTCTCTTACTTTTGATGATGTCATTTGAGATACTCTTAGCATGTATGAATTAATGGATATAATACTAAAACTGTGGATTCAAGTAACACTCTTTTAGTCTTTTTATCTTAAAAAAAAAAGAAATCAATTTCTTTACTTAATGACCTCCAATAAAAACAATGGAGAAATCCTCAATATTGTTGTGGTTTTTGAATATTCTCTTTAAGAACTGATGGCAACATACTCCAAGTGTACACAACTAAATTGAGAAAATTGAGATGGTAAATCAAATTTGCAGGGTATGATAGGATATACAAATAATTTCTATCAATCGGTGAGTCAATATTGAAAATTGAAATCCTTTGAATTTCAGATGCCTAAAACCCAAAGCAATGTGTCTGTAGATAAGAGAAAATGACTTTTGTTGAGAATTAAATTAGAAAAACAGCCAGATATTCTACAGACCCTATAAATATATATATATATATATATATATATATATATATATATATCACGGGTTTAGGGAGAAAGAAAGGTAAAGTACATAAAATCTTTTAAGCTTTTCTCATTAAAATATAGGGAACAATTCAATATTTTTATTTAATTTGTCTACAATCAATAAAGAAAAATTAAAACATTCAATTAAATTTTGATTCTTTCCTTAATTGGTTTCCAGTTGTGGGTCTACCCAAAAAACCTTATAAATACTTATATGCTCATGATCATCCTCATATCTAGTCAATGTGAGACTTTGGTCGCACACCCAATATCAACATGGGGCACCCAAAATAATTCTTACAATGATCATAAAAATTTAAAAACTGATCATTACTCTCCGGTCTCTGCACCTCAGTTATTTTCCCATGTTGAAAAGTACCATAGAAATCAATTTCCCTTTAAAGAGTTGGATTCCTCATTTCCTTGTATTTACATCCTATTTGATATGACTTTACAGTTGACTGAGAACACGGGTTTCTAATAAAAAAAAGTTAAATGCAACTAACCACACAGCCGAAGTTTACTTTGTTGATTTTTCTGAAATGCAGCTGGATAAGCACTCAACAATGCAATCATTTGGTAGTTGGTTTGGTTCCAACTTCCAAGAACGATGTAATATGTCCAATATATGAAGAAACAAATGAAATACACAATAAGAGATTATTGTTCCGAAATGGTGGATTAGTACCATTAATACATGTCTCATTTTTGGATGTATGGGTGGAGGCAGCAAAGCTACGCGAGAGACAGCAAACAGGGCGTATTGGCAATTTGGCATACACCATGCATAACTTAAATGGTGGTAATTTTAGATGGGAAGCAATAAAAAGGTATGTTTCGACGAGTTGAGATTAGTCCGATAGTAAATCTCTCACACCTGCATCATGAGATTACGGGTTCAAGTTTTTCCATTCCCTCAAAAAACTCCCAAATTTACATAATAATGTAATAATAATAATAATAATAATAATAATAATAATAATAGAGCATGTTTGGTTGGAAAAAACCGTATTTCTTGCAGTGGCATACGAAATTAGTTTTATATACTCTCTCCATCTATATATGAGTTTATTAATCATTGCAATGCGGATAGGTTCCCATATCCCCATTTTCAATTTAATTTTCCTCATTTCTACCCATTACCCATTTTAACCCTTACTATATATATATATATTCATAAATCCTAAGTTACTAACCTAACCCTTTGTATTAGGAGGATTTATGAGTAAATTTTAATACATTTGATTATTTTCAAATTCAAGTCAAAATGGAAAAAATTGGGTAAGAAGAGGTCAAATATGAGATTGGAGATTGAGGACCGGGGAAAAGGGATAGACAAACTACCTTTTACTTGAAGCTTGTAGCGCATTATCTTTTATTGAGCTATTTTTCATCAGTTATTTTTCTATATAGCTTCTTAATCAAACTCTGTTGTGTGGAAACTTAAAATCTGTTTGCAGGAATAAGGCCAATAAGATCATATCCAACTTGGCTTGGCCTAATAAAAATCTTGACTTAACAATATTCCATTGATTATCAGTGAATGCCATCAAATAGAGTAATGCTAGAGGATTCAATTTTTTTTTCCTAAATTCATCCCAAATGATGTGGCACATAAGATGTCAGTATCTTATAAATCATGAGATTATGTGGTAACTTATGTGATGTTGACATCTCACATGCCACATCATTTAGGATAGAATTTGGAAAAAAAAAATTGGAATGTCTAGCATTACCCCATCCAATATAATTAATCCTATGAAGAAAGCAAATGTACGAACAACTTAAGACTGCTAGAAAATTCATTTGAGTTTGAGGTAATAAAACCTTAATCTATTAATTGATCTTGGGACCCAGGTAAAGTTTGTGATCTCTTAAGAACCTGAATAGTGAATACCATTTGGGTTTTCATGATCAGCTGATAAGTCTGTGTTCTCCAAAATATATTCTTTTGATGCTTTGGCAATTGCTTGAATTGAACCAATAGCTTGATTAAACTTAAAGGGAAGAACAAAAATAAGTTTGTTACATTGAACCAAGAAATAATTATCTTCAATTGAGGTGCATCCGTAATTTGTAAATACAAAATTACATATAATTGCAGAAATGTTTAGACTGTTAATTGAACATTGTTCGGTGCCAGCAAATTGTCAAATTGAGTTACGGAATTTGCATCATGATTACACATCAACGGTACGGATGTTATTAAACGTTTTCACAAATCACCTCAGCTTTCCTTTTTGATACAGCATCATGCCGCTTCCATACTCCGGTTTACATGGCTTTCAATGAATTAGGAATGATTGAATTGAAGAGTTTTGGAGCTTTAACAAAATGAGAAGAACTCTGTTTATATTAATAACTTAATTACAACACTCACACTTAAATAAACTTTATATTCACTCTCTAGTCTACCACTAGGGATGGCAATGAGGCGGGTTCGGGGTGGGGTGGCCTTCCCTGCACCCCACTCCAATTATTTTTTGAAAACCCGTCATCTCATAAAACTCCACCATAGATGGAGCAGGTTGGGGCGGGGCGGGGTATAACGGGGAGTGCTTTCCCCATCCCCACCCATTAACCCCATTTATAATTTTTTTAATTAAAGTAACAAATATATAACCATTGAATATGATATAAAATATAAAGTAATAAATAATTCCAAGAAACGATTTAAAAACACCTCATAAAACTCAATCATTTTCAAATATAAACATAAAGTATGAAGTCAAAATGTTCGTAATTAATAACGCTTATCATCTAATAATTGCATTTCTCTAGTTCTCTCTTCGTACAATGTTCGAAATTCATAACGCTAATCATCTAATAGTTGCATTTCTCTAGTTCTCTCTTCGTACGATCAACTCCATTTAACATCTCCTTTTTTAGATATATTTATTTTAGATATATTTATTTTCTTTGATATATTTATTTTCTTTTTTAGATATATTTATTTTCTTTGAAACTACGTAGTTTAACTAAGTATTATTTTAAGTGGAGCGGGAAGGGACGAGACGGGACGGGACCGGACGGGACAGGGCGGGGTGGGGAGTATAAAACCTATCCCTGCCCCATACCCATTGCGGGTTAGACTATATATCTCCATCCCCGCCCCATCCTCACCTCAAAGTGCGGGTTCCCGACGGAACAGGACCCCATTCCCGTGGGGAATTTTGCCATCCCTACCTACCACTCATTATACTCACTCACACACAAGCACTTTACACACTCTTAAACTGTCGTCCCCATTTATACACCATTTTTATTTCCAAATACACTCTTTTCTCACGTCTTTCTTTGAGAACTTTAGAGTAGATCTCGAATCTATCTCCTGGTATAACTTGATACGATTTCCTTGTGATTATTTGTCTATTTGCTTTATGCATGTTTGAGGATTTGGTTGTGGACTGTGTGTTAGATATTGTATGAATTGACTTTCTTGATCTAAACTAGAATATGTTTGCACTTGATCAAATGTTAATTAATCTAGTCTCATAGGGTGTATATATCCAAAACAAATCATTATTTAATCAGGTTATTTTTTTACAATCCAAACCAAACCAATTGTAAGGTAAAACCAAACCAATAAAAATCGGTTTGGTTTGGCGGTTTAAGAAAATAATTCAATTATTTTTTTTATTTGAACAAATATAATAATACCGGTATAAGTAGATAAACTCATTATCAATAAGATAAATAATAATATTAAATTTAACCCAAGTGCATAACAAAAATAGTTAAAAAAAAAACTCCATCGTATAATGCATAAACTTATACAAAAAAACTAAACTATATTGCTTATTGTGTTTTTGTACGAAACAATAAAAAAATAGTTACTTATCCTCAATAAATTTGTTTAGTGCCAACAATTTGATGAGAAGAAATAGCTTTAAGAATAAATATAGGGGTTTAGAGCTTAGAACTGGGAAAGTGGTAATCTTGGAAATAAATACAATATAAAATTAGGTTAATTTTAAATTTAATTTATATGATAATTTAATATATATATATATATATATATATATATATATTTGTGATAAAATAGACTTATCACCACCTAGATAATTTTTAGCTATTATATCTTCATGTTATTATCTTCTCTTTTAATTGTAGAGATAATTCTCCCTATGCCTATATATATATATATATATATATATATATATATGTTCATTGTATAAGCATTATATATACAGATAAATAAATTCTTAGAATTGATTTCCTCTCTTTCTTCTTTCCTGCTTAGTATTATTACTTTCTATGACTTGATTTATAACACGTTATCGGCACGAATGCTTTTCTTTTATTATTTGATCTCTTCTTCCTTTCTTATTTTTAATAATAAAGGGTCGCAACAAGAAGATTGCATTCGAAATCAAAACCAGAAGTTCTTGATTCGAAAATAAGAACCAGAAGTTCTTGAATCGGAAAAAAAACAACTAGAAGTTCTTGATTAGGAAAATCAGAACCATGAGTTCTTGATTCGAAAAAAAAATCAGAACCTGAAGTTCTTGATTCGAAAAAAAAAAATCAGAGCCCGAAGTTCTTGATTCGAAAAAAAAAAATCAGAACCTGAAATTCTTGATTCTAATATAATTAATCAGAATATGATCGAAGTTCTGAATTCCAATTTCATCAGAACCCGAAATTATGTATTCCAATTCAATCAGAACCTAAAGTTCTAGATACATATGGATCCCAATTTTAATCATAATCCAAAATTCTATAAGTGTAGTTATTGATCCAATGTTTTGAAATTTAATTGAATCAAAACCTGATGTTCTGTATTTCACTTTAATCAATCAGAATCTGAAGTTTTAGATTCCAAGTTAATCGATCAGAACCCAAAGTTTTGTATTCCAATTTAATTAATCAGAACCCGAAGCTCTAAATTTTAAGTTCAATCTTGAACTTGAAGTTCAAAATTCTAAACATTATTTAGAATATGAATTTCTAAATCCTTGAAATTATTTAGAACCTGAAGTTCTAATCCTTGAAAATTATTTAGATCCTGAAGTTCTAAATTAAATTTCTCTTTTCAGGAATATTGATGAACAATTTATTTCAAAAGGGAAATTGGGGATATATGTTTGGTTGACAGTGGAACAACGCATACTATTCTTCGAGATAGAAAATACTTCTTGAATTTAACTTTGATCAAAACCAAGATAAACATTATATCTAGTCCCGCAGACCTAATAGAAGGCTCTGGAATAGCCACAATTATATTGACAAATGGTACATAAATAAGGATAAATGTTGCTTTATATTCTATTGGATCCGGAAGGAATCTAATTAGTTTCAAAGATATCCATAACAATGGATATCATATTGAGACCATAAGTGAGAATAATAGAGAGTACCTTTATATTATATCACATGTCTCGAGCCAGAAGCTCATTTTAGAAAAGCTCAATGCTTATTCAACTGGATTATATTATATAAATATAAAACCAGTTGAAACCTACACAATTATGAACCAAAAGTTCATAAATCTAAAAACATTTTTACTTTGGCATGATTATCTCGGTCATCTAGGATCTACTATGATGAGTAGGATAATTGAGATTTCTTATGGACATCCATTAAAGAACCGGCAGATTCTACTGTCCAATGAAAATATATGTACCGTTTGTTCACAAGGAAAGTTAGTGATCAAACCATCCATTACAAAAGTTGATTTTGAATCCTCATATTTCTTACAATGAATTCAAGGAGACATATGTGGGCTCATCCGCCTAAAGAATGGACCATTTAGATATTTTATGGAAATTAATTGACGCATCTGCACGATGGTCACATATTTTCTTATTGTCTACAGGTAACACTGCATTTTTCTGGATTGTTGACGTGGGTTATTAGACTGCGAGCACATTTCCCGGTTTATCCAATCAAAACCATAAGAAGAACAGTGATTTTGGTTGTGTCGATGACAATATGTTTGATGCCATCAGAAACACATAGTGAATATGTATGTTGTGTACGTGTGAAACACCTTAAAAAAATTACAAATAAATACTTATTGCAGGGATTTGCATTTGTGAACTATTGCCAAATTCATGATCACCTTATGACCAATGATACAACCAGTAGATGATTCTGCTTCTGCGGTAAAATTTGAATTCTCGGTGAACGGTATGTAATCCGAAAAATACTTTGTTTTATAAATTTTGCATATATCACCTTGGTTAATTATCATATATTCATTGTTTACATGAGTTTTTTTTTTATTTGCTATGGTTTTTTGCACTTAAAAATGATTATATGAGGACACTATGTTTTTTCTTTTATGCCCGAATAAAATCATTTATCTTGCCTCATTAGATTGATTGATATCATTCCCCGAAGTGAATGTTAAGTCATCTAATCGTCATGGTGGAAATTTTGGTCAATTAAAATTATTATGACATTGATGATCATAATAAGAAAATCTAGCCACCAGAAGTGGAATCACACCAAAACAAAGTAAGAAAATGTTTACTATTGGTGATGAAATAGTTGTGTACCTAAAGTATACATAAATATCATGTTGATATTTTACCAAGTATATATAAATGCTCCGGGAGAGCTAATTGTATGTTATAAAGTGAAAAATAAAATGACATATATGTGACACTTTGTTATTTTAATAGATCCCGAAGAATCTATTTAGTTATAAATATATACATCATAAATACATTTTGTATTATTTTATATTGTCTCATGTTAGAAGCATGCAATTCCATTATTATAATTGAGTCTATCATATAAAATCTACATATTCTTTAGTGAAAATCCCTGAAGGACAATATGATAGTACAATATATCACTGAAGAATGGTATGACGATATAAATATGTCTGAAAATGACATTTTGATGATATAAATTAATCCATGAAGGATAACAAAATAAGGCCAACAAACAAATAAATTCACGTCGTTATGGGGAGAAAAATACAATTAGAAAAATCAATGACGTGAAATTTCAGTTAGCATGCATCATATTTATCTTATATTGATCCTTGTTTGAAGTTCAAAAGATCATTCGCTTGCAAATTGCTTATTCGAATGAATTTATTAATTGTCAATATATTAATCCGGGTGATTGTTCCTGAAGAAAAATTTATACAAATGACAACAAATAAATTATCCGTGGCACACTAGAAGTGTGAAATTCGACTTTTATTTAAAAGTTATTATTCCCTGAAGCGAATATGAAAGATCATGATCATAATCATGTTGATTAAGATTAATGATCGAGCTATATATAATTCTCATCATGACTCTCGAAGAGTTAAATGTCTTTGAAAAGACAAAAACTTTTTTGAAGAGATACAAAGTAATGAAACGTGATCTCCCCATCCGAGACTCATAAATTAAAGGGATCTCAATTGCCCATGCAAAGGACACGTATACTGGAAGTATACAAATATTATAGTTCCCCACTGTAAAATTTTACAGTAGCCATTGAAGAGACATATGTACTGTAAACAAAAATTGAGATATTCTATAGTGTTGTGATGCAGTATTTTATCTCTACTCAATTCAAAGAAAAGTTGGTTCACTGGGATCGGTGATTCAATTGGTTGAGACTAATTAATATGGTTAAAACCCAATCTAAATGCTTGAAAATTAAATGGCATAATGCTTGTTTTTATCGAAGATGATTAACCAACTAGATTGCAAGATAAGTAAATTGCTAATTCTAAATACACACTAGAAATAAATATGGAAGGTCGTTAGGGAATTAATGTAACCTATATATATATATATTGAAGTATGTAATGGTTTGGGTTGGGTTATGCCGGTTGACAAAACACAACCCACAAACCAACCCAAACCAATCAGGTAACTAAAAGATAACCCAATCGGTTTTTTTTTCTTTAATAAAATCAAACCAACCAGTTAAAATTGGTTTGGTTTGGACGGGTTGATCGGTTTGACTGTTTGGGTATTGATCAAGCATTCTATGCTTGTTTCATGATTCATGAGCACCTTTGCTAATTTGAAGTCTTACTAGATCATAGTGTTGATTTGGGTAAGCAAGGGTTAGATAAACATCCCTAGTAAATGGTATGTGGGTAAATGAGATAGAATATAGATCAAGAGTAGGTATGATTGTATGAATTGGCCTTGAGAGTGTACTGATTTCATCAACATGTGGATTGTGTGATCTTGGTCAAGACTCAAGAGTGACACATGGATATTTCTTCTTTAAAGGTTTTATCACGTAAAATCTTATGTTTATTGTACTTATCTCTATCCCTCACTAATTTGTATTTAGTAATTATCTTATTTATATTGTACTTAATATTAGTACTTGTTTAATTTCCACATTTTTTTTACTACATGCAATAAAAAAAAGTTAAAAGTGGAAGACAACCTAATAACACCCCTATCCAAAAAAAGGTTAAAATCTGAAAGACAACCTATATTCTTATCAATTGTTTCATTCTTTTTCAATCTGTTACTAAATCAATCCAAGTGTTTATATTAGTGATATGTTTAATATTATTCTCACATCGTTTAAGTCTCTCGCTAAGATGTCTCCAATAATTAAATCATTCGTTTACTAAATTAAAGACACTTCGTATGCACAGTCCAGTCATTTCCTATCTTGAGTATCTCCATTTGATAATTTCAGAGTATAATATGCATATGAAAAATGTCTATAGTTATCATTTAAAGGAGTTCGTTGTTATGTTCCATTGGGTTGAATTTCATCAAGTTCAGCTTCGTTTAATTCTTCTAGATGACTTTGTTTGCTGTGATTCATTGACTAATCTTCAACCGATTTTTCAATTGAACAACCCGAACCTATATTTTAAACAAAGAATTTATCTAAAGCTCATTTGTGAGATTCAAAAAATTGTTCTATTCTTTTTCCTTAATTTTTTTTTATTACCAGATTTGTGTTTTTTAGGAAACCTATTTATAATATTAACCAAACTACCAATTAACAAACAAAAATGAATAAAACCTTAAAAACCCAAAGTAACAAACAAAGCTGTTAAAACACAAAAATTAAACAATAGAATCTGTCAAATGTCAATCCGAAGTCCTCAGAGAGTCAAAATACAATGACCAAATCCAGTCTTTCCTAATAATTATTATTTAGTAATTCAATTTGTTTCTTCTGCAAAATGCAAAATAAATCTTGATTAATTGCTACCGCTACCGTAGAATGTAGAGTACTGTAAACAAGGAATATGATATTCAACAACTCTCAAATTCCCAATAGAATTTAGAAAAAAAAAAATCAAAGTTATACGTTATAAATATAAAATAAAAAAATTAAGTTACACGTTATAAAAAATCAAGTTTCTGCATAAGTACAAAACTTACCACTTTTGCCTCTTTTCTTTATGAACAAGATAAAGTGTAACAGTAAACTATTGAGTAAATTAATAAATAATTTTCAAATTCCCAAAGCAAAACCTTGATTTTTTTTTTCTCAGCAAGATTTGGTTTTAACAGTTAAAATCAATATTTTACTAGCCAAACTTTCTCACTTCTCGGTATTTCAGCCAAAAAGGATTTACATTTCAAGAGGATTTCTGAGTATTGATTATCGAGTAACTGAGGGGCTGTTCGGTAACGTTTTCATATTTCGTTTTCTATTTTCTCGTTTTCATTTTATTTCGAGAAATTGATTTTTGTCTTTTTCGGATTAGAAAACGTGTCTGGTAGCAACTGTTAAAAACGATATTCGGAAAATAAAAACATAAAAAACGCGTATAGTAGAATTAATTTCAATACTATTTTCAACTAAGTGTAGCTATATAATCAAACATTCTATAAAGTTAAATTCAATTTTTATTCATCATACTTAATGAGTAATGTTCGGCTTTCCAAAAAAATTCTCCCAAATTATTTGACATGTGAATTGTTAACATCCTATAAATTCTGAGATTATATATCTAGTGATATAATAGTGACAACTCACATGCTGCATCATTTAATATTTAATTTATTAAAGTAATGCTAGACTTTCCAACTTTTTTTCTCAATTTATTTCTCAGATGATGTGGCACATGAGTTGTTAGAGCATCTCCAATGCAACAATGGTTTGGGAAAAAATTAAATGCCAACTAGGACAAATAGACATTGTGTTCAAATATGTCTCTCTAATGCGGTCTCAATGTCAAGCTGATGTGGCAAAAAAACAATAATAGACACTATCAAGTTGAATGTCAGCTTTCAGATGTTCTGTTAGACATTTATATTATAGGCCAACCCAGCATTTGGAGATAAATATAAAATAATATTGTTAAGAAAATTGTTTGATTATAAATAAAAAATAAATAAAATACTTAAACATGTTATTAATAAATTAATATTTAAACAATAGCATTGGAGATAGATTTTTTATTTGGTTGTCTATCAAGTAGACTTCTATGCCACTATAGGAAACAATTCTCTTGATATCGTTGATATGTCAACAATTATTGAAATGCAAGCCACTTTTGCAACGGAGATGCTCTTAGAATCGCATCATTCACCACATAATCTTATGATTTAAAGTTAATAACTCACATACCACATCATTTGAGAAAAAAACTGGAAAGTCTAGCATTATTCAATTTTTTATTATTTCAGCTGTCACATGGGTTGTGGAAAAATTTTGGGATTTTAGATGGAATGTGTAGTATTTCAGAAATATTAATGAAGAAATAAAGTATTTTTTGTTGCATTTTAATTTTTAATAAATAATTTTTTTTAATGATTGAACAATTATATAGTATGTTAATAAAATGATGGGATAATTACCATAGTAGCTACTCATTTGTTTTCACACTATCAAAATGACCATTAGATGGAGATTTCGTTTCAAAATGACCATTAGATGGAGATTTCGTTTCAAAATGACCATTTTTAACGAAAAGTGTGATATTAAGTGCCCGTTTGGAAGAGCTTGTCTACTGGCTAAAAGACCTTTTTTAATTAAAAAATCTCTTTTCAATTTTTTTGTATCGTTTGGTTGTCACTCAGTAGAACTTTTGGATGATTAAAAAAAATGTTTTAGGTCTACTTGGAGAAACCCAAATTTAAAACTTTTCCAAGTAGATCTTTTAGAGTTTTTTTAATAACACTAAAATATCCAATATAACCCTATACTTTAATATTTGCTAGAGTATTTTGGTAATTCTATCATTAAAATAGCTCTTTTTTAATTGACAACCATCGACTTTCATTTAAAAGCTCTACCTCTAAAAGATCTATTTCTAAAATATCTATTGCAAAAAGATCTACTTAGAAGCTCTTCCAAACGTACTATAATGGTCATTCCATTTAATTTCGTTAACTTACCATTAAATGAGTGGCATTTTGATAAATAATGGGATGGCATTTCTTCATTTTAGATTTTTTAAAATCAATTTTTCTTTTGTTTTTTGAAACGAATAATTAAATTTAGTGTATGTATATATGTATAATATGTATAATATATCTCATATATATATATATATATATATATATATATATTTCTTTTCAACCTATAAAAAGATGTTAGTATATAACTATAGTCTATATATCATTCAAGATATAAATGCATATTTCAATTTTGTAGAAATCTCTCGTTATAGTACAATATGCATATATATATATATATATATATATATATATATATATATATATATAGCATATTGATGATGCTTAAGAACAAATCATGTACACATAATTTTTGATATAAATTTTGATAGGATTTTGTAACCTTTGGATCAATAATATATTAATGGTTTAGATCAATACATATGTCTCTTCTTTGTTTTTTAGATTTTCTATTATTCTTTCCTTTAAAAATAATATTTTTTTTACGGTCTTATACATAGCATTTAAATGTGTTCCTCTTCTCTTTTCTTTCATTTTTTTTCTCTTTTCTTCATCTATTTCTCTTGCCTTTATCTTCTCTTTTGTTTTTTTGTTTCTTCCTTAATCTTCTCTTTTGCAATTTTTGATTTTTTTTTTCTTTTGTCATTTCTTTTTTGATATTTTCTTCTTTGATTCAATAAATATAATCAAAATGATATATACAGTCTTTATTCTACATTAATACATCTTATCTATTGTTTGAAACTTTGTACAAGTTATGAAAACAATGTAACAAAGTTTGTTAGATAACTTGGGCACAAGTTAAATATCGGATCAGTAAATGAACACCTTTTTTTTTGCTTAATCAAATTTTTATTTTCATTTACTTTCTTAAATTAAATATATATTTAGGAAGAAAACATAACAAAAATGGAGAAAGAGAAAAGCAAATGATTAACATTGTGTTTGGTTTGATGGAATTGGAGAGAAAGGAAAGGAAATGATTTGGGTGGATTTCTAATATCTTGTTTGGATTGTTAAATAAGAGGGAAAGAAAAGGAAAATGAGGGAAAAGAAAGGAAATGAATTTAATAATTTCTTCTTGTTTCTCTCAATTGGGTTTCTCACCAAATTTGGGAGGAAATGGAAGGAAATGAGAAATATTTTTCAATATCCCAAAAGTAACCTTATATAACAATACATATTTATTGTTCATATTGTTGAAAGAATGGTATTTTCGTAAATAGACTAAGATTTATTCATTTATTTATTTTTATTTTTCTCTTTTCCTTTCCTTTCCTTTCATATCTATCCAAACAACAATCATTAAAAACATTATCTTTTCCTTTCCTTTCCTTTCCTTTCCTTTCCTCATTAACTTATCATTTCCTTTCATTTCTTTTCCATCAAACCAAACATAGTGTAAGAAAAAGAAAGAAAGAATGTAGGTTGAGATGAAAAATGAAGATGGAGTGAGAAATAAATTAATTAAGAAAATTGAGAGGAAAAATAGGAGTGCATTGTATATGAGTCATAGATTATGGATTAGCACTGACAAGTGCATGCAGACCGGGTCAAAGCAATTGAATCTAATGGTGCATATGCAAACATACAATGCACTGAGGATAAAATTTTCATATATATATATATATATGTGTGTGTGTTTGAGATATGTCATACTTATATACACACACTAAATATAAATATACGTTAAAAAAAGTAAAAATTGATTTCTAAAAAAAAACTCAAATAAATTAATGACATCTCCTTATTTACCAAAATGTTACTCATTTAATGGTAAGTTAAAGAAATTTGATGGAATGACCAATAGTCTACACTTTCGTCAAGAATGACTATTTTGATAGTGTGAGAATAAATAGGTGGATATCGGAATAATTATCCCTAAAAAGATTTAAATTATTAAAAAATTGAATAAAAGGTGGGTCCCATGAAATTAATTAGATGAAAATGCTGAGAACATCATAACGATGTTTTCAATTTTTCCAGCTTTTAACTCTTTTAATTAGAAAATTTGTTTCATGTGTTCTCAATTGTTTTTTCAAAAACATATTCGGACACATTTTACAATGTTTTAAAAAAAATTTAAAAAAAAAAAAAAAAAACTGGTTCTGAAAACTTAGCCGAACGCCTCCTGATTAACACACGACGAAAATCAATTCAATTTTGAAAGAGGGTTTTTGATTTTTGTTTTTTAATATATTATATACACAAAATAATAAAAAAATTAGTTGGGCCCTTTAGTCAAAAAATTTCTCTTTTGTATCTGGGCTATGACAGTAGGCCAAACTTATGTACCCAACTATTCAATACAACATATATAATTTGTAATTAAAAATAATTAGGCCCTTTCATATTGGGCTTGGGCAGTTGCACATGGTACACCTAGCCCAGAGAAGTCCTTGCAGCTCAAAAACGCAAAGTCTACTAAAGAGATGATAGGTGTTTAGTACTTTTGTGAGGGAGTTGGCAAAGTCAATAGAAGTCCTTATGGGTTTGTTTGGTACGTGGGATGTGACAGAATAATATGGGACAGTTTCCTCTTATCCCACGTTTAGCGCGACCTTAGTATGGGATAGAACGAGATAATGTGGGATAAAAATCACAAAACTCTGTCTCACCCAAGACTCTAGGACAACTTGTCCCATGACATGGGACAAGTGCCAAAATGATCGATTTACCCTTTAATTTTTTAAACAATTACAAACATATCTAATATATTATATATTATATATTAATAATATTATATATTATAATTGCATATATATTATTATATTATATATATTATATGTAATAATATTTATATATTGTTATATATATAATAATATTTAATAATATATATATCCTATATATAATAATATTTATTATATCATATATATATTATAATCTTTAATATATTACATATTTTTATATATCCTATATATAATAATATTTATTATATCATATATATATTATAATCTTTAATATATTATATAAAAAATAATATATATATATATAATATAATATATAATATATATATTATATATATTATATAAATTATATATATATATATAATATTATTTATTAATATATAATATATATGATATATATATATATATATATATGTATAGATATGTTTTACTTTTTCGCACACTGCGAGAAATTACCAAGCTCTTGGATCTGAATTCGTCTGGAACCTCCATAAAGATACAGCCAGTCGAGTCAATCAAATCGACATTTTCTTGAGGATCAGCTACACGCCGAGATAGGATGGTTAGCCTAGAGTGTGAATCCTACAAATGAGCCGAAAATGATTGGTACTCGGGCCATCATTGACAGATCAGGGCGCCAAATGGTCCTTTGGCCATTGATACATACAATGTAACAGGTGCCACCAAGCTAGGCTGAGACCTCCAGCCTTTGAAGATCGATTTTTTCGAAAAAAACGAAGATTGATTACTGTGAAACAAATCACTTCCTTTAGAATACAGAAAATGAAATGACCAGACATATCTAGCATATATTTTGTCCGCAATCTTCACATAATTTTGACAATTTTGTTTTCTGGATTTTCAAAACAAAATGCATTTATACTTGAAATGAATTTATATTACTCAGGTATATCAACTAGTTTATAAACATTTGCATTAATTGAACCAGAGTTCTGTTCTTGAGATTCCAGCACCATCACTATCACCACCACCATTAATTGAAGACAGCATACAAGAGCACGGTGCAAAAGACATCATAACCTGGACCCAAAATCTGTGTACAGAGAATGAAAGTTTCAAAAGACCTGCAGCAGATAGATTCAAAAGACAACATCAGCAACCAATAAAATACTACAAATGGCACAACTCACTACTCAAACAGAGTTTTAAAAACACAACTTACATGACTAATTACTTTGGAATTACATGACTAGTTAATATCTTCTGGCACTCGAAGTCGACGACACAATCTTCCACAAACAACGCAATCTGGAAATGACCACAGCTGCACATATTATGTAATGTTTCACCAAGTCATATAACAATGTCAATTTCACTACCCTTTTCTCAGGCAACAAAGGGGTCAAAATGGTACTAAATATTTCATTAATACACATTATTCTATCACAACTATTGGAATAGATATTATTAACGATACTAATTAATTCCACCATTTGGTAAGAATGAAAGAAAAAAAAAGTCTTACAGAATATACTTTATTGCCAATCGCTAAGGCTTTGTTTAAAGTAAACCTAGGAACAAATACAAAGCCATAAAAGGTTAGACACTAGGTGATTTTTTATGGTAATGAAAAAAAAGCAGGATTATAATAACAAATATTCAAATCTCTCAAAATGTTCCTCCAATGCTCTGGTACAATTCCGGATAGAAGAGTGTCAAACGAATATGCACCGTTAAGAATTAATTTGGTAGAAGAGTGTTGATGCATACTTCAATTCCAAAAATTACATTTATAGTCAAAACTTACAATATCTCTTGAGGATGCCACTACATGATCTTTTTCTATCTAGGGATATTATAATTTTAGTCCCTCTAGTTAGCGTTAATCTAGGTTTGATCCACTAGTTTTTAAAATTAATAACTTTAGTCTTTCTGTAATAGTTTCCAACAAATGACAAAGTTAGAGGGCAAAATGACCCTACTGCCCTTGACACATGTGAAAAGACCCTTTATGCCCTTCATGAAGTGGGCCGTTGGGCCTGTTAAGCGCACCTCAACACAGATCCAATTGCATCCTGAAACAAGCCAACTTGGGCCACTAAGCGCACCCCATACATTGCTGAGCATACCCCACAGCATCAGCGTGACTGTCACGTTGTCTTCTTCAGCCAGCTGACCCGACGACCTGTGTGTGCCAAACCCGGACCCGGTTCTTGACCCGATATGCAACCCGACTGTTTTACACCGTTTTCGCCCTCGTTTTCGCTGGTTTTCTGCCCAGAACAACGGCCGGCCCTTCTCTGGTCTGTTTTCCACCCATTCCAACCTCTCACGCACACATTTACCTCTCCATCAAATCCTCCAAACTTCCATGGAATCACCAAACCCTCCCACCACCAAAATCCAACCCAAAAACTCATCCCGCCACTAAAATCAACCAACCACCACACTCAATGAATCGCAAATCACCCAGCCACCATCACCAAACCAAGAATCCATTGAATCAGCCATCACAAAAAAAAATCCATTGTCTCTGTGAAGAGATCGGGATCGAGAGAGAGAGAAAGAGAGAAATGAGATTGATCGAGAGAGAGAGAGAGAGAGAGAGATGAGATGAGATCTCAAGAGAGGGTTTGGTGGTGGCGGTGGCGGTGGTTCGGGTCGTTTGGTTTCTGGTGGTGGTGGTGGTGGTGGTGTTGTTGAACGAGTGAGAGAGAGATGAAGAGAGTGTTTGGTGTGTTGGGGTTAATTTCTTATTTCATAAAGTTTTGTGGTTATTGTTTAATTACTATTTGGGTAGAAATATAATTATATAAATTTGTCAAGGGCATTTGTGTTTAATATTAATAATTTTAATACATTTTTTAATTTTTGAAATTTTTTACATTATTAAAAACCATATTTACCGTTGTTTATGAAAAGCGTCTAGAAGCTTTCGTCACATTTCCCATATTGCCCTTTTTGACTTAACGGAAGTCAACGAAAATCTAATGGAATTGGATGGTAGGAACTCGAATTTGTATTGTCAAAGAAATAGTGGACTGAACTTAGTAATTCCAAAAACTAGTGGACCAAACTCAGATTAACATAAACTAAAGGGACTAAAATCATGATATCCCTAACTATTATAAAGAAAAATTTTGTTTGGTTGTTATAGTTCAAAATATTATGACTTTTAATTAAGAAAATAAAATTTAGATTAGCCCACCCCCCAAATCTTTATCTAGCTACGCCCTTAATGGCAATGTCATCATCCCAAACCTTGACGACTGCTTTTTCAAGCTTATCCCCAACACTTGCCAAGTTTTTTGAAAATATTGCATCCCATCAGAGTTTGAGCCCTTGGAATATTCAAGAAAACATTCCCATAAGAAATAGAGGTAATCAACAAGTTCAATTATGAAATAGACTCTGTATTCCCCATCACAACCACTGATTATTATAATTGGACAATATGATTTAGGGGTGTGTAAAAACCGTCGAACCGAACCGAACCAACCAACCCAACCCAACCCATAAAGTTTGGATCGGTTCGATTACAAATATATAAAATAGGTGGTTTAGTTTGTCTTTTGGACAAACCGATTAAAGGTGGTTCGGTTTGGGGTTGAGTGAAATAATTTACCAACCCAAACCAAACCATATATTTTAGAAAGTAAAACTAAAATATAAAATTCACCTACGTTTTCTATTCAGTACAGGTTTTATAACTTTTACCGATTACTATAAGCTTTTATTGTTTATTTATTTGTTTTGATACAATTCTTCTGATTGATTGATGTATTATGGTTTCAAAAGTATAGATACTGTCAAACATTTCTTTAATCAAAGTATATATATATATATATACAGTAATTACTCGTTTGATTTTTCTGTACTTCCTTTTTATATATATAATTAATATTTCCTGTTATGATTTTTTTTATTTAAATATTTTTTATAATATAATACCAAATAAAAAAGATTTTTGAGTTCAAATCTAAACCGATAAACCTATCCAAGCCAACCCGACTTTTTTTTTTTGGTTTGGTTTGAATCGGTTTGAAAATCTTATTGAATTGTTTTGACATTGAGCTTCAAATTCAAACCAAACCGAAAACTTACACCCCTAATATGATTATTATTAATTAAAATTTGTCATACTGTCCAAAACCTTTTTATCAACTAATTTGTTGGGACAACCTCTCACCTTCACCCTATAGGATGACTTGTGGAAGAATGTTTTGAAAGAATAAAAAGAGTGAGAACAAAACTAGTAAGTACACCCATGATTTTATAAAAAGATTTCAATACCAAAATAATTTTAAGGACATTAAACAAAATCAACACGACAAATTTTACATCGTAGTAGTATCATAAATTATGAATTCTTTCTAGTAATTCCTTTTACAAATCATATACAAAAGAGTAAAATTTGTTGTATTTAATTCGTTGGTCTATTACCAAATAAATTCGGAACTTTTTTCTTAATTCTAAGTAATTTACAACTTTGACAAAACTGACTAGCTTAACTAATTTTTGGAAATTGTATCATTTTCATCATCCAACCAAATTTCAACAATCAAAGGGTAGTTTCGTCTTCAACCTTTTAAAATCAAATAAACATTAAAACTTTAAAAAAATCACAAATGTTTATATAACAAAATTATTTAAAAACATAATAAAAAATCAACTTAAAAAACATAATAAAAAACGGATTAAATCACTGATAAACAAATAACTACTTTCTTTAAAAGCAAAGTGAAAAATAAAAAGCAAAGAAAGATAGAAAATTATGGGTTTATTTATGATATTCTCCCAATAAATAAAAATATATCGATTTCATCAAAATTATCAGAGTCCAGATTTTTTAAAATATCGGTAGAAATATTGAAAATATCATCTATACAAGCTGCTACTGATATGCAATCCAGGTTTGTTCTTTGAGATGCTAAACAGCTCTTGATCATTACTCGTCAGTCGTCACATATTCTAATATCAGAATACAGAAGATTCATGAACCACTTGATTATCATCATGTGATTTTGGAGTTGGGGCAGTAAAGAAAATCTAAAATGGATATTCATATGGTGATCATATGTCTAACATATAACAATTATCATGTTAGATTGTTAAGAATATGCCAACTATAATTTCATTGATTAGCTATTGAATCCTCCTCACCAATGTATATGAAAAGATAATGAGAATTTCCCCAGAGATGGGAACAAATCATAGGTAAATTACAAAAAGCACTTATCTTAAAGCAACAACAATTGCTAGCTATTTCATGGCCATTTCAGGGTAGCACAGTGAAAACCTCCACATCATCCATATCTGGGCTTCTCACAGAGTATTGAAATGTCCATCCATGGCAAGCACCAGAATGCACACCATTCTTATTGACAGCAACTACAGCACCCACAAAATCCGGAAATCTTCTCGCAATTCGAGATATCGCATCCTTAGCAGCAAGCTTTGGTTCCATTCCTTGTCTCATACTCTCCACAACTTGATAACTGGAAACAGATGATACACAATTTAAGATATATTTAATTAAAAGGTAAAAACATAAATAAAGATAAAATTTGTAAAGAGCCTAAAAGTGGACGAAGTGCTTCTTGATGCATTGGCAGAAACACAAACAGGCAATCTAAATACTAGATACATCATAACATACTATTCCTAATTTATTTGTGTATCTTCGAAGAAATTGGTAAGATTGCGGTACAAGCGAGTAAGTTGTCAAACTGCATGAGGCTGGTTTATAATCAGAAGAGCTTGCGCCTCAAGCCTCATAACCCGCTAAAGTGGGCTAAATCATTATATGCTCAAACCATATATGCTGATATGCATGCCTTTCAGGTCTCAGAACAAGAGCCATAAAAAATTCCTAAAAGCCAAAAGTTATAAACTTTTTAAGTTATGATAATAGAATGAATACCACGGAAGGAAGCGCATCATGATGTCACCATCACCGGTTGCACCACAAGCACCGACTTCATCATCAGCATAGGCTGAAGATCCAGCAATTGGTCCATCCCCAACCCTGCCATCAAGAAAAGAAACTTCATTACAGATCTCCAAACATAAATGAGTTTAGCAGCTTACAACATTTGAATCCTGAAATCAAACATTTGGAGTGGAAAATGTATGAATGAGAAAATAGCTAATTATAGCCGCAGTTCACCAACGTACTGCCATCAATTTTTTTTCTTTTAAAAGATTTAAGTAAGAAGCGATAATACTCCAAAAATTGACAAAGGCACCAATGCTTATAGCTAGCAGTTTTGGTGGCCAATCCATAATAATTATTTTTTAGTTGCCTCTTTTCCTCTATCTGCATCAACCAAAATGTCGTCTTTGAGTTCCTTTTTTTTTTTTTTTTTGTCTTTTTAATTGAACAAAATCATTGCATTTTCATCAGCATTCTTATATACTGAAATGGAATCTGATTCCACATAATCAACCTACTGCAGTGGCATATATACAGAAATTTACCAAACATGAATCCAAACCAGCAGTAGAAAACAAAGCATAAAGGCGCTTTAAGATGAGTAGATTTTGAGTCTTGCCAAACTATTATAACACTACGTGTTCAAATGTTGTGCAACATCTTACAATCGAAGAATCACGTCTTATAACTAGGAGGCTTCGTTTTGAACTTACCTGCCAGGGATCTTAAAAGTGGCTCCATTAGTTGATGTGCCAACAGCAACATGCCCCATCTGTATGAGAAAAAAAATCTTTTCAGTGAAATGGCAATACTCATATTTTGGGGTGTATTTCATGAACTTACTTTATCAATAACAGCCATTGATATGGTGTCGTGACTGTGAAGACCGACAAGCGAAGACCTTGGTTCAACAACTCCCATCAGATTGCTACTAAAACATTCCCCCTCAGTAAGGTCCGCGTTACTCTTCGGATGATAAGGGCCACAACCATCTGGAGGTACAATGTTTTTCCAAAAATTAGGTTGGCATCCATTCTCTTTCCATTTAGTCCATTTCTCCATAGACTCTGATGAACTGAGGTTTGTGGGACCTGGAAGACCCATTGCAATGGCAAAGGCCGATGCTTTTTCACCAACAAGAAGAGTGTGTTGAGTATGTTGCATCACTAATCTTGCAGCTCTAATGCCGTCTTTCACATACCTCATGGCAGCTACAGCTCCAACCTCCATTGTCACCTATTCACGTCCTTACCAAACAACCTGATGAATTGTCATTCTAAACAAACATATACTCATGCAACAAGAAAGAAAACAACAATGTTAATGAAAGCAACATGTAAAATAAGGTCGTTACCCCGTTCATGATCAGAGCATCCATTGTAGTTTCCCCATTCTCATCGGGACTCCCACCAGGCCCCACTGTTCCCACCAAATTCATACCATCGATAAGGTCACACGCTTACAAACTATACTAACTACGAAATTGAAGTAAAGGACTATCTTAACATCTTCCGGTTTATATTAAAGAAGCAATTACAATGTGCTTTCATGAAGCAAATTAAGATGCATATTGAAGACCCATCAAACGACAGGAAACAAATCAACTGAAACCCGTAATTGATGGTATAAACATGGTACCAAACGATTAAAAAACAAATAATCATAAATTTAAAACATGGAAGAACAATTAAAACTAAACCTACTTGAAGCATTGTAATCCCACCTGTACCATCACACCTCAGTTCCTCACAAGCGGAGCAACCGTCGACGACGGCGTCAACGGCTGAAAACCCACCATCAACAGCCCTCCAAGCAGCTCTCACGGCCTCTACAAAAGGCCAGGTGCTCACCACTATTGGGTACTTCCCTGAATTCCCATCCGCATATCCCAAAACCTAGTAAGTAGTAACAAACCAGATTAATTATATTAATGATAAAATTAGCTGGACCAAAATAAAATTATGATGAAATGATAACAAGAGAGAGCCAATCAGCTAAAGAGATCATGTTTGAACAGTAATGTAACGGAAATAGTGATTACCAAGGAAGAGAATAAGCAGATGAAGAAGACAAGTTTGAGGGACATAGAGAGACTTGGAATCAGCTCTCCAACTGGTTTGTTTTGAATTGCACTTGAAGGGAGTTTAGTTCACTTCCGTTGTCTAATAAACATGACTCATCATCTGTACATGTTAAAGTAGATTCAAGTCTCATTTTGGCTTAATCTTACAATTTCCTTTTCCATTCGAGTGTTAAAAAAAAAAAAAAAATTTGGCTTATCCACAAGTAAAATTAACAACTTAAGACGAAATCTTAGATCAGGCTAATATCATAAATTATGAATTCTTTCTAGTGATCCTCTTTACAAATCACTGAATAACCCCAAATAGATCTTTTTATAAAATTTCATTAAAAATTGAGTCTATCTTTATATATATATATATATATATAAATTTTAATATTACATTAATTTGAGGGTTTTTTTTGGGATGGAAAAAACACAAACCCACAACTTTATAGTTTAGGTTTGAAAGACTTAAACCAAGACCAATCTCATCCCGTCGTTAATTGTATTCCACATAAGTTTCAAAAAAAGTGTCAAACAATTATCCATCACCATTTCCCCATATCAATCCCCATATGGGAAAAGGGGAATGGGTAAGGGTTTGGGAAATGGCAGTGGGGATAGAAGGACATATATCCATCCCAATTCTCTAATGAGTAACGTCCATGCTCCATGGGTGTACTTTTTACATTAACTCTTTCAAAACATTCTTTTATAGTAATAAAATATTTTTCAGTTTACTAACGAAATCACAATATTTTTCAGTGAACTTACAATAAAGTTTTGCAAAAGTCAATCTCTGCTGAAGTTGACAGTTCTCTCAACAAACCGAGTGATCAAAAATCTTATTGCTTCATTTAATAGCAGCAGTCTCAGATGCCAGAAACCCGAAAAGATTTGACAAAATCAACTCCAAATAATTTTGAATATATAATTAGACCTAACCACTAAAATTTACACACCCACATCCCAGAATTCTGCCAAATATGGAACAGAATATATCTCTTGTCGCACTGTGGTCATATTGCTAAAAATATGGAAAATCTGATTGCAAAATATCGGTACACTGTATGTCCAAGTCAATGCATCACGAAACAGGTTCGATCTGAATCACCTCCAAACAGTCTCATTTGCATCAGTGAAAATCGCATTGTGCTGTTCTATTAAACACTGGACAACCTCAATTGCACTGAAGTCTATCGGTATGCCATCGTCAAGAGGAATTTGAGAGGAAGCATCTGTGTTTTCACCATCTTCTGTAGCCATACAAAAAGATGATATTCTTTTTTTAATCAGAACAATTTCTTTGAATTATCTAAGAAATGTAGCAACGAGGAGCCATTATCAGTATGAAATTTAAAGAGAATAAAAAAAACCAATAGAGAATCCAAAAACTGTTAAATCAATATTTAAAGAAGCCTATAATCATAATAACTCTCATTTCCATTGCCTTTCAAAAACCAAACTTCTTGAAATCTTTAAATCTCGAGAAAAAATAAAGATAAAATGGGAGATCAATCAAATTCCAAGGCATTTTTCCCACTACTAGCCGTCTCTAATCCTATAGTCATACTCCTAATAATAGGAAGTGTTTAACAAAAAGGAATTGCACTCATCTCTCTATGTGAATGTATTTCGTGTCCTCACTTCCCTCAAAAAATCTATCTATTCCTCAACTTTATGGTGTAAATTGTAACTGTTGATAAGAGTAGTTCATGTTCTTCAATTATAATCCTTAATATCTATATTGTCAATATCTTATTGTCATATTCCAGATAAAGTTTGTTTGTTAGCAACAGTAGGTGGAAGAAACTAGAAATTCATTCTAAATGCCTGTAAAGGTTAAGAAAGCAAGAGACTTTGGAATCTTAATGGCTAATTCTTGCATAGGTTCTCAACACTTGAAAAAGATAAAGAGAACAGTTGAAATGAGAAAGTGAGAACTTATGAACAAACCGATTGTGTATTATCCATAGAACAATAACTTTAATTGGTGGGCTATCCCGACGTGTCAACCTGAGTTGAGGGCTTGAGGCCAGGGTAAAGTTCCATGGACCAAGTATACATTCACAAAATATATGAGATAGGACCACTCACCAGCAAGCATGTCCCATTCACTATAAGCATGGTGCCTGTTCCATGTTCTTCTTGGAAGGACTTCTGGATTGATTATTCCAATATTGCCTATAAGATTCTGGTTTCCGTCCCTTCTGCCACATTAATATGGGGGCCATTTCCATGGCAAGACTATGAGCATCCATCTGCAGAAAAGAACACAAAAACTGAGCATAGCTTATCATGTCTTTCTCTATATTCTAAAAATTATATTTATATATCATCTTAAAACATTTTGCAGATGTTAGAAGTTATTAAATTAAGAATAAGAGGTTGGTTGACCATGATAAATGAAGGTGATGGTGATAAATAGTTAATCATCTCGCACATGAGAAATCTATCAACTGAGTTCATAATCAATAAAAACGTTTATGTGCCAACCAGCTTCAAATCCACAAATGAAACAAACATCAGAGAGAGAGAGAGACAGATGTTTCCTGCCTTGTTAAGAAGCGACTTCTGGCTAATGCGGAGCAGAAGTGCAGTGATGAATTCCAGTGTCATGTAGTTCACACTGGGGAGCTTCTTCAGCACATTTCTCATTGCATGTATGCTAGAACGAGCACCTTTTATCTCATTATAAAGATCAAACGTTGTCAGAGGCTCAGGAAGGCTAGCAAGATAGCATTTGGCCAGAGCCGCCACATCAACTGGATTTACACCCTCCGGCAGTGATGCATTGAAATCTGTATTATACAAATGACAATATTCAGTTAAAATGTCATCCAAATAATTAACAGCTTACTCCAGGAAGAAAACCTTCAAGACACCTTGGTTGTATGTAGAGACCAACTGCTGAATGACCTTTTTATCTCCGTCAGCTTTAAACAAGTACTGTGAGTTTAGCCCTGCAAATCAAAGTAATAAACATGTTATTCTCCTCAATGGCAGGTATATTATGGTAACATATATTTACGAAGAACCAACTATCTCATCTATTTTTTTATAAATCACCTGACAATATGAGGAGGTCTGCACATCTGACCAAAATATATGGAATAGGCCTGCTATGATGTTGTCGCTGTACATTAACCTCGATTGGAACTCCAAATACTAAGGATAAAAAAAAAAGCAATAAGAAGTACACAAATAAACTGGTCTGAAAGCATTCATGAGAAATAATTTTCTTACATAACAAAGCTTAGGCATAAACAGGTAAATGTGTGAATCAAAATATCAGAGATACAAAAAACATATGGACTAGAGTACATACACTAAACTATGGAGCTAAACATTAAAGAAAAGTAGGAGAACCAGTTGCGAATCACGGATCAAAATGTACAAAACAGTATCGCTAAACACTAGCCTTTTTGCCCATAAAAGTATTGTAATATCCACCGACGGTTAGTTTGCACTAGAACCATGAAATTTATTATTCAGTGCAGTTGCTTTCTCTTTAACATATAAACTACAGGCTGTTATTTAGCCAAAAAAAAAAAACTTGGAAATAATGATTACAGAGTCTACTACATTGAATTCTCCTGATAAGTAAAAAGCTTCTTCAAAGGATAAAGATGGACTAACATCAAGTCCTATGACAATATTGAACTATACAAGAATATTTAGTCATAAGAATATATACTTTATTTATTTTTTATAAGAAGAAACCCTAAGAGAAGTATAATAACTAATCATCCTCCGAGATACACCCGGAAGTCATTGATACGACACTTTGGAAAATTGATGGGTTTAAACCAAAAAAATTTATAATTGAGCAAGAGAAGTTTACAAGACTTACCATCAGTGCTTGCAACTCCCTGCAAAAGTTAGAATGCAGGGTAAGAATATAGAAACTCAAAACTTCATGAAAAATTGAAATATATATTTAAATGTAAAATGTAAAGCCTCAGAATGCTATACCTTTTGCCAACGTTCAATATCAGTCAAAATAGTCTTGCTTTTTTGTGCAGTCTTTTTCGCTGCCTGAAAGAAATTCACCACCTCAAATTTGTTAGTCAATAGTCTAAATGAAAACTAGACAAGCCCATCTGTTATGAATAAAGATAATTATAGCTGTCCAATTGGGTATGATATCAAACATCACTTTTGAAAATTTTGCCATGGCTTATCATATTTTATCAATAACCATTAATGCATGAGACTTGTGATGACAAATTTAAGGACCAAAAAGCAATATAATAACTAATGCTTGAAAAAAAAATATTATGCATAAGATGAGAGCTTAAGATTCAAATACTGATTCCGTCATTTATTTTCTAGCATTAGTACCTCTTCAACTTTAACCTTCCCAACAGAAACTTTGTCCTTTGTTTCTGATAAACTCCTCCTTAGAAACATGCCAGTCGTAGCTGCAGCAGATATAAGACGTTCCTGGACAGCATGTCTGGTCGATGGCTGTTGAAGGATTGCCCATCGGCTTTTGACCATTGAACCAACTCGTTCTGCTGCATCAGAAACATTCCCTTTTGCATCTTTCGCAACTTCCCCCACTAACGTTCCAGCCGTTTGCCCTGCTTGTTTAAGCTTTACTCCTGCATCAAAAGATTCAAAACCTTAATCAAATGCAAAGCAACAAATGCAATCAAGCAAACCACAACTTTTAAGAAAAAATCAATATACCTGAGGAAGAAAAGAAATCGCTGGCCTTCTCTTGCCACTGCGGAGAGTCAGCAGAAGGCATTGATCCAACAAGCGAATACCAAAAGCAAATTTCTAAAATAACACCAAGAAATCCTGTTTCAAACCACACAAGCCAGAGACAAATCATTCGCCAAGGATGAAAAGTATATAAATACCCACGAAACCTCCACAAGAAGAAACAACTACAAGTCAAGCACATTTATGACATTCTGTTTCCAAAAGACAGATGGCTCAATCACGATATAAACTTGTTGGAAGACCTCCTCTGTGTTCAACAGCTTAAAAATCTGAGTTTTGAAATCAGATTTGAGAATAATTAAATAAATAGTCTCCGATTTTTCTTAACAAAACGACCTTCCATTTAATTTCAATTCTACAGCTGACTCTGGAATGCCAAATCCCAACCTCACTTGACTTGATAATTTCATTTCACAATCCAACCATTTATTATTATATACCGACCATAATTTTTGGTGAAAACAGATTTATAAAATCATCTAATTACTACAAAATATTCACCTGATTTTAATTAATTATGAATTATACAATTGAAACTACCAAGATTTAAATAAAAAATCTCATAACACATATAATTGATTAAATGAAGCTCAATCTCATAACACATAACCACAACACCATTTAATCCTGATATAATGATATTTCATCATAATCAAACAAAAGAAACATAGAAAAAATGAACAAAAATATTATCATACCACCGATCAACAGCAGATATTCTTGACATCGAAATTATGAAAAATCAACACGAATTACACATAACAAAAAATCGAATTCACACGAATAATATCAAATATACGGTGCTTCAAAATCACCAGAATCGAAAAATTGAAAACAAGATTAGTACGAGAGATAGTTGATATTACCTTAATTGTTGTTGTTGTTGTTTGTTTTTTAAATCAAGAATCAAGAAAAAAGGCAGAGTCAATAGACAGCCTCCAATTTTAGTTTTTTAGAGTGAGAAAAGTTGTAAAGACTAAAGAGTCGTTTTATTAAGTGGTTTGAGAGAATTTATCCAATTCAAAAAACAAACGGGTTTTATTTAGTGTCACGGAATTGTGATTTAATTACTAAACTCCTCCAATCACATAACGCCACGTTGAGAGGTTCTCCTTAACGTGTTCTGATAGTTTTTTGGGTTTGAAATTGAAAAATGGAATACACTATTTTTATTATTAGCCTATAGCGTCTGGATTATGGAACAAAGGATTTTTCCGGAGTGTTCTAGATCTAAATCGAAGTATTGGCAATTATTCTTTAAATATAATTAAATTAAATGTTATATAAACCAAGATACGATATGGGAATAAATTAAAAACTTTTAACTATAGAGAGTTTATTCTTTAATTCAAAATGAATAAAATCTTTCAATTATGATTCGAACCTAAGAACCTAGGACTGGTTAATAAAATATCGACCGCTCTTCCCCTGAGCCATCTAATAAAGTTCAATTCTCATTCTTAAATGTGTGAACAATTAGTATTGAAATTATTTATTTTTTTAAAGTATTTAATATTTATCCATAGACTAAATATATATGTTTTTAAAGTTTTTTGTCATCGATAGGATTTGAGCTTCTAGATCGAAAGTCATTTATCCAAACCTTAAATTCGACCATCTATTAGTAGAGTTATGTCATCGGGGCCTACTGAAAAACTTTTATACTTGATTTATGTGAGATACATTAATATTTATAATTTAATATTAAAGTTGTGAACAAAATGCGGAACCTATATATGTAGTTTTAGTGAAATTGTATTCCAAAGATTGGACTGGACTGTAAATGACAAATGGATTGCAAGTTAACATTGACGGGACTTCTTTGCTTAAAAAAAAAATAATAATAATAATAAAATAAAAAACATAACATTGACTGGACTTCTTTGTCTATTGGGGGGCTCAAACTGACCATTAAAGATAGAAGACAAAAATTTGATGTGTCCACGTCGTGAATAAAACTTAGTGACTTTTAATTGGACCAGATGGAGTGTAAACAGATTATATTGATTTGTCAAATGATGACAAGTTGAATAAGGTTTTGAAGATTGAATATCTCAATATCACGCTATTATATAGATGTTGATATTTTATAATTAGTCTCACATATTCCAAATTTCCAACTTTTGTTCACTTTAGTAAACTTTTCTATTAATCCATTTCGCATTGGATTGGATTTTCCAAAGATTATAAAATATTTGTATAAAAGTTCTCCATTCTAAAATCAAACAATTATATAATTAGATTATCAATTACATTTCATTCATACTATATTTTTTTGGTTAAAATTGAAACTAAGGCCCCACCCCCATTTAAATTTTGGAGGCAAAATTTCCCCACACCCCACCCCCAAACCCTATTTTGGGGAAAATTTTACTCCCAAATGGGGGTGGGGCCCTATGGGAGAAATGTCCATCCCTAAAATTAACCATATAATTAGTGGAGTATTTTTATTTATCCAGTATTAGTGTTTTGATCCTTTTTACCATACTTTTCACTAATGAGACAAAAATACTCTTAATGGTTTCTCAATTAAACACATCGGTCTTCTTCAATTAAATACACTATTAGTTTAAAGCATCTCCAATGCTATTATGCATTTTTGAGTTTCTAAATAGTGCCACATCAACATTTCTATTCAAAATGGGCCTACTTTTAAAAATTTTGTAGAGAAATGTATAATCACATCTCCAATGCAATTATCTAAAATCAAATATGTATCTATTTTTTGACCAATCATAATAAAACAATTATTACATTCTCTCTCCTCTTTTATTTTACAATTAAATGAGCTTCAATATTATTGGTGGAAATAATTAGAAATCCTAGTCAGCATTTCTAGGAGAGTTTCTAGAATTAGAAACTCAACTCCATATTCTCTAACTTTTTTAGCCACATCATCTCCATATTCAACTTAGATAATTGCATTGGAGAGAGTTTTTCTAACTTCCTTAGTATCTATCATATGTGACACTCTATTTTCTCCAAATACATAATAGCATTGAAGATGCTCTTAATTCCTAACATGCCTAACATGTGTGTTTAATTCATAATGAGTTTAATTCTCAGTGTATTTAATCTGGTGCAAGGGTAAATTTATCTCTTTAGTGGAAAGTTTGGTAAAAACAATGAAAACACTAATTCCAAGTAAAAATAGAAACCCCTTAATTTTTTGGTTACAAAGTGCTATTTCCTCTAGTTTTTTCTAATCAAATGCGGAGATGAATAATGAGATTAGTCTAGTTGTACTGGTATGACTCTCAGCCCGATATCATTGAAATTTTGAGTTCGAATCATGTCTTTCTCTCTCTAAACCCTAATTATTTTTACAGAGAAGGCTATTATAATCATAAAACATCATCTTATCAAGAAAAGTTAAATATATTCACACATTTTCTTCCTAATAAAACTTTCAATCATTCTAATGAACAATATGCAATGTGTGACAGAAATATTGTACAACAATAATAATGTCTACAACTAACAATTTTTTGATTCAAATCTCTATTATGATTCTTGAATCTTACTCTCTTCGTCATCACCAACTCCAACAATTCTCTTCCAAAACCAATGCTCTCTCCACACTCTCTCCATCTGTTCAATCGGCACATTTTTCGTCTCCGGTAGAAGAAAATACACAAACCAAGTCATCACCACCACCCATCCACCAAAGAAGAAGAAAATCCCTGCCTTGAAATGACAGAGCATCGTCAGAAAAGTCTGTGCAACGATGAAAGTGAACAGAAAACCAACCGCAACCGTGATGCTCTGCCCGGCAGACCGAACCTCAAGCGGAAAAATCTCGCTCGGAACAAGCCACCCCAGTGGCCCCCAAGACCACCCAAACCCAGCAACATAAACACATATCAGAACCAAAACAAAGTATGCATAGCCTCTGCTGATTTCTCCATGATCACCTAACTTAGCTGCCATGATTCCTCCAACCAAAATTTGTGACAAAAACATCTGAATTCCCCCACATAGAAAAAGTGTTTTTCTACCGAGCTTGTCTACTACAAGCATGGATATGAATGTTGAGAATGTACCCACGAGACCGGTCAGAACCGCAGACATGAGAGCTGCGCTTACGCCTAGACCGAGAGTTAGGAAGAGAATCGGAGCGTAAAATGCAATGACATTGATTCCTGTGACTTGCTGAAAAAATGGTATGGCTATTGCCATTACAAGTTGTGGCCTGTATTTTCTTTGTATGATTTTCTTAAATGGATGTTTGATAGTTTTCGAAATGGCGCTTGCTTTGACGAGATCGTCAAGTTCTTGTTGAACATCATCGGTTCCTCGGATTTTTTGAAGGAGCAATTTGGCCTTTTGAGGGTCGTTTTTGCACTGGATCAGGCTGTTGGGTGTTTCTGGCATGAAAAATGCGCCTAGTGTGAGCAATGAAGCTGGGACGGCAGCCATGGCTAGAGAGATTCTCCAACCCCAACCGCCTTTGATCTTTTCGGTGCCGTAGTTGATAAGGTTGGCTGACAGAGCTCCTATGCCGACGCAGAATTGGAAGCCATTGTTGATTCCTCCTCTGTATCTTGCTGGTGCCATTTCTGAGAGATACAGTGGAACTGACTGCAGGAATAGAAAGTAAAATGAATTTCAGGACCATCCTTTTATAACGGAATTTGTATTCTCTACTGATCTGATCTTTTTCTCGACAACACATAATCTTATAGCATATAAGCATTGCAATGAATATGTGGTTAAGATGTGATTGATTTCCATAACCATTTTATCAACAATAAATCACATACTTTAAAAAGATTATAAAAAGAATCAGATTAGTAGAGGATCTAAATCCTTTATAGTGTAACGATTTGTTTAACTTTGAAATGTACTAATGTTATAGCCACGATTTTTTTTTTTCAAAACCGACCTGACTAGAACAAATATATATAATATCTCCAAATTTACTCTGTTAATGGTGTACCTGGTTTGCAAAACCAACTCCAACTCCAAGCAAGATACGGCCAAATATGAGCATATACACATTCAATGCTGCGCCACCGAGGGCTGCACCGGCGAGGAACGCTACTCCACCGGCAAATGCGGACGGTTTTCGCCCGAATGCTCTGGTCACTGGCGAGGCAAAGAAGGTAGCGACAAGGCCGGCAACGTAGAGAGAGGATGTGAAGGAGGTTAACAATTGACTATCAAATTTGCAGTAGTTGCTGATTTTGGTGTCTTCCTTCATTTTTATGTACACTTCTGGGAAGAATTTCTTCAAAAACGGCTCCATTGATGTCACACCACCTTCACGAACATTAATAACTTTCCTTAGTCAGTGATTTTTTTTATTTTTTGTTACTATTAATATAACATTTTTAGTAGAGAGTTGAACAATTTTTATTATTTTCTTATTGGGGTAAAATAAATCAATATCAATTGTAAGTTTGTAACAATATCTAACTTCCATATCTTGAAATTATATTTTTTAACCTAGTCAAGTAAAGCTCCAAGGTCAGCGGCTCAAATCCTACAAATAACTAAAGTTTTTAAAAAATATCTGGTTCCACTCTTGAATTAATAGATATTGTCAAAAAAAAAAAAGGATCAAATAAATATATTACTTTTTACTTTTTTTTTGTTTGAAAAGAATTACTTTCTGCTTGTCATCTGGTTGAAATGTTTCATTTAAGCTCACACCAATCGGTATCTCATTATCATTGTTGATTATATAATTATAATGTTTTTTTTTAATATCTACTACAGAGAAATCTTGCTGAGACCAGTCAAGATTAAACACTATTACGTGGTTTGGAACTCTGATATTTCCTCGAAAGACATTCACTCCCACAACACCATTGAAAATTATTCACTCCGACAACATTGATGAAATATTGTCAAGATGTGTCGAGATCAAGAACTACATGCACTATTTGGAATCTCGGATATCTATTGATATATAACCGAGACATATCTACTCCCACAACACAATGTATAATCCAGATAGCATACTCATACAACCGAAAGGTATTTACTTCCACAACAACGGTGATAATTAATCGTGACCTACCGAAATCATACACTACATGTATAAGATATCTACTCTTACAATAGTGAGATATCTGCTCCCCACAACTGTAATGGAAAAATCTCCCTAAACATGGGAGTGGATTGGATGCTATAATTATATAAATAATGATCATATGAAACAGACGTGGATCTAGTGGATGCATATTTCATGTTTGGCCGAGACTTCTTAAAGCTCCAATACAATGTCCCATTTATAACAATTGGCAACAAAAAGCCCTTACAATTATCGCTAGGCCTGTGCATGCCATGGCCGCATGAGCATGACAAGTTCACAAACACTTCAATAAACCTACTTTTAGAGTTTTAATAGTGTTTTTGAATTTAATTTGCTACCAATGAAAAGGTTTTTATACTGTATCTAACAAATATTTTTTTAAAGCATTTATTTTGTATTTTGTATTTTGTATTTTTCCTTTTATTATTCTTTTTTTTTATAGTGGTGCTATTGGCACACCCCCTACTGATCTATTCATGCCCTATTTTTTAAAATCTTGATTTAATTAAATAAAATTAAATGTTTTTATTAAATTTTTTTGTTTATTTCCAAAACTACCCATTTTACTTATTTTTCAAACTTAATACATACCATATATGATCTCTCTATCTCTTATCTCTGTATCTGTATACATCTCTCTCACCTTCATTGATTGATTTATTTTTTTTCTTCTTATTTCTTTATTTTTAGTTTTTTTTTTCTTCTTATATCGGAAACGAAAAAAATGAAAAATAACAGGGTACTTCAACACAACGACAACTTGATATCATTCTAAAGAAAAAATAAACTTCAAACTTATTTCCAAAGAATGAATTGTTTCCAGATGCTTATTAACATTGTCAGACAATTCTTGCTTTATGTCATTCTCAGATAATTCTTCAAGATGTTTGATATCGTTCTTAGACAATTCTTCAATTTTCTTGATATCGTTCTCAAACTCTTTCATAATATTTTAGATGTATATAAGAAGCAGATTTTAGGGTTTAAGAGTTAATTTTTTTTTAAGAAACGGTTTACTAGGTTTTTTTTTTTGGAAAAGGAATATGAGATTTTAATAGATTTAATTTGTAGAAGATGTTTTTCCTAAATTTTATGTCTCTTTAAGTAATTTTGATAACGGAAAAAAAAGAATATTATATAATTAAAAAATGGGGCATGAATAGATCAGTAGGGGGTGTGCCAATAGTACCACTCTTCTTTTTAATGTTTGATATTTATTATATTTAAATTTGTTATTTTAATAAATATTATAAAAGTATTTTGTTATTTTCAAAAGGAAAAGACAATCAACAACCAGGCTTAGAACTTGTTTGGTTGGGCCTTTGAAAAACCTTAATTTGTAAAAAAGCTACTTGTAATAGATCTATTAGAAATAGAACTTTAAAAAAATATATAGTTGTTTAGTTGGTAGACTTAAAAAAAAATATATATATATATTTGAAGAAACTCCTTCCTATAAGCTTTTGCATAGTAGAGGTTTAGTGCTCGTTTGGTTGAGTTTTCTACCAGCCTCAAAAGGTCTACAAACGTCTATTTGATTTTTTTTGAGTTGTTTGGTTGGGCTTTTGAAATTGTCTATTTTAAATTGAGTAGAAGCTAGTAGAGTTTAAACCTCTACTAAGCAAAAGCCCATGGGGATGTGCTTCTCCAAATAGATATATTTTTTTTAAAGTCTACAAACCAAACAACTATAATTTTTTTTCCCAAAAACTCTATTTCTAATAGATCTACTTGTAGTAGATCTTTTACTGATAGAGATTTTTTCAAAAGCTCAACCAAACAAGCTCGTAAACTCTACTAACCTCTACTGAATTTAAAATAAACAATCTCAAAAACCCAACCAAAGTCAAAACAACTCTAAAAAAACTCAAATATAGGTGTGTTGAACTTTTGAGGCAGTAAAAAGTTAAACCAAACAAGCACTTAACTGACAACAGCAGAAGAGAGTATTTTGTCTTCTCATTAATGACTACCAAAAATATGGGTCTTCACTTTTCATCATTATTGCAAAATGTGTAAGTCTAGAGGTGACCACGGTTCGGTTCGTACCGACGGTTCGAATTAGAACCGTGGCTTCTGGAACCGAACCAGAATTGGAAAATTCGGTTCCGGTTCATCAATTTGATGAAACGGTCTAGAACCGGCAGTTCAAGCAAGTTTGGTTCTGGTTCCAAACCGATTCCTTTAAAAAAAATTAATTAAAAGGAAACTTAATCCTTAGTTCAAATGATTTAGAGTAATGCTACTTTGTCCAAATTTGATGTCCAGATGATGTGGCAACACTATGATCCATTCATTTCAATCATGCAAATCTAAACAATTTAAATGAATGGATTTAGTGTTGCTACATCATTTGGGCACCATATTTGGACACTAAATTTGGACAAAGCAGTATATTGAATGATTTAATTGCTACAATTAAAGAGATAATTCTCTCATTATTGCCAATTGATTTCCATTTTTGAATTTAAGGATATCAATCACCGTTTTAGTTTTATTTCAAAATTAAAAGGAAACTTTAATCCTTAATTCAAATTATTTAATTGCTACAATTAAAAGAGAATAATTCTCTCACTAATTAACTATTGCCAATTGATTTCCATTTTTAAATTTAAAGATATCAATCACCTGTGATTATTTTAAAAGGAAACTTTAATCCTTAATTCAAATGATTTAATTGCTACATTTAAAAGAGGGTAATTCTCTCATTATTACCAATTGATTTCCATTTTTGAATTTAAGGATATAGTATTTCCGTTTTAGGTTTATTTCAAAATTAAAAGGAAACTTTAATCCTAAATTTTAATGATTTAATTGCTACAATTAAAAGAGAATAATTCTCCCACTATTGCCAATTGATTTCCATTTTTGAATTTAAGGATATCAATAACTAATGATTATTTCTGTTTAGTTTTATTTCAAAATTAAAAGGAAACTTTAATCCTTATTCAAATTACTTAATTGCTACAATTAAAAGAGAATAATTCTCCCACTATTGCCAATTGATTTCCATTTTTGAATTTAAGGATATCAATAACTAATGATTATTTCTGTTTAGTTTTACTTCAAAATTAAAAGGAAACTTTAATCCTTAATTCAAATGATTTAATTGCTACATTTAAAAGAGAATAATTCTCTCATTATTACCAATTGATTTCCATTTTTAAATTTAAGGATATAGTATTTCTGTTTTAGGTTTATTTCAAAATTAAAAGGAAACTTTAATCCTAAATTTTAATGATTTAATTGCTATAATTAAAAGAGAATAATTCTCTCACTATTGCCCATTGATTTCCATTTTTGAATTTAAGGATATCAATCACTAATGATTATTTCTGTTTAGTTTTATTTCAAAATTAAAAGGAAACTTTAATCCTTATTCAAATGATTTAATTGCTACAATTAAAAGAGAATAATTCTCTCATTATTGCCAATTGATTTCCATTTTTGAATTTAAGGATATCAATCAACAGTGATTATTTCCGTTTTATGTTTATTTTAAAATTAAAAGGAAACTTTAATCCTAAATTCAAATGATTTAGTTGCTACAATTAAAAGAGAATAATTATCTCGTTATTACCAATTGATTTCCATTTTAAAATTTAAGGTTATCAATCACCGTTTTAGTTTTATTTAAAAATCAAACGGAAACTTTAATCCGTAATTCAAATGATTTAATTGCTACAATTAAACGAGAATAATTCTCTCATTATTGCCAATTGATTTCCATTTTTGAATTTAAGGATAACAATCACCTATGATTATTTTCGTTTTAGGTTTATTTCAAAATTAAAAGGAAACTTTAACCTTAATTCAAAAGATTTAATTGCTACAATTTAAAGAGAATAATTCTCTAACTATTGCGAATTGATTTTCATTTTTTAATTTAAGGATATCAATGACCAATGATTATTTATTTTTAGTTTTATTTCAAAATTAAAAGGAAACTTTAACCTTCAGATTGATTTAATTGCTACAATTAAAAAAGCAATAATTCTCTCACTATTTCTAATTGATTTCCATTTTTGAATAGAAGGATATCAATCACCGATGATTATTTCGGTTTTAGTTTTCTTTCAAAATTAAAAGGAAACTTTAATCCTTAATTCAAATGATTTAATTGCTACAATTGAAAGAGAATAATTCTCTCATTATTGCCAATTAATTTCCATTTTTGAATTTAAGGATATCAATTACTAGTGATTATTTTCATTTTAGGTTTATTTCAAAATTAAAAGGAAACTTTAATCCTTCATTCCAATTATTCAATTGTATTTGTTTTGTAATTTGTATTTTGCATTTTATTTTTCATTTTTTTAATGTTCAATATTTATTATATTTAAATTTTTTATTTTAATAAATATTATAACAGTTTTTTTTTTCTTTAAAGGAAAAGACAATCAACAACTAGACTTAACAGACAATACCAACAACAGACGAGAGTATTTTGTCTTCTAATTACTGCCAACAGTATGTGTCTTCATTCTTCATCATTATTGCAAAATGTTTAAGGCGACTTTAAACAACTAAATACACAAGAATTAACTAATAAAATTCATATTTGCACTCATTTTTCATGATGTAGCTAACATGTAATTAATACACTATAATACTATATATATTATGCATACTGGTATAGAAAAATTAAAATAGCTGAAGCATAAGAAACAATTTATTTAACTAATTAAAAGTAACAAAACTGAAGTTAAAGCCAAAGTAGAAATTAGAAAGAAAACTGGAGGTTTTTGCAGTACAGACCTGAGATTCCAATATCATAGCCAAAAATAACTCCTCCCATGGCAGCCATCGTACAAGATAACACCACAAACGGCGTCATCTTCCCACTGTACTGTGACTGCCCTCCTCCGCTCGTTATCGCTAACCCTACCGCCATGGATAAACTTTCTTCCAAGCTCACACAGTCACACACTCAGCAGAGAATGAGAGAGAGAGAGAGTTCAAATTAAGTTGCTGATAAAGTTGTAAAAATACAAGACATAAAAGAAGCCGTCTCAGTTGACTTTGACTTGGACAGAAGATGATGATGATCAATACGTATCAAGATATTATAATCAGTGTTGAGATATCATTCATAAAATATTTAATTTTTCTTTGGATTTTTGTACTATCTTATTGTGGCTGTCTGTGGGGTGACAAGTTGAACATGGAACTATGGAATATGATAAGTTGGACTTCTACGGACTTTATAATCAGACACGTATAAAAACTAATGTTCCCGAATCAATTGGGGCCACTTCAATTTTTTTTCCACATACATCATCACATGGGGTTAGGGATGTGAAAAATATGGTAATCAACAACGCGGAAGAATAATTTCTGTATATTTCTAAAATAGAGAATTACAAATATTTATACAATTAATACAAAATGAGAAAAGAGAAACTAACTTAATTACAATTAATTACAATTGATTCTAATAAACTATCCTAATTAATATTACATAATAAACACCAATAAATGCTCGTGATACTTACCAATAATTAATGAGATTCTTTCCTTTAATATTATTACATAATAAACACCAATGAATGTCTGCGGTACTTGTCAATAATCAACGAGATTCTTTCTTTTAATACTCCCCCTTAAGTTGGAGCATGAATGTCAAGAACACCCAACTTGCAAAGTAGTGTATGAAACAGAGCTTGTCTCAACACTTTCGTGATTATGTCTGCAATCTGGTTTTCACTTGACACATAAGTCGTCTTGATCTCTCCTTTACCAATGCGCTTGCAAACAATGTGGCAATCCATTTCAATGTGCTTGGTCCTCTCATGAAAAACTGGATTGGCGGCGATATGCATTGCCACTTGATTGTCACAAATTAACGTTACTGGTTCAGGATGGTCAATGTGTAGGTCTCGTAGTAAGTACCTTAACCAAGTCAATTTACATGTTATTGATGCCATGAATCTATACTCGGCTTCGGCTGAAGATTTAGAAACCGTGGTATGTTTCTTGCTCTTCCGTGAAATGATAGCTTTTCCTAGGAAAATGCAATACCTAGTAACTGATCGACGTGTATTTATGCATCCTCCCCAATCTGCATCACAAAAACCAACCAATTTCAAATTGTCATGGGAAGGCAATAATAGCCTTTGACCCGGCGAACCTTCGTAGTAAACGATGAATGGCATCAAGGTGAGGACTTATAGGCTACTGCATAAACTGACTAAGTGTATTGATCGAGAAAGAAATCTCGGTCCTTGTGATGGTGAGATAAATCAGCTTTCTCACTAGTCGTTGATAGTAAGTTGGATCATTAAGTAGCTCATTGTCAGTTGAAGTGAGCTTCAATGTTTGTTCCATGGGAAATTTGGCAGGCTTTACACTAAGTAATCCTGCTTCTTGAAGTATATCTAAGGTGTATTTCTGTTGATTAATCGATTCCCCAGTCTGTGAAAGAACTACCTCAACACCAATAAAGTATATTAACGATCTAAGATCCTTCAACTTGAAGCAAGACCCAATAAAAGTATTGACATCATTGATGGCTTTATTACTATTCCCTTTAATGATCATATCATCAACATAAAGAAGTATAACAGTAAAAGAATCGTCGCACACCCTAGTGAAGAGAGAATAATCGGTCAGTGATTGTTGGAAACCAGACTTGTTGATAGTAGAGAGAAATTTATGAAACCATGACCGAGATGCCTGTTTGAGACCATATAGAGATATATGAAGTCGATACACAAGTTGCTCCCTCTGTCGGTGAGAACCTGGTGGAGGATACATGTAACTTCTTTAGAGAGGTCTCTATGAAGAAACACATTTTAGACATCCATTTTTTGAAGAGCCCAACCACAAATAGAAGCAATGGCAATGAGACATCAGAGGTTAATGAGTTTGGCAATGGGAGCGAATGTCTCAATGTAGTGAATACCTTCGCGTTATGTGAACCATTTTGCCACAAGAAGAGCTTTGTATCGTTCAACATTGCCTTTAGAATTGTACTTGCTCTTGTATACCCATATGTAGCCAATAGGACGGTGACCCGAAGGAAGAGGAACCATGTACCAAGTATTATTTGCCTCAGGTGCTTTGATTTCGGCTTGCATGGCATCAATCCATTTAAGGTCCCGAAAATCCAACTCATATGTTTCTCGTTCGACCAAGTGAGAAACATTATTAGCCAAAAATACGATGAGCATGAGAAAGATCGAAATGTGACACTTACCTCGATAAAAGATGGTGAGTGCTGGACTTAATTGGAAGAGACGCATTCGAGACAATAAGCAGATCATGATTTATGTGATAATCGTGAAGATGAGCAGGTGGTCGGTTGGCCGAGATGAGCGTCAAATGATGGTTTCTGTTGGTAGGGTCTTGTGAATGTATGGGTGAAGTGGTTATGGTGGGGGTCGGTTGAAATCGACGAATCATTTTCTGCTGACAGATCGAAGGACATAAGAGAGTGGTGGTCATGATTTTCTTATGGTGAGATGGTTGTAGAAGTAGCTATGGTGGAGTTTAATGACAAATGTATAGTGGGAAGATCGTCATGGTCATCAAGTGGTATGGTAGAGAATGAGAATAAATTTTCATGAAAAATCACATCCCGAGAGATAAACATTTTCTTGTCAACCAAATCATAAACTCTATAACCCTGTTGTCCCAATGGATAGCCAAGAAAAATTCAACAATGAGCATGGGTATCAAATTTGTGAGTAGGTGTATGATTAGTGGCATAGCAAAGACATCCAAAAACCTGAATATGTGAATAAATAGGTGGTTTATTGTTTAATCGTTCAAAAGGTATTTTGTGAGAAAAAAGTAGTGTGGGTAAACGATTAATAAGGTAACAAGCTGTTTGTAGGCTTTCACCCTAAAATTTTAATAATAGATTGGCTTGAAAACAAAGAGCACATGCCGCATTTAAAAGATGACGATGCTTGTGTTCCACAACCCTATTTTGTTGAGGCGTATAAGTGCAAGAACGTTGAAAGGTTGTTCCATTGGCTTTAAAAAATGATTGTTAAGAAATAAACTCAACCCCATTATAAGATCTTAAGGTTTTAATCCCACAATTATATTGAGTTCGAACTCAAGCAAAAAAAGTTTTCAAGATAGATTGTATTTCAGACTTATATCGCATAAAATGAATCCATGTAAAACGAGTAAAGTCATCAACAATAGTTAAAAAATAACGTGCTTCAGAATATGAACAAATTTTATAAAGTCCCAAAATGTCACAATGAACCAATCGAATGGTGTAGAAGTAGAAATAAGACAACGCGAAAAGGATAAATGAGTCTATTTAGCTAAAGGACAAATATAACAAAAATGATGAGAATCAAAAATAATTTATGGAGTACTTTTAGATAATAGCTAGAGTGGTGAGGTGGGAGGATATCCAAGACGTTTATACCAAAGGTTGGAGGTGTGGCAGACGTTGTTGGATAGGTGTGGGTTCTGGCTGAAGTAATATAAACCATTGCTTTGCCTGCCTAGGCCAATTGTCTTCTTCGTAGTTGACAAATTTCGTTTATGTATGTTAAAATATTTATATTTTGTTCTACCTCGCAAGAGCACGAGTCAAGAGACTAATATAGCAACAAGCAAGTGTATCATTTCGCATGGAGGTGTAATTCATCTACTATTCATAGTTTAGCTGAATTGGAAAACTAACTGGGGTGTGTGTCATGTGTACATTAAATGTAAATTATTGCTATGAGAATATAAATTATATACAATATTATTTACAAATATAGAATGTGAGAGATGCAAGGTTATATGGTTACACTAAGTTAATGACTCCACTATAACAATCACACAATTTCATACAAACATACCTATCAATGATGAAAGTCATGCTCACTTGATTCTCACAAATATTCTCTTTCGAGCAACAAAGGCTATACCTATATGCACCAATAAACCTATATCTCAATGGCTATCTGAAGTTACACACGAGTTCATTAAGAACAATGAGACACATTTAGTGACTATACATGCAAAGCTTCGTGTATATCTACCTTACTTCTACATGTAGTGGAGATTTAGTCAAGCACGTTATGTGCTTCTCCTCTTAGTTCATCACACACAACCATTGCTCATTCAAACGGTGGCTAATCACTCAAAAGCATTAACAACTTAAATAACCACTCAATCATCAACAAACATATTTAACAAGATAGGCAACAATGTTAGGTTTATATCAAATCCTTATTGAATGAAAGTATACATCGAAAAAGAGACAAGAAATACAAAGAAAGAAATACAAAAGAGATAGAAAGTAGAACTCATCCGTTGCCGGGATTCGAATGCCGGGTTTTCATGGTTGTCAATCAGATGTCTTGACCGCTAGACGATCACGGCGGGTCTCCAATCTTCTTGAATGCTCAACTCTCTTATAGAAGAGAAAGCTCTCTTCTTATCTCTCTAATCTCTCTAAAATGGATGGCTAAAAGGGGAAATAAGTTCACCAAACAACTATGTACATTAAGTTGATTGTTAAATATTAAGAACATTCGATTCAAGTTAAAGGTTCATTCTCTTGATTAAGGAATTCACCAAAATCAATTCATCATCCAACTCAAGCCATGGGACGAGCAATTATGTCTTAAAATAAAGACCCATTAAGCACAAGAATATGAAACTAAAGCCTAATCTAGCATGCAAATGCATTAACCAAACTTTTCCCATTCTTTAGAGCTAATACTCAATCACTCAAATCATTCTAAACATAGCATTTTAAGTCATCCATCAACATACAAACAATCATGGGATACTAAATTACACTAGTCCTAAATTAAATTACTCTACTTCTAATCTCATTCATGAATACATATCAATTTCTAACATTCATACACATGCATATCATAATAAGAGATTAAATCGTGGATATAGCAAAGAATAGAACAAAACCCAAAGAATTTAAGAACAATCATACATATACAGCACAAGTGTAGGATTACAATATTCCCAACTGGTGATTATACATCAAAGAAAACAGGATATACAAAGAAAAGAGTAAATAAGAGACAACCCTTGAAGAAATCTTCTCTAAGAGCTCCTTGCTTTCATCGCTCGAAATTGGTCCAAGGATCTCTAATTTTCTTCTTGCAAACTACTCTAAGATGGATTTAAGGTGTGTAAAATATGGTGGTGGAGATGTATGGTGAGCTCCGATGGAGGAAAAACCTCTATAGGAGCTTGAATTTCTCTCTTATTTGGTGATGAAGATGAAGAAGGAAGAAGAGTTTGAAGGTGGTGTGATTCGGTTGTGGGATGTGTGAGGTCTGGAGGGTGTGAGGTGTGTAGAGGTCTGAAAATAAGAGATGTTTATATAGGAGAATAAATTAGGGCAAGGGCAATGTGGTGATTTTTTGAATTTTGGGCAAAAAGCGACTTGAAAAGAGACTTGGCCAAGTCGCTATGTTTTTTGGACTGAAATTTGTGATTTGACAGAGCAAAATGGGACTTAGAAGCAACTTAACCTCCCAAGTCGGTTTCAGGTAGCATTGCCCTCGGGAGAAGATTTTTAACATCGCACACAGTTACGAAAATGGGCATAACTCCCTCTAAAAACCCCGGAATTACAATCCGTAAAAAGCGTTGGAAACTAGACACCCGGGGATTTCCGAATATATGTGGATCTCAATGTGGTTCAATCTGAGGAGAAAGATATGACCTTTGTAAGATGGATATTATGCACGAGTCTTTACAATTTCAGCCCAATAACCTCTAAAACTCTTCAATTAAGCTCTAACACCTTATTTATGGAATGTAACCTACACAAAGCTCGTAAAACATATTATATACACAAACATGCCAAAAACGAGCACAAAAACTAGAAAATAGGGACCTCAAATATATATGTAAATCGTCTGATCAGTAGTTAAGCACCACACCACATAAAAATCAGGGTAAAATGTCACATTACAACAAGGCTTGTGTAAGTTTGCTAATGGGAAGCAAATTAACTCTAACTTTTGGGACATAGAGTACATTATTAAGATTCATATCATTGGACAATTTCACGGACCCAATAGATTCAATTTCCATTTGTCCCCCACTTGGTAATTCCTGCAAAGGTATATTTCTTGTTGGTTTTATTGTGCGTTGGCAAGTTTTTAGATATGTGATCGGTGGAAAGACTATCCATTATCCATGAACTATTTGTGTTAACAGGGGATGGATTGATACCTGTAGTGTTAGCAAACTGTTGAGTATTACAAGTCTTTTTGCGAAGAAGTGCCATAATATGCCCATACTCTTCTGCAGTGAAAGTGTTGGTCTTAGTCTCTTGTGGTTCACTAACATCATTGGTGGAGGCTAGTGGGTTGTGGCGGTAGACTTCACCCTTTTTGATTTGACATCCTTACCATGAAATTTGTGTCTGGGAGGAAGTTTAATATTACATGAGGCGTGTCCAATTGAAAATATACTCTTAACGTGTGTCTACAACCTGGGGGGGGGGGTTAGTTGTTAATTAATTATTACCAACTTTTCGATTAGTCAATATTAAACACAATTAACCCAATACAAACAAACAAACAAAATCAAGTAAAGTGCGGAAATATAAAAAACACTTGATTTTGACGTAGAAACCCTTCGACAAGGGAAAAACCACGGGCTATCTTTCTAACCACAGACGATCACAGAAAACCACTATATGAGTTAAAGGTTACACCCTCAAGTGATACTCAGACTCTCACTCTCGATAACCTCAGGCTATGGACACTACCACTCACCAATCTTGGTTCAATCCCTAGTGATATCCCCTGATACACTACTCTTGGCCTGAGCACCTCCTACTCTACCCCGCGGGCCTTTTATAGTGGCACTTGACCAATGCTTTCCAACCACACCTTGGTTGCAAGACTTCAATGCTTGTGCAACTTCATCCCGAAGCCACAAGACTTTGACTCAATGAAGAGTATAAAGGTCTAAGTGTGTATATGACACTCAAATGCTATAATGTGCAAGACCAAACACAAAATGATTAACCAGATGTTATAACGCAATTAAACAACCTAGTTATTAAATAATGCCTACATGTACATACATGAGGTCTCAATTAGTTGTAGAGAAATTCTAACAACCTAATTGTCAAATAAATTCACATAAACATTCATAAACTTGACTAGATGCACAAAGTCAACCTAATCATCAATTAATCATACATGAACATTTATGGATTAGCTATTTAGGCATATATGACCTAATAATGCAAGTTATCACAAACAAATACAATCAAATATTCATGAACATTAACTAGTTGATTAAAACACAATTTCTCAACCTAGTTATCAATTAATCACACATGAATATTTATGACCTAGCTTTTAGGCAAAAATGACATAATCAATTTAGCTATCAAAATACAAACTCAATCATGCTATCAAGACTCATAAATATGCAATAAAATATAGTCTAGGTATTTAATCATGCAATAAATACCTAATATAGAGTAAGAAGAACAATAAATGATATTCAAGGAAGTTCTTGCTTACCTAATCATGAAACAATGAAGACCCATGTTCAAATGATGTGGAATGATGCAAGAGGGAGATGGGTTTTGGGTTTGGAGAGTCAAAATGCTTTCTTGAAGCTTTCTCTCTCTAGGAGCTCTAACCTCTCTCTTAAAACTGATTTTCTGAGCTCTTGGTCGGCCAAGAAAAGAAGAGGAAGAATATATATGAAGCCATAGTTAAAACTACGTCGTTTTGAACTTGGGAAACAAAATCCCGTCAAAACCGGTCTGCGTACCGCGGTTCAGGCATGTGTCTAGACTGTGGTACATACATCAGTGCACCGTCTGGACAACACCGAGGTTGGGACCACTGTACGTGCAAGTGCACAGGTCGCGGTCCACGCTACGCATGACGCACTGGAGAATACCGCTTCGTGCGCCGCGGTGCAAGCAGAGCCTGCCAAGCGGTCTAGGACGCGCTAAAGGGAAAATTCCCTTTTTAACACTCAAGAAAAATGCCCATCTTACAGGAATGTTGTGCAAGTGTGAAGTGAGTGAAATGCACACAAAATGAAGCACTTTTAACTTGCAAGACATGTTAGCAATTTAGATACAATGCAAGATATGATATCTAATGCAAGCTAGTGAGTGTGTTTGAAAAGGATGCACACACATATAAACAATAAGGAACACAAATGCAAGATAAACAAAACATGCATGAAGTGTGTGTGTGCACCTAAACTCTTCAAAAGACAAAGTCAAGTGAGTATACCTTTTGCTCTTGAAGTCATGGAAATGCTTGGAAGCTTGCCAACACGGACCTAAGCTACCCATTACACAATCATCCCCAATGTGGTGTGGTTTGTCATGAAATAAGCCAATCATAAAATCGAGGTCCTTACTAAGAGAATTAAATGTCTATGTGATCATGAAAATGATGTTCAATGCAAATTATGTTATACAACACAAATTGCTCAACTAGGAGTTTGTGGAAACAAATCCAAGTTGTCAAATGTCTAAATGCAAAGCATAAAAACTTAGCTAGATGTTATCAGTAACAACAATCCTAGCTATCACAAACAATCACAATGAATCAACAAATATGCTCACAATGTATTCAACATATACTTAACATATATTCATGTGATTGAGACAATGCATTTAGTTAAACAATAAATGCAAGTCTTAGACCAATGTCTATCAACAACAAGCTCAATTAGTTGTATAGAGATTTTCCAACAAACTAATTGTCACACAAACAACCTTGAATATTCAAGAGAGCTCAACTAGATTACTAAACACAAATCTATTAATCTAGTTGTCAATTAATCTCTTAAGAATAATCAAGTCTTAGCTATTTAGGTAAAAGAACATAATCATGCAAGCTATCAAAATACAATACAAACAAATATTCATGAACATTAACTAGTTGATTAAAACAAAATCTATCAATGATACTCATTTTTTGTGTCGTTACCAAATTACGATTATCAAAAGATATACATACTAAAAGTTCCTACGTAATGTGCTCTAAACTAGCAAAAGACTAGTAAAGCGGTAAGCGGGGGTATCGTTCTGCAGGGAGGTGTTATTTGTCAACCGATTCTAGTTCTAGTGATTATTGAAAACATGTAAATAGAATATGGAAATGTGAGAATGGTGTGTGTGAAGTGTAAGCATAATGCGGTGTGGTGTGTGCAATGGAAATGTAAAGAAAGTAAATAAAATAAAGGGAATGTGGAGAGGTGAGAATGTTGATTAAAGTGACAAATAAAATGGTGGATAGGAGAGATGAATGTTAATGATCACACAAGGGGCCTAAGCTTACCATACATAAGTACACAAATAGTGGTTGTTAGGCATTAAGCACATTCACTTAGAGTTAAGGCCTTGTTCTCTCAATTAAGAGATTTGAGACACAAATCACTCCCCAAAAGGGTCATGGAAGAGCAGTGTGCCTATAATCCCTACCATTAAGCATATGAACATAAAGCCAAAACCTACTTTAGCAAAAAGGGTCATGCATAGAACAAGTTTCACCCATTCTCTAGATCTAAGTGGTTATAGTTATACCCGGATTGGTCCTCCATAGGCTCAACCGAAATCCACATACACTCAAATCGATCCTAGTAAGGCATTTCAAATTATTCATCAACATACAAACAATCATGGGATACTTAATTAATCTACTCCTAATTTACATTAATCTACTCCTAATCCCAATCATGAATACATATCAATTTCCAATTATCCAAACACATGCAATTCACAACAAGAGATTATTCAATTAACACAAGAATGAAACAAAACCCAAATGAATATAAAAACAAACAACACTTATATTGAGCACAAATTGGTTTATAATATTTCCCAAGTGGGGATTACACATAAGAGAAAACAAGAAATACAAGAGATGAGATAAAAGAGATACAACCCTTGAATAAATCCCTTCAAGAGCTCCCTTCCTTTGCCTAGCTCGAATTTGGTCCAAGACCACTTCTATCTCTATGTAATCTACTCTCAAATGTGGTGGGTGATGGTAGAAAATGGATATGGAAAGCCTCTCAAGGAGGTAAACCTCCATGAGAGCTTGGAAAGCCTCTCTCTTTTAATTGATGAAGAAATAAAGAAGATGAAGTTCTGCAGCTGCTCTGGTCTGTTCTGGACTGAAGAGAAGAGAGGAAAAAGATGTATTTATAGTTAGGGGAGATGAGGGACGAATTGGGGTGTGAAAGGACACATTTGCCCTTCAAAAACTTCGTGCCGCTGTCTAGGATCAGGTGTGCTGTAGTCTGGGTCAAACACAGTACAACCGCGACAGAAATTGCATGATTCAGGTGCCGCTGTCGCTGCCACGGTCTTGCTGTCGCGGTCTTACCGTGATCAATATTTTTGCCATGTGCACCATTAAGAAAACACACATATCTCCCTCTAGAAAACCCGGAATTGCGATCCTTAAAAATCGCTAAAAAGTAAACTTCTGGGGCTTTCTAAAAATAGGTGGTAAGAAACCTAGTTCATTCTGAGGAGGGGAGATATGGCCCCCGAAAGTTGAGTATTCTTCATGGGCACATACAATTTCAGCCCACTAACTTTTGGAAAACATGGTTGACATGTGCCGTGGTCTCTATGTCGCATTCTGGCTCAACGACGGATCCTCCATGGAAACTTTCCGAGGTTGACCTCGAATCACGCCGCAGTCTGTGTTGACGGTGAGGCCACGACAACTCTGAATACTTCCAATATATTCTATTTTTGGCTCATTTTTCTTCCCAACTAATCTTTTAAGCTCAAAACACCTGTTGTAGGGAATATGTACCTACAAAAGGCTCAACAAACACTTATATTCAAAAATACCCCCGAAAACAAGAACAAAAGTTAAGAAATGGGGACCTTAAGTAAGTACATTTATCGTCCGATCAATCAACCTAGTTATCAATTAATCGTACATGAATATTCAAAGCTTAGCTATTTAGGTAGAAAAATGACCTAATCATATAAGCTATCACAAACAAACCCAATCATGTTATAACTCATCAATAAATGCATTCAAAACAAGATTTTAACAAATTATATGCATAAAAAAGAATTCTTGGACTATAAGAACAATAAATGAAGATGATGTGTTTGTTCTTACTTACCAAGTCAAGATTGATGAAGACCTATGGATGATTGATGCAATAGATGCATGAGTTTTGGGTTTAAAGAGTTAATCAAGCTCAAATAGAGATTTCTCTCTCTAAACTCTCTCTATCTCTCTCTAGGGTTTTTGCAAATTCAGAGAAGTGAATGAAGAAGAAGAGAAAGATGGGATTTTATAGTGGGAGACACAAGCTGATTGGAAATGACCAAAATGCCCCGGAATCAGCACAGTGCATGGGTAGGAAGACCTGCGCACACCAGACTTCACTATAGCCACCCGCGGAGACTTGTCTCATGAAAACTATTGATAGTGGAACCATCAACATAATGGTAAGAGACCCATGCACCGACCCGTGCACATGCGCGACAATGCATCAACTTAATGTTCGAGTGCCTTAAAACATTACCAAACGACATCCAAACCTTTCGTATAATATACCGTTGAAAAGGTATGGAAGTCTACTTTCTAATCCAATTAACAAAACATGATTTGGATTACTGTAGAAAGATTTATGGTCAAATGAGTGACCAAATGTCAGATTTGGACAACAATAGGAATGCCCAAACTCATGGAAAAAACCATGTGACCAAAGACCAAGTCATAGAGAAGAATGAGACCTTCTCAAATGGTCACTCAACGCGCTAAAAACTCAAGCATACCAATGTGCAAGCACAGACACAACACAAGCACACCATCGTGTGAGTGCGGGCGTTTCCGAACACAATAGGAAAACATAAGACACAACAACCGCACGTAATGACAAACAAAGAAGTGCTCGTGTGAGTTGAGACATAAATGCACACAACATGGAAGCATAAATGTAAAGTAATATGAGAATGCATGAAAGTGTGTGTGTGCACCTAATCTCTTCAAGAATCAAGTCAAGTGAATTACCTTTTGCTCTTGCACTTACTTTTGAAGTCTTGAAGATGCTTGGAAGCTTTCCAATGAAACCATAAGCTACCCATTACAAAATCATCCCCAATGTGGTATGTCATGAAATAAGCCAATCAAAAAAATAGAGGTTCTTATAAAGTCCATGAATGAAGAAGCATCGTTCAATGGAATGGCTATTCATATCGCAGTGGGTGCAATGGTAGTCTTTGCGGCTTCCTCCGGTCACCCGGTTCGAGCCACTATCGATCGACCAGTTCTGCGATTTCGTAGAGCTCCCAGATTGGTAATTGGCGTGAGGCCCACTACTCTCTCGCCTTGTAGCCATTTCGGTATGCCGCTCCTATTGTAGCACAAGAGCATGAACTTTCCAAGTATCTGGAAGAGGATTCATCACAAGAATCCCCAAAATGTTGTGAAAGAATCATTCAATCCCATTAAGAATTGCATAACCCTATCATTTTCTTCTCGTTTGGCAAGGTTCTTGAGACCCCCACACCTGCAGGCAATCAGGTCATGATAGAAGATCAATTCATCCTAAAATGCCTTCATTTTGATATAGTATATAGAGACGGATTGATGTCTCTGTCACTGCTCTACGATCTCTTGTCGAATTTGATAAATTTAGCAGTCATTTCCTTGTGAAAATATATCATAGAGATCATTCCATACATTGGTTGCAGTTTCTGCATAAATAACACTTCCTGGCAATATTATAATGAACGGAATTCAAAATCCAAGACAATACATTGTGATTTCATCGTTCCCATATCGAACATTTTGTGTTAGTTTTCGATGGTGCTTCTACTGCCCCGTTGATAAACTCGATCTTGTTTTAGGCACTGAGAGCAATTTGCATGGCGCAGCTCCATTGCCCGTAGTTGTCTCATTCGAGTGGTTTATAGATTAGGATCAAACTAGGATGATCAGAGTGGTGTATGGTGAAGGGATCCGAAATGTCTTCCATCGTCTTTGTAGCCTTTTCTGTCATGATCGTAACGGAAGGTGTTTTCAAAATGAAAGCTCTAATACCATGAAAAATACGGTAATCAAGAGAAAGGGAAAAGAAGAACAACGTGGAAGAATAACTTATGTATATTTCTTGAATAGAGAATTACAAATATTTATACAACTAATACAAAATGAGAAATGAGAAACTAACTTAATTAGAATTGCTTTCGTAAGGAAAAAAATAACCATTTTGAAAATAAATGTATTTACAGAACTTTTTTTTAAAAAGAAAATCACCGGATTGTATTCTAAATGTAATGCAAATTGAATTAATTTAGAGATTACCTTTGTAGTTTGGTCTCTGTAAATCTTTCGCACTTAGCACAAGATCGAATCACCTAGGAGTGATTGCTTCTTTTTCTTTGAACCAAGGTGTAAATCCATCCACAAGATTTAAAGAAAAAGATTGAAAGCCCAAATCGAATTTGAAACTTACAACTTACTTTCAGGCTTGTGTCAATGCCGATGAGAATGACAAGCTTGGTATAAATCTATTCTTTCTCTTAAGACACCTATTTATAGGTTTAGAAAGGAATATTTTGTTTTCTCATTGGACACAAAAATTGTAAATCATATTGTGATTTAGTAAGTCTAAACTTATTATAAGTCTTTTCCTTTTAATTTAATTTAATTTATTTTTCCATCAAAATCTTATTTTGATTTATTTTCTATTCATAATGGGAATCAAAATAAAAGAAGTAAGATGAGTCTTTGTCTTGGAACCCAACATTTGAGCCTAATAGGTTCCTTTTAGATGATCCTATCTAACTTGTGAAGTTTGGGGATCCACGGGTTATTTTAATTTCAAGCTCCAGTATATTTGGTCTAAGTACCAATTAACTCTTAATTAATTGAATTCAAATATATTATATTCAATTTAGTCCATTGAAAAACTGAAATTGCACTCTTGAATTAAAATAAAATATATTAAATATTTTTACCCTAAGCAATTATGTGAAATATGTATCCTCATGAAAAATACCAATAATTAGAATGTCTTTTGATCATTGCATTATTAATTATTTTATTCCTTATGACCGTTCTTACGTCTAATGGATAATTTTGGTTTATCATAAATCATGATTCAATAACTTCTTATTGAATACTTGGTACCAAGATTTATTATCCAAGTCCTCGTAAGACCCATAAGGTGGTATTTACTCTTATTTGATTATAAGAGTCATGATGTCCATATCTATAAATATATATCCACTATGACAGATGAATCAATAACGTCAAACTATCGAATAAATCGTTATTCTGTGGTCGTACCCATTGATAGTTCAAACGTTACAAATCATAATACATATGGTACATTATTTATCTCAGAATTAAGATAAATATTTCAATTGCTCTATTGTGAATGTATTATTCCATTAAAGGTAAAATCGAAATATAATATTCACTTGATCCGTTCAATACATCATATGTACTAGGTTTTTTGTTCAAAGTCTTTCATTTAGTGATTCTAGACTCAACACTTCTCAATTGAAAACAAAAGACCCACAACTTTAATCAAGATAAGGTGTCCAACATATATCTTAAGTTGTGAACATTTTTAGACTGAATAAAGAATTATGTCTACCACACATAAACTTCTTTATGTGAATAATTTTTTATGTTTCTTTAGTCTTAAATCCTTAGAATATTTTATATTAAACATATATAATAAACGATTTATACATGCTACATAATTTATTTGTAAACAAAATACTTTTATTGATATCAAATGATTTGCTACAGAAAAACCTTTGCTTTAGGGCATACTTCCTAACAACTTCTAGTAAACTATCCTAATTAATATTATATAATAAACACCAATGAATGCCCATGATATTTGTCAACAATCAACGAGGTTCTTTCCTTTAAGAGAATGGGCATCGGGGAAATGGGGATGGATATAGATCCCCCCATCTCCATCCCCATCCCCATTTTCCAAATCCTTCCCCATCCAGGAAATGGGGATGAAGGAGTTTTGGGGGGAGGTATCCCCATACCCAACCCCAACCCCATTTCCCCATTTTTCCTATTTTTCCTTATTTTTCATGTTTTCCATGTTTCCTCCAAAAAATCATCCCTATACCTCTCTATTTTCCCATTTTCCCCACACAATTTCCTCCAAAATGGGGATGAGGAAGTGAGGATTTTGGTATCTAGGGATAAACGTTTATATCTCTGCATGGGGTGTTGAATATGGTACTCTATAATGCATATATGAGGAGGTGTCATCAAGTAATACGAGATTAATTATATATGGAGGGTGTGTTACTGTGCAATAAACTAATTATTCAATGATTTAATAATTATCAGGTACGGGATCGCTATGTAACATAATGTTACATAGTGACATGGTCACTCTCTGTGACGTTCCTAGGTAGGCACTGTAATATTGCAAGATTCAGATTCCGTTCACCCGAAGCCAGCTGAATAGCATGGTCACTCTCAATAACGTTTCCAGATAGACTCTATATCGTTACAGAGTCGATTTCATATACATGAAGCCTATTGAGTAGTATGCATGGTCACTTTATGTAACATTTTCAAGTAGGCTTCTATAATGTTACGGAGTCGATCCAGTACACCTGAAGCCTGCTCTTCGATGATTATATTTATCTGACTAAATGCAATATGTGTGTAACACATATTTTTGAAACTTGTACGATACAAAGTTACATCTGTTTTTTCAAATTTCTATCATAATTCTTGAAGCTTACTCTCTTCATCTCCAACTTCCCCTACAATTCTCTTCCAAAACCAATGCTCTCTCCACACTCTCTCCATCTGTTCAATCGGCACATTTTTGGTCTCCGGTAGAAGCAAATGCACAAACGAAGTCATCACCAGCACCCACCCTCCAAAGAAGAAGAAAATGCCGGCCTTGAAATGACAGAGCATAGCCAGAAAAGTCTGTGCAATGATGAAAGTGAACAGAAAACCAACCGCCACCGTGATGCTCTGCCCGGCGGACCGAATCTCCAGTGGAAAAATCTCGCTCGGAACAAGCCACCCCAGTGGCCCCCATGACCACGCAAACCCAGATACATAAACACATATCAGAACCAACACAATGTATGCATAGCCTTTGCTGATTTCGCCATGATCATCCAATTTGGCCGCCATGATTCCTCCAACCAAAATTTGTGACAAAAACATCTGAATCCCCCCACTTAGAAAAATTATTTTTCTGCCGATCTTGTCCACTACAAGCATTGATATGAATGTTGAGAATGTACCCACAAAGCTGGTAAGAATCGCAGACATGAGAGCTGCGCTTTCGCCTAGACCTAGTGCTAAGAAGAGAACCGGAGCGTAAAATGAGATGACATTGATGCCTGTGACTTGCTGAAAAAATGGTATGGCTATTGCCATTACAAGTTGTGGCCTGTATTGTCTTTGAATAATTTTCTTAAATGGGTGTTTGATAGTTTTGGAGATGGCACTTGCTTTGATGAGATCGTCAAGTTCGGGTTCAACATCATCGGTGCCTCGGACTTTTTGAAGCATCAGTTTGGCCTTTTGAGGGTCGTTTTTGCGCTGGATCAGGCTGTTGGGTGTTTCTGGCAGGAAAAGTGCGCCCAGTGTGAGCATTGAAGCTGGGACAGCAGCCATGGCTAGGGAGATTCTCCAACCCCAACCGCCTTCGATCTTTTCGGTCCCATAGTTAATAAGGTTAGCTGATAGAACGCCGATGCCGACGCAGAGTTGGAAGCCAATGTTGATTGCTCCTCTGTGTCTTGGTGGTGCCATTTCTGAGAGATACAATGGGACTGCCTGCAAAGAAATTAAGTTAATAATTAAATTGGAGAATTTTTTGTAACACTAAAACACTCCAAGTATTTTCTACTAATTCTATTTTGCCCGAATATATAATTAAAAAAAAGTATTTTAATGAGAGCTGATTAGGTTTTTGTGCTGGATTCCGATTGAGACCGATGTAAAATATAGATATTTTTTCTATTGTATACCAACGTTAATTGAGAATACACATGAAAAATGTGCAAATCCTGTTAATTTTTGGGATTTTAGTGAGTTAGGATTTTCTCACGTCCTTAATTTGTTTTTTTTTTCAATTGTGAGTGAAACATCTACTATCATGAAAAATAAAAAAATGAACAAACATTAATTATTTATTATTATTATTATTATTATTATTATTATTTATGTTTAGTGTTATTGGGTTAAGAAAAATCTATTAAAAAAAGAACAATGTTTGGGTACCAACCGATTAGTATCCAAAATACTAACTCTATCAATAAAAGTGTAGCATATGGTCTTTTTTCTTTTACTTTTTACATTTATCTCATAAATTGGAACACGCGTTACACTCATATTGGTGGGGTCAGTATTTTGGCTACCGATCTGTTCTAAAAAAAATACAATTAGAGAATCTTGGTCCGATTTTAGTATGAAGTATAATTTTTTTTTTCTAGTAGATTGGAGAATCTCTAAATTTTAATTTTGAAAATTATGACAAAGACCAACCAATGAGTACTTGAAAAGAAAATTAAATTAAGTTCTTAAATTTTTATTATGGTTCTCCGCAATATAAAGTAATTCATTAATGACGTACCTGATTTGCAAAGCCAACTCCAACTCCAAGCAAGATACGGCCAAATATGAGCATATACACATTCAATGCTGCGCCACCGAGGGCTGCACCGGCGAGGAATGCTGCTCCACCGGCTAATATGGACGGTTTGCGGCCAAATGTTCTGGTCATTGACGAGGCAAAGAAGGTAGCGACAAGGCCGGCAACGTAGAGAGAGGATGTGAAGGAGGTTAATAGTTGGCTATCAAATTTGCAGTAGTTGCTGATTTTGGTGTCATGTTTCATTTTCGTGTACACTTCTGGGAAGAATTTCTCCAAAAATGGCTCCATTGATGTCACTCCACCTTCAATGTTATTGTAATAGATCATTATGATTTTTTTATCAATTTTTATAAACAGCGGGTCCGTAAGATATATAAATCATGTTTAGTTCCTCAAAATCACTACAACTATGGTTATTTTCAAAACTTTAACATAGAAAATGACACATAACATAACTATATATTATCTTGTATCACGTGTCGTTTTATGAATGCAATTTTCACAACAGGATGATAACATTTAGGATTTTCTCATAAAAAGATAAACTGTGCGGGATGCGGATTGGGCCACTCGGGTACCCACCCTAGACCAGCTCTATTAATTAATTATTGTCCCTAATTTTACTTCTCTAGTTTATGCTTTTAGGTGCATATATATTTTTATTTAAAATCTTCATCTCTAAGAGGCATATATGTTATATTGTTATTTATCATATATTCATAACATGTGAGATGTTAGTATACAAAATCACTATAATCATGGGGCTACTATTTTATGTGGAATTCAGAGCATATATAATAACTATCTAATCAGTCATGTTTTATTTCAACTATTACAATATAATTATCCGAATATAAACTCTCTATATATATTTTTAAAATATGTATAGTGAGACTTGAACCATTGATTACCAACGTAGAAGGGAGGTCTTCAACCACTTGTGCTAGGTGATGATGTGCAAATTATTATTATTTTTGAATAAAAAAATAACAGTAAAACTGAATCTATTGAGAGATTAAACAATACTTGCATCGTTTAGATAATTATTTATATATCATCAGTAACGAGGAGAGGGAGGTAATAATCACTCAATCAAGAATTGATCACGTACGGTTGTTTATTTTTATTTTAATTACGTAGTAGCATATTTTGATTTCTAAGTTTTTTATTAGATTTTGAACAGTTTTTCTTTTATTAAAGTAGCTATACTTCTTATGAGAGAAATAAAATAGTTGGTTTCGAATGAGCATGCAATTAATTGTTTGCAACCAGCCAACCATCATGATCATTATTATTTAACACAGTTTCACAATATTTGAGAGATATAAAACAAGAATAATTTGTCAATAAAAGATTTGCTAATTGCTTGTCCTACCAAACAAAACAAATAATTGGAGTGAAATGGACTGTCTTTTCATAACGTTAGCTAGTAACTAGCTACTTCTATAGTGTTACAAAACAAAATATTTGTAACAATACATATAGCCTCCCTTTTTTTTATTTTTAATTTAATATTTTTTTTTATGTGTAATCTTAAATTATCACATCTGATACAAAATGTATCAAATTAGTCAGATAGATAATTCAAAATACAGCAAAATTCCCCTTAAGTGACACGTGACACACATATATGATGCATATTATATTCATATGGTAGCTGATGAATATATAAGAAATAAATTATAAATATGTAACTAATTAAAATTTAAAACTAACAAAACTGAAATTAAAACAGAGGAGAAAAATGAAAAATAGAAAACCAGGAGGTTTCTTCACAAAAGAAAGAGCTTAAGTAGAGGTACCTGAGATTCCAATATCATAGCCAAAAATAACACCTCCCATGGCAGCAACCATACAAGATAACACCACAAATGGCGTCATCTTCCCACTGTACTGTGACTGCCCACCTCCATTCGTCATCACCACACCTACCGCCATAGCTTAATTAATTCACCTTCCTCCAACCTCACACACACAAAAGTATACACAACACAGAGAGTGAGAGAGAGTTATTACAGAGTTGCATAGATAAGAGTTGAGGATGATAAGAGACTTAGAAGAAGCCGTTTAAGTTGACTAGAAGAGAAGATGATCACTATCAAAAATATCAGTCTTAGAGAGATATTATTCAAAAATACAATAGTCAATGGGTATTGGTTTTGGTATCTGTATTGTTGGGATATGAAGCTTCAATCAGTTGGACAAAATGAAACAGTGGAACAAGGAACAGTGCTTCACTGTTATAAACACCGATTGATGTTTTGTGATAAGATATATGGATGTATCATGTATGTTTATTTTTATTTATTTTTTATTATTTTAGGTTTGTATATTCCGTGGTATATATAATTATAAAAAATATAGGGAATATTATTTATATATACTCATGGTTGAAAGTTGAATATTGAACTATTGAAGGCAAGTACTTTTGGAATTTTATGGAGTGTTGAAATGTCAAGCTGGGCCACTTGGATTTTTTTTTTCTCACACGGAGTGTTGAAATGTAGAATACAGAGAGATCAGCCGTCAGCGAAGCCATTAAAAAGTATGACTATTGACCAAAAAAATAATATTTAATCACTTGCAGTATCTTCATTATTGAAAGGAGAATCTTTTGCACATGTTTACCCCCAAAAAATATCTACTTATTTATTTGATTTGATTAATCAGCAATTTTATATCAAGAAAAATAATTGATGAAAATGAATAAGTGAGATAAGTCATAAGAACAATATTAAAAGAACCATGCGTGTATGACCTTGCAACAATTAGTTGCTTGTACTAGCATATGACAAATGAAGTGACTACATTATAAACTATTCACTCATATTATATTGGGATTTTGAGTTCAAGTTGCTTCCATTTCTTTATAGTTAAAAAACAAAAAAATTATATATATATATATATTTTAAAAGTCAATAAATAGAAAAACTAATTCGAAAATTATATAATATATTTTTTAACAAATTATAGCTGATCTATGAGAAGTTGGCTCAATAATAAGTTTTTCATATAAATATTATGTTGAGATTGTTAGTTCAATTCGTATGATTTTATTCATCTCTTCAAATTTAAAATTTATATATTAAAAAAATCAATAAATAAAAAAATTAAAATTAAATATTTTTTGTAAAAACAAATTACATTCAACTTATATGTATCTCTATAAAAAAAACCATGTATGTACGTACTTTTATATATATATTATATATATAGAAAAACTTTAGATCTCCACCATCCATCGAGATGTGTGATGGAGATTCTTTCTTAAAAAAAAAATAATAAAAATATCCACAATCCATCTAAAAGCATCTTCATCTTAAAGATTGACGGTAAAACCTTATTAAAAAGAAATTTTTGTTTTTTAAAAAATCGAAAACAAAGGGAGATGGATCGATCTCAGCCCAAAGCTTTGGGCGTAAAGATAGCTACATACAGGCTGTAGCTGGCTTTGGGCTTAAAGTTTCTTTAAGAACTCGTGGGCTCCTGTGGAATACTTATTAGTTAACAATGGAATGAAGTGACAAAAAAAAAATGCTGGACCAAATAGGGCTTGGTTCGGCCCATCTGTTTTTGCTTTTGATCATCATCTGTAGTCAGATTTCACTTCTTAGGAAGATCTTAAGCTCATCAAACATATATTTTAAACAACATTTCAGTATAAATTAATTATAATATAATATTAATAATATTAATAATATTTTAATTATACATATATTCTTCATTAAAGCAACTTGTTACCATGTGTTGACGGTGATTTTTGGTAAGTCAACTGGTCAACGTATTGTTGAGACAATCTGTGAATAAGAAAGCGAAAGTATGAGAGCAAGAGGTTTTACGTGGTAAAACTCCGGTAATGTAGAAACATCTACGGTTGCCGCTTAGCGAAGAGAAAATAATTCACTATGAGAATAATGGTTACAATGTTTTTTCATATCCTTTACAACGATAATTCGGTAATATTTATACGGATCTACCTAATGTTGCCCTAACTCTTGTTGTACAAGTATTGGATTCATTAGTTAGAATCATACTCAAATACTGGTAGAATGAACCGATTAGGGCTTGTTTCTTGTTTGATGTTTATCCTTCCGAAGGAAGCTCCATTCTTTCTTGAACAGAAGTCTCTGATATAGATATTTCCTCGTTTGAGGTACGATACTCAGAATTCGTGTCTAAGTCAAACTCCGCTTAATAAGGTAGTGGGATCATCTTTCCTGTTTAGGCCGAGTAGAGGTCTTTGGCGAGCAGAACTCAATTCTAGATGACATGTCGCATATTGGCATCATTCAATCTCTGTATGACACGTCACAAGGAGTTTTACATACAACAATACCCCCTTAAATATCTGAGCCGAGTATCTTCTGCTAATAAATTGCCCGAGTAACTACAATCCTGACTAGCCAACCTGGTATTCGGCGCAGCTCCTACTTACTTAGAGTGAGGTATTTAATCAGAATCCCACTTTATCATTTTTCTCATTAATCGTCATTAATTAATTTTGGTTAATCAGTTACACCCCCACTTACTTTTTCAAAAATAATTTCCACCACAGAAATCCCGTTCTGTGTGATGATGATGACTTTATTGACAGTGACGTTTGGAGGCCTGAAGCCATTTAGCATTGCCACGTGTCATCTCTTAAAAGGGGATGTCAAGCGTAATTTATGGAAATGTGTAACTTTTCTGCTCCCACGTCACTTATGCACGTCGCTCAAGTTTCCCGCCTCTTATGGACATGATGTCACATAGGTTTAATTTCTAATTCATGTATTTAAACCCTATTGGTCCTCTTCTGTTGGAACCTAGGGTTACAGATTGCGCAGCGGAAGGTTTTAAATTTTTTTTATGCAATCATTAAACTAACCCATTTGTATAGTAATAATCAAATGCAATAATAAAGTGAAGATTCATACCTACGTAGGAGGCTCCTTCACTTTGATACGAACTGCTCCTGATTTGAACCACGTGATCTTCCTAGCTATCTCCCGGAACTGGTAATAGCGTGTGGGACGCATCACGATATTCAGGACCTGTATGGAGGAACAAGAGAAGAATACACACACAAAAAAACAAACTCTAGAAGTGCAGCATTTGTGGTCTCACCACACCCTAATATTTTTTTTTTCTTTTGTTTGCTTTTCGTTTTGCTGTGCACGAACACTTTTTTTAATTAAATATATATCTCATATATATCAAATAAAAATAAACCAAAATCTTATTTGATTTTTAAAACTTTTCAAAAAGAATATCTCATATCCTTTTAAATTAAATATTTATTTTTTGAATTAAAACATTTCAAATATTTAATTTAATAAAATAAAATAATCATATTATCTTATTTTATTCAAAATCAAATATCAACTAACACCCTCCATTTAGTGATTAACAACATAATTAAATAATCTTATTATTTAATTTATTTAATCACCACTATTCATTAATTAAATAATCTCATTATTCAATTAATTCCTGAATTAATACGTGTCACTTTCGTAACACAATTAATTGGACAATCCAATTAATTAACCATGACCCTTGTTACCTAAATCGATCGGGTTAGCAAGGGGACCTAATGGACCCACGGTATTTTGAGCTCCAATAATCCTTAGAAATTATTAACTAAACTCTTTGATTAATATTTCATGATTATTAACTTCGGTGTTATTCCACTAATAACCCGAAGCTACACTCTCTCAAATGTAGACGTTTTTACACAAACCAATAACTCTCGGTGTCCATCGATATAGCTATTACATATGGTATAATCCTTCACAAGTAGTTCATAATTAGAGCCGAGTCATAATGTCCGTTATAACCCTCTAATCATATCTTTCCATTAAGTACCATTCATTCTCTAATGAACAATAAATCCTACATTCCTTACGGAATTAGGAGAGCGCTCATATTGTTCAAGCCCTGAATCAACCCTTAAGGGAACTACCATCTACTTCTCACAAGAAGGAGTGGATTCCACTATTGTGTACAAACCTTCCCAGCCACAAGCCAAACCGCGATCCCAACATACGGAGTATATTGATCGGGAATGCAACTCCGACCTCACCCATGGTATATCAAAGACCACGATCTAACCTGAAGGAGTTGATAAGACACTCAGGATTAATATCACCCACATATAGCCATCATTAGTTGATATATATGAATCTCATCGTTAAACGGATCTTAGTGAGAGATTCATATAGATCATGGCCCAGTCCTATATGATCACATCATACAAGGTGCCTCCATTCTCATATCTACATATGAATGATCCATGATAGGATCACCGTACACTACGAAATGGACCGCAGCTATAGATTAACCACAAATAAAGTACACAGCTTTACTTGCTATCTACAGACTCTTTAAATTGCTCGTTTCAAACTGAATCCATCTATATATGACACTCATATACTCAGTTCGAAATTACATCCTGCAATTTTGGATGTTAAGTGCACATGTTATATAAAGTATGACACAAAATGAATGAATATACTACTTCTTTTATTTATGTTCAAATTATATTTACATATTACAAGCTTTAGGGCAAAAACCCCAACATCTTCATCATCTCCATTTTCTTTTGACAGTACAGACTCCTTCAAAGCAGCAGCAGTTTTTTTCTCTGAGGCTCGAAAAATCCCAAGCGTTGCTCAAAAATCCCAAGCGTTGCTCTAAAATCCTAAGCGTTTTTCGTAGTATCTCTCAAGCTTCCATTTTCCAGGTGATTTAACTTCTTGCTCTTCTTTTCTGTTTGTCGATACTCGTTAAATCTGCTGAAGCGAGTTTTCTGGTCAAGATTATGGATCTTGAGGCCAGACATCACATTTGTGTCAAAATGATGATCGTGATTGAACAAAGGGATACTCTTGCGGTGGAGCATTTATAGAGGCTTCTACACCCCCAATCCTCGTACCAATCCCTTTTCTTGGCTACAGATGTTTCTGGATTTGGAATCGACGTTTTCCCTGACCTCGTACCACATGCTAGAGCAAACCCTGCTAACGATGATCCTTCAACTGACCCTTCTGTTTCCTCTTGCAGAAATACTCATCCACCAATGACTAGGGCAAAACACTCCTCATCCTACGCACGTGAGAAGGGTACCACTTCTCGGGAAGTCAGAATCCCTCGGGAAGTCAGAATTAGGCGTCGGAGGTCCTCGAGTCTAACGTTGAAGAGGATCATAAAAGCATCAGAATTTCCTTCTCGGCTCAACAAGCTTGCGCATATGATTTCGAGCCAAATGTAGTCAGAGAAAGAGAATTAAGGCAATACACGGGCATGTTTGATCTGGATACAAACACCATTCAACTGATACCTGTTGGGGAAAGAGCTGCATTGAACCCCCCGCCTGAGGCCGTGGTGATTTATGGCGCCATGCTAAGTTGTGGTGTCATTCTACCACTCCAACCTTTTATTGCCCACATCCTCGCTGAAGCTTGCATCTCTCCGGCTCAGCTTGCTCCGAATGGTTATCGGATCCTAATGTGCATGTGGCGCATATGGCACAGGCTGGGCTTACCCGTATCGAACCCTCGAGAGATCAGACACTTTTATACCCCTAGGCAATCGGGTCGATCAGGTACTTATTTTCTTTTATCTAGTCAGCCTGATCATTGGATCCCGAAATGCGTTAATTCATTTAAGACTGTCCAAGTGTCTCCCACCGAGAAGATGAAGGGCTTCATTTGGGGCATTCCCTCATCGGATAAATTCAAGAAGAACAACTGGTTCTTCGTTGGAGGGAATTCGGGGCAGAGAGTCTTCTACAATGTTTCTAGGTAACAAATTGAACGCCGAATGCCCCAGTTTTTCACATCTCCTGAGTCATGGAATAATACTCCTCCCACTTTCTCGGCAACTGAGCTGATCGACTTATGTAGAGTAGCAGTGGACTCTTTAGAGAAGAGGGGTAAATATTTTCTCTTTAATGAGAAGATGATGATCAAAGTCAACTTTTTTCCTCAACTCTCGGCTAACTGTAAGCGACCCACTAGCTGCTTCTTTCCTCAATTTGATTATTATTTATTTTTACTCTGGCTGTCATTTGTAGTGTATGATGTCAACGTTATTTGTGATTTGCAAGTGCGCCGAGCGAAAGTTGTCACTGAGGCTAGCCACCAAGACGCTTTACGCCAAGAAGCGAGTGGGATAGCCCCACCCCAAGGCTTTAAAAGTGAGTCCGAAGAAGGCTCTTTAGAAGAAGTAGCAAAACTGCTAGAGCAGAAATGAGTGCAAAGTCAAGTGATCCAGTTTTACTCGAAAGTGGAAAAGGCAAATTTGCTGGGTCCTCGGCTTCACCACCACCACCTGTTATTCCTCCAGTTGCTGAGGAGGTTGAAGTGGAATATCCTTCGGCTGATTTAGACACTCGGAGGAGTTCTGAGAAGAGAAAAGCTACTGATCCGACAAATCACCTGACCTCTAAGATTCCCCGAGTAGTTGCATACATTGACTCTTCTTTTTTCTGGAGGGAAGACGTGCAAGGCGATGCAGACGTTCCTGCCACTCCAGAAGCTCACATAGACGCAATACCGACTGAACGCCCGAGAACTGAACCTGAGAGTATTAGGGAGGCTAATTTCGACTTTGAAGAGGATCAAATTCCAACCCCCTTACCTGAGCCACAAGCAACTTCACCCGCCGAGGTGTCTGCCGTCCTGACCGTGGGCGTTCTCCTTGGCCCTTCGACCCTGGGTGTTGGAAATTCCACCCCTCAAGATTCCAGACAAAATCAGCCAAGTTATTCAAGTCGGCCTGAAAAGAGCCCGTCTCCCCAGGGATATTCTTAGAACTATGGCTTCTAGACAAGCCTACAACGGTGAAGACAAGTGGAGCCAATTCAGATTAGGCTCCGTTAACACCCACATTCAAATTTCTGCAATAGCTCAGCCTATGTAAGTTTATTTATTTAATCTGTCCAGCCTTGCTTTTGGTTATTTGTTGACTCAATTCATTGTGCAGATGGTCGCCAAATTAGCCGATGCCTTCAAAACTAGCATTGGGCAGGTGAACAAGATCAGGTGCTTGGAGGCCCAGCTGAAAGAAAGCGAAGAGGCTCGCCCGAACAGGAGCGGCTCTGCCAAGCAAAACTGGAAGTAAATCAGAAATTTATGGACAGATGCTTGGCGACCAAATTAGAGGTTGAACAGAGGCTTTCGATTGCCGAAGATGAAGCTAAGTCTTTCAAAGATCTCCTAGCTGCTTTCCACGAATCGATGCTTCAGGCTGAGAAGAAAGCCGAGGATGCCAAGGCCTCTTACGAGCAAAAAGTTGAAGACTTGAAACACCAGTCTCTTACTGTTGAGGTCTTATCCAAGGAAAGCCCGTCTAGAGCTGGAGATTCAGGGAGTAGACCACTTCAAGAGGTCTCCAGCTTACGACGCTTTGCTGCTTCCCGAATTCCAACGAGGAATAGTCTCAGGTAGTGAATTCTTCAAGGTCAAGAATAGGGCTATCGAAAGGGCTCGGACCAACTGAGAATTATCCATCCGTAAACACGTGGATATCTCTCTAAAGGCCCTTCAAGTCCAAATGAGGCAATGACGGGCATATTACCGAAGCATGGGCAAGGAGCCTCATCCGATGCATCTCGAAGTTCCTACCGAGAGTGAATTCTCTACTTTCCATTCATCTCATAAGAGTTGAGTCAGTGGCGAAGAGCCAGATGTGGGTCCGATTGTAGGAAGAGACTACAACGCTTGGATGGGCGATGAAGTAGATGAGATAAGATGGCCATTGAACACTAGCTTACTCAACGAGTATGAGATGATGCCCGACAAGGAATGTGGCACTAGCAGTACCCATCCTTCTCCATCCGATTATGCTACATAGATTAATTGTATTTGTAAATGTATTCCGCCTACTCTAAGGCATACCTTTTGTAAATATTCAGCATAATGAAATTGTCAATTTTTTGATCAGTATGCTTTTAGTGCTTTTGGCTTTCCGAATACTCTTTGCTTCTTTCGAGGATTCTCTTATCTAAGTGTTACATCGAGGCTCACCACGATCATACACCCAGGTTCCTGCACAAGTGACCAAGGAAGTCTCCTGGTTTTATCTGTTACAGAAGTTTGGCCAAATCGTTGGGGGTAGTATTTACCGACCAACACTGCCGTTCATCTCACTGAGGTTTCCTTGGCAACGCCCCGAGCAGTTTGCCATATGGCTTGGTTCCTCGGGTTTGCCTTTTCTGGCTGCCAGGTGCCTTAGCGCCTAGCTAGCCCGGCAGGCACGTTAATACAACTTCTTAGCCCCTCGAGCACTTTCCATCCGCCCTTCGCGGTTTCATAGTGCCTGAGTCCTTATCATATGTTCTTATTATCATATGTTTTTGCACTAAAGGTTTTAGCTTCAAAATGCCCCGTTATGGTTTTTATTTGATTTCTGCAAACGTTACTAAACAAGTAATTTAACTAAATCTGTCAAAAATGCTAAAAAAACACTAGAAAACACTAGAGTTCCCCCATCCGACTAGAAAACACAAGTAATTTAAAGTCAACTTCCTCAGGGATATAATTTCTTCAGGTACTGAGCATTACATGGTCTGGGCAGAATTCCCCCATCTGGTCGGGCAATCAAGTATGCCTCATGTCCTGCTATGCCTTTTATCACATACGACCCTTCTCACTTATCTGCCAATGATCATGCTGCTTTATTTCATGTGTTGAGTGTTACCCTTCTCAACACAATGTTCCTAATCTGGAATCTGCGTACCCGAACGTGAGAGTTGTAGTACCTTGCTACTCTTTGCTGGTATGATGCATTCTGGATCTGTGACAAGTCTCTTCTTTCTTCCAGTTCATCCAAATTTTGGAACAACATGTTTGCAGTTATGCTCAGGATCATACAAATGGACTCTTGGGGAAGTGAAAGATGTTTCTACTGGGATGACAACTTCGGATCTGAAAGCTAAGGGGAAAGGAGTCTCTCATGTTGCAGTTCTCGGGGTTGTTCTGTATGCCCACAACACCTCGTGAAGCTTATCTGCCCAATTTCCTTTATTTGCATCCAACTTTGCCTTTAGGGTTTGCTTGATTATCTTGTTTACTGCTTCAGTCTATCAATTAGTCTGAGGATGAGCAAATGAGGGATAGTAGTTCGAGATCTAGTATTCATTGCACAACTTCCTAAACTTTGCATTGTCGAACTAAGTGCCGTTGTCTGTGATGATAGTACTTGGGATCCCAAACCTGTACAATATGTTTTTCTTCACTAAGCCTGTTGTATTCACCTCGGTAATATGTACCAGAGTCTTTGCTTCTGCCCACTTGGTGAAGTAGTCTACTATAACTATCGCATGCTTCGCTCAACCTTTTACTCCGGTAGGCATTGATCCTATAAGATCCAGACCCTACATGGCGAATGGCCAATGAGATGAGAGGCTTCGGAGTAACTCGAGTGGCAGTCGGATATCGTTAGCAATCTTCTGACATGTTCCATAACTTTTCAAAAATTCCCGAGCATCTGTGAATAGTGTTGGCCAGTAGAATTCTTGCTTGAACATTTTGTTTGCCAAGCTCTTAGCCCTAGTGTGATTCCCGCAAACACCACTATAGATACTTTCAGAATTCTTTCAGCTTCTTCGGCTTCAACACATCTTTGTAACGCCCTAGAAAATCCTTTTTTGTATAATTCCCCATTAATGATGGTGTATCTGGTTGACCTATACTTGACCCACTTTGCTTTGAGGGTGTCCTCTGGTAAGACGTCATCTTGAAGATATCTTTTGATAGGCGTTATCCAACTGTCCGACCCTGCTTGAACCTCAGCCACTGTCAGTTTCTCTTGCTCGGCTATGCTTGGTTGGGCCAAGTGAGCTACTGGTATAGTTTTTGGCCTTATGCAGGTTGTTGTGGATGCCAGTTTGGACAATGTATCTGCTTTCTCATTCTCATCCCGATGGATCTGAGTAATTTTGTATCTTTCAAACCTCTTAAACAACTCATTTGCTGCTGCCAAGTAACCAATCATGTGCTCATCCTTTGCTTGGTATTCGTCCAAGACTTGGTTGATTACTACCTGAGAATCACTAAAGATCTCAACTTCATCTGCTCGCAAAGCCACACATACTCTAAGACCAACCAGTAGCTCTTCGTACTCTGCCTGATTGTTTGTTGCTTTGAAGTCAAACCTCATGGCACATTTTACAGAGTCCTCTTTCGGGGTGGTTACTACTAGTCCTGTCCCGCTGCCATGGGTGTTTGACGAGCCTTTTACATGAAGTTTCCACATAATGGTATTCATGTGATTCTCCTGAACCATCCAGGTTACTTCCACATCTGGTTCGGTGAACTCGGCTACAAAGTCGGCTACAGCTTGCCCTTTGAGTGAGGCCTTGAGATGAATACAATGTCGAATTCACTCAATTCTATCGCCCATTTGGTCAATCTACCAGATACTTCTGGTTTCTGTAAAATCTGCTTGAGCGGGCAATTAGTATACACATTCACTCGGTGTGCCTGAAAGTAGGGTCTCAGTTTTCTTGTTACTACAACTAGGGCAAGGTCCATCTTCTTAGCTTGTGAGTATCTTATCTCAGCAGATAGTAGGGCTTTGCTGGTATAGTACACTGGATTCTGGACACTATCCTCATCTCTCACCAGAACAGAACCGGTGGCTACATCTGTGAAAGAGAGGTAGATGTATAGGGTTTCTCCAACCACCGATTTTGAAAGGATCGGTGCTCGGGCCAGGTACTCATTCAGCCCCTGGAAAGCCTTTTCACAATCTTTATTCCATTCGAGTCCCTTTCCTTTCCTGATAGCCTTGAAAAATAGGCCACATTTGGAAGTTGACTTTGATATGAATCTGTTAAGACAAACGAGACACCCAGTCAGTCTTTGGACTTCTTTTGGTGTCTTTGGTGAAGCCATATTGGAGAGGGCTTGGTTCTTTTCTGGGTTAACTTCGATCCCTCGCTAATAGACTTGAAATCCAAGAAATTTTCCCGAGTGAACCCCGAATAGACACTTGCTAGGGTTAAGCTTCATTTTATATTTCCTCAGCATGTCGAAAGTTTCTCTTAAATCCGAAGAGTACTTTTCCGCAGTGACGCTCTTGGTCAGCATATCATCCATGTACACTTCCATGTTTCTTCATATTTGCCGAGAGAAAATCCTGTTCACAAGCCTCTGGTATGTGGCGCTTGCATTCTTTAGTCTGAATGGCATTATAGTATAACAGTACAAACCTTGGTCAGTAGTGAATGCTGTTTCTCCTCATCCAGCCTGTGCATGCAGATTTGGTTATACCCTGAGTAAGCGTCCATAAAGCTGAGTAGCTCATGTCTTGCTATTGCATCTACCAACTGGTCGATCCTCGGGAGAGGGAAGCTGTCTTTCGGACAGGCCTTGTTTAAGTCGGTGAAGTCCACACACATTCGCCACTATTTATTCTTTTTTTTTTCCACCAAGACAACGTTTGCCACTCGCTTTGGGTACTTGACTTCCCGAATTGACCCTGCAGCGAGCAATTTCTTCACCTCTTCTTTGATAGCTGCACTCCTCTATGGATTATAGAGCCGCCTTTTTTGGATTACTGGGTTTGCATCTTGGGCCACTGCTAAGTGGTGAGATATAACTCCAGTATCTATCCCCAGCTTATCCTCATGACTCCAAGCGAACACATCTTTATACTCCTTCAGTAAGTGTGTCAAACCGATTCTAACTCTCTCAAGTAAGTTTGCTCCTATCTAAACTACTTTATTCTACTCGCCATCATCCAGTATTATCGACATTGTTGGCTCGGTTTTCTTCTCCTCGGGGTTGTCCAAGGGGTCGAGCTCAAACCCTTCAGGTAGACATGACGCCAATTTCGGTTTCGGTTCGGTTCTGGTTTGGAACCAGCACTTTCGGTTCTGAGAGGACTGGAGCCGAAACTGGAACCGGAGAGGACTGGAACCGGAACCAGAACCGGAATAGGAGAAGACTGCAACCAGAACCTCTCTCCCAAGAAAGGTTCCGATTCTGGTTCCACCGGTTTCGGTCCGGTTCTGGATGTTTCGGTGGTTCCAGTGGTTCGGTTCCCTATTTAAAAAAAAATCAACATCATCCATGACCATCATTATCCATGATCCATGATCCATCCACCTAAAATCATCTTTTTCATCTGTTAAAACCCACCCAAAATAAAATAAAAAATCAAAAATCAAAAAGAAAGAAGAGATATCAGAGATTGAAGATTCGAAGAGACCACCAAAAATCAAAAAACCAAAAACTCCAATTGCATCCAACAATTTATATTTGAACTTGCAAATCTTGAAGGGCATAAGAGGGAAGAGATAGAAGAGAGAGAGAGAGAGAAAGAAAGAAGAGATAAGAGATGGAAGAACTGAAGAAGAGATCGGCGACTGGATGAAGAGCAGATCGGCGAAGAGAACGGCCGTCATCGAGACGTCGACGAGAAGAAGAAGAATAAAGAAAGAAAGAGAAATAAAGAGAGAGAGATATCAGTACATAAGAGATAGAGACAGAAAGAAAGTGAGTAAGATTCGTGAGAAAGAAGAGAAAGAAAGTGAGAGAGAGAGAAAGTGAAATATATATATATATTGTGCGGAACCACCCGGTTCGAACCGGAACTCAAACCGCCGGTTTCAGTCCGGTTCAAACCGGGCGATTCCGTACAATTTGGAACCGGAATCGAGACAGCCCCGGTATCGGTTCCGGTCTGGTTTTAGAACCGGAACCGGAACAGGAACCACAACCAGATTTTTTGATTCCGATTTTGGTTTTTTAGTGACGGTTCTGGTTCGGTTCACCGGTTCGAACCTTACCGAACCGACGTCATGTCAACCTTCAGGTACTTCCGCTTGGGCTTCAAACTCGTCCGTTCCCTGGTTGACCCTATGTACCATGTACACAAGTTGATCTTTTTTTTATGCTCTATCTCTGTAAACCGAAAGGTTTATCCTTCTGGCCATCTCTTGGGACCCTTGATCACCCTCACACCCGACTCTGTCTGAAATTTCATCATAAGAGTGTAAGTCACCGTGACGACCTTGGTTTTGTTCAAGAATGGTCGGCCCAAAAGGGCGATGTAGGGCCAGTTTTTAGCGTCTACCACCAAGAAGTCTAGTAGCACTATTTTCTGGCATGGTGCTTTCCCTATCTTCACGGGCAATTTCACAGTTCCAAGTGACCTTACCTCTGCTTCTCCAAATCCTCGGAGTGGGGTATACAAAGGCTGCAGGTCTCGTCGATCTAATCTCACCTGATCATATACTCCTGCACTCAGTATGTCCACCGAAATCTAATTGTCAATTAATATCTGGTGCATATCTCTATGCCTGACCTGAGAACTTATAACGTGTGCGTCGTTCGACCTATCGTCTACCCCGTGGGAGTCGACCTCAGTGAATACTATAGGCATCCTTCTTTGATCCTTTTGGGATCAGGTTCTACCAAATTCACATCCAAATCTCTTCTTGTTTCCATAGCTTCTCGGACTTCCTTCATTTTCTCCATGTTGCTCTTTCCTGTTGAAGGTCATTCGAAGATGGTATGTATTGCTTGATCATTCTCGACCTTCTTCGAGCTCGGCTTCTTTTCAGGATTTTTTTCCTGGGTCTTCTCTTGGTTACCTCTGTGATCAGTCTTTTTAAGGATGATGTCTTTCAGGTGTCCCTCGCAGATAAGGGTCTCGATGTGGTCCTTCAAATGGAAACACTTCAAGGTTTCATGCCCATTCTCTTTATGGAAGCGACAATACTTAGTCGTATCCCTGAAAGCATACTTCGACTGTCTCGGTGGTTCTTTTGACAAGTTTTTCTCTTCCAAGATTGTGAGGATCTCATCCTGTTTCTTTTTCAATGGAGTATAGTTTGTGTATTTCCCTTGGAATCTGGTCTGATCACCCTTCTTTTCGTTATCACAACTCCCTCTTTGAGTTTTGCTTTTATGTATGTCACCATTTTATGTGGATGAGTCTATCTTCTGAGTCTTACCTCCACCATCAGTCTTAGCTTCTTCTGGGCATCCCTCATGTATAAAACTTCCACTAATTGCAATTTTCGCTTCCTCGGCTAACGCGTATCCACCAGCCATATCCATCATGTCAACGTAGTTAGTCAGGCGGGCACGCCCGAGGTCGAAAGATAATGGGCCGTTCTACAGGTTTATTGATGAAAGCTGCTATGATGGCTTCATCATTGGCACTTCCAATCTCCGATACTTCCCGACTGAACCGAGTCAAGTATTTCTTCAATGACTAATCATTTTCTTGTTTAAGCTGAGAAAGGTGAGCCACTGATTTCTTCCTGTGCACATTTCCGAGGAATTGCTGGGTGAAGGCCTTGCTTAACTCGCTGAAACCACCAATGCTGCCCGATGGAAGTTTCCCAAACCATCTGGAACCTACGTCTCTGAGTGTCTGTGGGAAGTTTAAGCATAACAGCACATCACTCCTGGCGTATTGGGCTATCACCCTTTTATATCTCCTTACGTGATATTTTGGGTCAGTATCCTTTTTTAAACTGTTCCACGTAAGACATCTTGAACCTCTCAGGGAATTGTGTTCGGAGAATATCGCCAGTGAAAGAGCTATCCGACTCATCATCTGATAATTCGGTTCGCCCGTACCGTCTGACCAAGGCATCCATCTGCTGCATGTTGCTCTGCACTTTTTGGGCCAGCTTTTGTATGAGTATGTCCCGCTCGCCAACTGGCTCTCCCCTCAGGATGTATTTCGGCTTGATAGTCAATCCCTGGCCGCTTAGATCACTGTCCTGCTGGCGAGTCCTTTGTGACTCACTCGGCCTAGCTGATCCCTTGTGGCACCTTCGATGATGATGCCGATCAGTATCATTAGAAGAAGATGACCAACACCCTTCGACGTGTACGCCTATCAGATCTGTTCGGTTCCTGTTCAGCCTGATACCGATCATATTTGTGAGGGTACTCATCTTCTTCATGCCTTCTTGCAGCTCTTACCTGTTTTTCTGATTCAGTTTCCGGGCGATCCATTGGGTTATGGCCCATTTTTAGTGGTGCATCCGGAGTTGGGCCGACTATTATGGAACGCAACCTTCCAGGTTGACCGTTTGGAGTGTGCATATCATTTGGTGAAGTTAATCCTGCAGTGGTTGTAAGAGCAACTCCATGACTTGCAGCATCTGCTATTAGTTGCTACAACGACTCGCGAAATCGCTGAGCGATTTCCTCAGTGGTTGGTTGGAACCGCTGTACACTAGCGATAGCAGCAGGTTGATTCCCAGCCGTAACATCATCTGATGGTCCTGTGACATCAGGGGTAACTTGAGTTGTTCCTGACTCATCTGATATGGTATGATTGTTCCTGGAACCACTACCATCTCCATTGTCGGCCATAGTTCACAAGTGTTCTTTGGAATGTAAAAATTCGAAGGTTCAACCCCTCCTTCTACCGCCAATTGTTGACGGTGATTTTTAGTAAGTCAAACGGTCAACATATTGGTGAGAACAATCTGTGAATAAGAAAACGAAAGTAACGAGAGCAAGATGTTTTACATGGTAAAACTCTGGTAACGGAGAAACATCCACGGTTACCGCTTAGCGACGAGGAAAATAATTCACTATGAGAATAATGGTTACAGTGTTTTTTCATATCCTTTACAACCACATTTCGGTAATATTTATACGGATCTACCTAATGTTGCCCTAACTCTTGTCGTACAAGTAATTGATTCATTAATTAGAATCCTACTCAAATACTGATAGAATGAACCGATTAGGGCTTGTTTCTTGTTTGATGTTTATCTTTCCAAAGAAAGCTCCATTCTTTTTTGAACAGAAGTCTCTGATAGTAATATTTCCACGTTTAAGGTACGATACTCAGAATTCGTGTCTAAGTCAAACTCCGCTTAATAAGGTAGTGGGATCGTCTTTCCTGTTTAGGCCGGGTAGAGGTCTTTGGCAAGCAGAATTCAATTCTAGATGACGTGTCGCATATTGGCATTCTTCAATCTCTGTATGACATGTCACAAGGAATTTTACATACAACACCATGCATGTCTTCTTTGTTAATATTTTAATTTGAAATGTCATAATTTTCGTGGAGATGATACAGTAGTACGTCGTCTATTGATAATACTAGTAATACTCATACTTTTTAAACAATTCATGAAATGGCAAAATACACAATAAACTACTGTGTATATAATCCATATACAGTATATTAAATATAAAATTTTGAAGATCTGAAACTAGTTTTATTTGCGTTGCAGTTGAGTTCATATAATCTATATCTAATATCTATATTTTTGTATCATATATGTATGGATTTATTTTTGATAATTTCAATATTTTAATAATTATAGTTCTTTAATAATTATATTTAGTTGTATTCTATTTTTGAAATGAAAGCACTTATAAATAGACACATGTTATCATTATACATTATATGGGATATGGTGGGAGCATTCTCGCTCCCCTCTCCCAGTAGAGGAATTTAGGTAAGAATAGGGTCTCAAAAAAATTTGAAAATTTTAAGCAAACAGTAAGACTTCTAGCGTCTGTCCTGTAAGCGTTTTTCAGTGACTGTTTTTCGAAAATGAAAATGAAAATGAAAACATTGTTTTTTTTTTTTGTTTTTCCAATTCTGAAAACGCGTCTGGTAGCATATATGAGAAACTGTATCCTGAAATTGAAAACAGTAAAAACGCGTCTGGTAGGTTAACTGAAATTTTTCAAAAATTATCAACAATTTATCCCAAATAATTATCAATAATTATCAAATGAGTCATATTTTTTATTAAATTAAAATTTGAAATATTAAACATTTTTTTTATAGAGAAGAGATTTGATGCTTCAGTTGGATTGCATCCCGAAGTGTATAACCATCATCTCTGTTCTTACAATGAATCTTAAGAGGAATACACAATCTTCTGCTATAAGACAAAATCCAACTGACCACCAACATCAGTATCACGCATTCATACAATACACATACATTTCCATTAACTCTAGACATAAAATTCCAAGCTTGGACAGCAAAGAAAGATGAACTAAACCCAGATTTTTTATATTAAAAAAATACAACTTCAAGGAGAGGATTCACGCACAATGTGAAATTCATCATATGGAGTAATGTGAATTAATTCCTATTATTTTTACAAACCAGAGCAAAGATCTGGTTAGATAAGAAAACAATTAAAATTATTTTTTATTAAATATAAATTATAAGATAACAATTAAAAATATTTAAAAAAGGGAAAAAACTAAAATAAAAAACAGAGCAGGGATCAATTGAGCTATGGAGACCGGAGGAAGTGACACCGATCTGGAGGAGGCGACACCGATCTGGAGGAGGCGACAGAGATCTGGAGGAGCAAATCGGAGAAGGCGGCACCGATCTGAAGGAGCGACATCGATCTGATGGAGCAGATCGGAGAAGAAGAAGAAAAACAGTGTCGGAGAAGAAGAAGAAGAAGAGCAATGTCGCAGAAGAAGAACAATGTTGAAGAAGAGCAGTGATAGGCGTCCAAGAAGAAGAAAAAAAAATTAAAAAAAAAGATGATTTTTTATATATAAAAAAAACAAAGTGAAAAACAAAAAAAAAAAAACGAAAAACAACTTTCAAATGTTTTTCAAATTTTTCACTTTTAACACTAATTGTGTTTTTCAAATTTTTTTTTTATTTTTCGAAAATAAAATGAAAAACGGTTAAACGAACGCGAATTCAAAATCGTTTTTGGAAAACAAAAACGAAAAAAAAAATAGCTGCAGGACGGGGCCCTATATATTCAGAAAACGACATATAATATAACAATCATATATTATCTTGTGTCACGAGTTCTTCTCTAAATAAAAATCTCATGATGAAATCGTCTCATTAAAGATTTTGTCATTGAATGCGGAATGCCAATTAGACCAGACCACCCTAGTCCCTAGTCCCTAGACCTACTTTATTAATTTATTTTTCCTTAATTTTAAGTACTCTCTTGTGCTTTTACTTGCATATATACTTCTCTTTAAAATCTTCATCACTAGCTAGCTAGCAGGTATATATGTTGTTTATCATTTTCAAAACTTGTGAGATGTTAATATACAACTAGCATCTACAATTATTGTTATAGGGCAACTTTTATTATTTTTTTAATGTGGAATTCTGAGCATATATAACAACTAGCTTATCAATTTTTATGGTTACACGACCCTAAAAAAAAATTTGTATATTAAAATGGTAATAGTTCAATTAATAAACTTCAATCCCCCCTTGTTAATTTAGAGAAGTTGTTCTTTCACAAGCCCAACTGCTCGTGTGGCTGAAGCAACTAAACAGAAAAAAAGATAACGATTTAAAAAAACCTTTATTGCTTAACATCTTGAGAGACATGATGCCTTTATTCAAAGTCTAGATTCTAAGTGCGATTACTTGGGCATTCAATATATATACAAGTTAATGCAAACCTCAGTCACAATCATGTCCATCACGAACATTCACACCCTAAACCATCAACAATTCTATAAAAATTGATAGTGACCTGCCTTGCCGATCCTTAAAATTAATAAGAGGTAACACGCCAAGTGATCTTGGTGCATGGATATATACCACCTGCATCTTAGACCGCAGCAGCCACCTACGATGGTGGCCACCATCTTTAACTGCAACAGCCACATGTAACGGTGGACTCCATTGTGTTTATGGAGGCCACCTGTAGGAGGTCATGGTTCGAGGTTGGAGGTCTGCAAGTGACCTAAAGACAAATAAATGTGAAGGGGGTGTTAGTGTGGAAAGCAAACGTTTCCATTTAGGTGTCTTAACTTTAAACCTTAAGGGTGCGTTTGTTACGCTGTACAGGATAAGACAACGTAAAACAATTTCTTTTATCCTACGTTTGGCGCGGCCTTAGCATGAGACATGACAGGACAAGGTGGGATAAAAATCACAAAAATCTGTCTCACCCAAGACCCTAGGACAACTTGTCCCATGACATGGGATAAGTGTCAAAAAGATCAATTTACCCTTTAAATTTTCAAACAATTACAATCATATCCATGTATTATATATATATATATATTATATATATATATTCATAATATATATATATATATATATATATATATATTATAATTACATATATAATATAATATAATATAATATAATATTATTATATATATATAATATTATTCACATATATCAAACATTATTATTATATATAGGATATATATATTTATATATATATATATATATATATATTATTACATAATATATATGATATATATTATTAATATATGTATTATAATAATATGTATGTCAGTATATATATATATATATATATATATTATATCTAAAATATATATTATATATATAAAATATATGTAATAAATATAAATATATATATATATATATTATAATATATATATATATATATATATATATATAATATACTATATTATACATTATTACTACATATAATAATATATAAAATATTAAATATTATTACCTATATAATATTATTATTATTATATATATATATTATTGTACATGTAACAATATGTAATATTATATATATATATATATATCAGTCTTTCTACTGTCAGTTCGTCCTGATATAAAATATATCAGAACGAAGAATGTGGACCAAAGATTATGAAGAAGTTTTGATAAGTGCATACACTTTGAGTCAAAGTATGTAAATCTAATGATCCACGTTCTTCGTCCTAATATATTTTATATCAGGACGAACTGACAATAGAAAAATTGTGATATATATATATATATATATAGTATATACATTAAATTATATATATATATATATTATATTTTTTATATGTAGTAATATTTAATATTATATATATCTATATATATCTTACATATATATTATATATAATAATATAATATATTATTATTATTATTATTATTATTATTATATATAAGGAGGACACTCTGGTCATTTGAACCTCTTGTCCCGTCCTGTCCCAGCTATATCAAACACATAACAGTACAGTCCACAGTCCTATCTCAGACATTCCAAACACAACACGAAACAACTGTCCTGTCCAGTCCAATCCAGTCTTGTCCTGTCTAGTCTAATCCAGTCTAATCCAGTCTTGTCCTGTCCAGTCCAGTCCAGTCCAGTCTTGTCCTGTCCAGTCCAGTCCAGTCCAGTCTCATCCAATCCAGTCATGTCCCCTTACCAAACGCACCCTAAGGGGGTTTGTGATATTTTCCCTTTAGAGTAAAGTATGATTATTTATGAATAATGCATAAATTCAAAAGAAACTTTAAAAATCACATGTAATTAATTAATGATCAACAAAATATATGATAGATTCGGTGGGTGAGATTTCATTCTCATATAGATATCTAGCAATATAGTTTACATGCAAATATATCCAAAAACTCAACCATCAATACACTTAATTACGGTTGAAAACTCAATAAATTATCAGCTGAAAATTAAATCAGGGCCGTCCAATCAGTGAAATCATGAAAACTAATCGCGGCAATCTCGAAGAATTAACGATCAGATAACCACCATCAACGGCAGTATCCAAGGAGAAGTGTATTTTTCAGATGATCGAATACAAAAATGTTTCCAATCAGAGACCCCACTTCAACCGACAAGGCCAGTTCTCTTGTGGATTTATTAACGATCGAATAAGATGACTTCATTGAAACTTTGCATGTTTTAGTCATCAATCAACAATACTTTATTTGGGATAAATAAAGTTTGAAAAACAAAAGATTCAAATTTTAAATGATTGTATTGCCATTAATCATGTATATAAAATCCGTATTGGATGGTTCAAAAGTAAAGAGGTTTGATTGGTATACAGAGTTTACAAGCACTCAAATTTATTTGATACACGTCCTTATACTGTAGTTAGAGGCGAAACCGGCTTTAAAAATTCGGGAGACCAATTTAATAACAATTGAAATTTTAATAGGAAAATGTTTATATATTGTGCTCATTGCTTTGTATGACGTTCTGAGTTCTGACTCTCATTTCATCCCCAATCTTATATTTGAGTAATTGAGTCTATGCATGTAATGGGCGCTGCTAGTAAAATGTATCATTTTCTTTCATTCTGACTTGTTGAAAGATAAAAATCTATTTTTTATTTTATTTTTTAAATATGTGAATAGTACTGATTTGATAATATATATATAGTAATTTTCTAGTAATGGATCATTTATTTTAATTTCAAGCAGTAGAGCTATTTATCCAGATTTTTTTAAAATATGAAATCATCTGAAAAATAAGAGAAATATAGGAAAATTATAAAAAAATAGTTTTAGTACTAGAAAAATTCTAAAATTTTATTCATAGGTAGATTTCAATGAACTTATCATCCACAAAAAAATTCAGATCAAAATTCATAAAAATAAATGTGATTTCATCAAGGTCCTTACCGAAATTAAAGTAAATAATCCATCACTTGAAAATATATAGATTATACGCCCCCAGGGGCGTAGCTCAGGTAGTAGATGAACGAGTTTGGGGTTGGGCAAATGATTCCTAAGTCAGCGTCTCGAATCCTACCAATAACAAAAGCTTCAAAAAAAATTACCTGATCTAGATAGGTGGATAAAGATAATATATATATATATATATATATATATAATTATGAAACTTTTCACCTCAGTGCGCACTGATAAATTTATCAGTGTGTTGCATGTGAACCATTTTATATCAGTGTGCACCATATATAATTATATGAATTTTTATTTACATAAATTATATATGGTGTTGATGAAATTCAATCCTGATTATAAGCATTTAGAAGCCATCCAAATCATAATATTAAAATGTGATTTGAAAGAAGATATTACCAAAAATATGTTAGGTGGGCTGCCATCAGGATTTAATATAGGCTAACATGTCGTTTGATTACAATTGCAATAGTATTGTTGTTGAGAGCCAAATTAAGAACTTTAATCATCACTTGATCGAGTTGTGAAAAAGGTTGTATGTATTATTGTTAGTATTATTATTACTATCCTTTGAATGATGACTTTGAATGCAATAGTTATTTTATTTTAATTTGTTAATTAATTCTAACATCGAATGATCAAGGGTCTACTGTTGAGATCAAACACTAAATATATAGTCCTAATATTTATTCTCATAGCCGAGAGATATCTACTTATAAAATACTGAACTGTTCATACATTTTTATAAAATGCGCATAATAAGATTCAAATCGTTCACCGCTAACATAGTGTTAGTGAGGAAGGTGCACACCACCTAGTCTAAAATGAAATATGCGGCTTTGCATTTAATAGTTGTAGGCAAACAATCGTACATAGTAAAATACATCAATAATACTAAACATCCCTATACTTGTATCCTAACCTGGTGAAATGTTTTCTTAATTCAAATATTGATATGTGACAATTAAATTAATATGCACACACATGTCAATTTACTTCAAGTGACATCTCACGAATTGGAATTTAAAATGGAATACAGGTCGGAATTTCTAGTATATATATTTTTTTAAGTATTACAAAATTTCTAGTATTATTGATCAAAGTGTATATATACGGTAAATTATGATAAATGTTGAATAATTACCAAGAATTCATTTTTCAAGCTTATTATATTAATCTGTATAGCATAATTTTCTTGATTGTTTACTTTTGGTATATATGGTGCTAAATTAGTCTAATTAAGAGGCTAACATCACATGGTAATTATTAAATGAAAACAAATCACAATTGCATGGATTGATAGTGACAACGCACATGCATATGGTTCTATAAATACGAGTAATACTTTCCAATTAATAATCACAAGCTAAATAGCTAATCAAAACCGGTTATAGTCAGTATTCAGTAATCAAGTTTGTTTAGGTGACTGTTACTGGTGAGAGCTAGCAAGAATCTATGGCTAATTATGGGTTATCTCTTCTCTATTTCCTAGCTTTCTTTTGCTACTTCTTAGAGCTGTGTTCTTGCTTCTACCCCAAACATCTCAACTTGTCGGCCGTCGGAACTCATTGGTCGACCGCCGGAGCCACCTGGTATGGCAACCCCGATGGTGCAGGAAGTGACGGTAATGTGTATTTACATATGTACATACATATATACATCGTATTGTTATTTATATGTACATGGAGAGAGAGATGAAGAGATTTAATTTAATGAATGATATTTAATAGTGTAAATATTTATTTATGCAGGAGGATCTTGTGGGTATGGAAATGTTGTATCACAGCGTCCATTCTCTTCTCTTGTAACTGCAATAGGCCCAAATCTATACAAATCAGGCAAGGAATGCGGTGCCTGTTATCAGGTAATATATTATTATTATTTTTAAGTAATACAATAATTTCTAACACAAAATGTTTTAGAGGTTTACTAAGACATGTCAAGATCAAATGCTATATATGAACCTAGATATCTATTCTTATGACCGGAGATATTTACTCTCACAACATCGGAAAGAAAAGTCCTTATACATACTTATAAAATGTGTATGGTGAGACTCGAATCCCCCACCACTAACGTCAAATGGGAGGTTCACTGCCACATGTGCCCAGATTTGATATTAAATAATCGAAAATTTAAAATATTTTCAACATGCAAACTGATCGATCACAAGTCACGACATGTTCACTAGTTAATTGTTAGCAATTTTGTTTTTAGGTGCTTAGACAATTGTTAATAATAATTATGTAACGTCAAGCTTTTTGTCCAATTTTTGATTAATTAGGTGAAATGTACCAAACACCCTTCATGTTCTGGTAAAGCAGTGAGGGTGGTCATTACAGACTTCTGTCCCGGAGGTGCTTGTGTCACAGACTCTGCACATTTCGACCTCAGTGGAACTGCATTCGGCGCCATGGCCCTTCCCGGTCAAGGCAAAAAACTCCGGGATGCAGGAGTCTTGGAAGTCCGATATGCACGGTAATTAAACTTTACTAATCAAATTAAGTTTATATAATCATACTATAAACTTCACAAAACAACACTAGACAAAACAAGAGAAACACTACAAAAAGTTAATTTATTGTAAAAAAACATTTTTAAAAGTATTTTTCAAAGATACCAATTTTTTTATTATTATCTATTTCAGTCATACAAATAGATATAAAAGCATTTTTGGTTATTTGACAAGAGTGTAATCACTCCCTAACATACTCTTTAGTTCAACAATTCTGACTTATATAATAAAGTTAAATAATTAATTAAATAACAAGACTAATTAACTTGTCTCCATTGTCAACTTTTGCTTTTGAAATCCAGGGTTGCCTGTGACTACTCTGGAAAAACCCTAGCATTCCATGTTGACCAGGGATCGAACTCGAACTATTTCGCCATGGTTGTTGAATTTGAAGAGGGAGATGGAGATCTTGCCGGGGTTGATTTGAAGGAGGAATCAGCTGCCGCCAGGTCCGGAAACTGGCGAGCCATGACACAATCATGGGGTGCAGTCTGGAAGCTTGATGCTGGCTCAGAACTACACCCTCCATTTTCAATCAGGTTGACTTCACAATATTCAGGCCAAACTCTGGTGGTTAAAAATGTCATTCCTCAAGGATGGAAGCCTGGAGCCTCTTATAGGTCTCTGATTAATTACTAATTATGAAATGATATATTTTAGTAAGGACCGTAAAATATAATTATTCTATAGTCATGACGGTATTAATCAATCTCCAGAAAGATAAAAATAGACCAGAAAAAGACCCCTGGATGTATAGCGCCCACTTCTTGTAAAGTTGAGGTGCAAGTGTGAACGTGTGATTGTGATTTTAATTTCTTTTAGCCCATGTGTGGTATTGTAATTGAAGTATTGGATTTAAAAAAAAAAAAGTGGTTTTATCGTGTTAATTTGTGTCCTTTTTTGGTTTTGGGTTGTGTTGATGAGTCAAAAAGTATCATAAAAGTTAGTCTAACCCAGACAAAATATATTTAATTAAGGGTGAAATTATAATTCCTTCCCCTATAGTTTGCATTATTCTCCAGTTTCCCCCCTCTTGTTTCAAAATTGGCTGAAATCCGACCTTTAAATTGATTTTTTCTCCAACCTTTAAAATGGCGATGCCACACTCTTTCAGAGGTTAAAAGACTACAATGCCCTTGGATTCATGAGGTTAATTTTCAAATACATTTACAAAGTAATAAAAAAACCAACCATGATAAAAAAAACTATTAGAATAAAAACTTTTCCGGAATTAGAAAAAATCAAAGTCAGTTTTGAATTTATTTATTTTCTATTCACCAAAATCAAAACCCAAGGATACCTCACACATCTATTCGAGGCTTTTTATTCCACCTGGGAGACCTCGCAACTCACCTGGGAGACCTCTCTCGCTCATGTGAGGTGCAAGTCGTGTTCAATCTCGACCAAACTATTCATACTCTCGAGTCAGCCTCACCCAAGGTCACCTCACAATTCCGTTGAAGGAATATTTGTTGTCGAGCCTCCAATTCGTACGCTGACAATTTGGCTAGGCTGGCGTGTTGTGAAGGAAGGAATGATCTGGTTGGGGTGTTAGCTGAGCTGTGAGTTTTGGCCATGGTTTGGGCAGCTTTTTGATCGGCTGTTTGTAGCTGGGGGGGGGGGGGGGGGGGGGGGGGGGGGGGGTTGGGTCGGTTTTCTGCTTCTTTCTGTGCGCTGTTGTGGTTTTTCTTGGTTTGGCTGCTTGCTTCTTGTTTGTTTTCGTGTTCTCTTTAGCTTGTTTAGCCTGGCTTTTGCCAGATAAATCTTGATGTTAAAAAAAAACAATAAAAAATAATTTTAAGTTTTATCAAGTTAAAAGATTTAACTCAAACTGTTAATTTATGCGATCAATATTCATGTCATATTAATTTAAACAAAAATTACATTTGATTATTCAGAATATTACCACTGTCTAATATGGTTTAGTGGTAAATGACACTCATTCAATCCGGTAATGTTTATAGGTTCGAGTAGCCACACTGTATGTGATATACATATTATATTTATAAACCAAGATTTAAAGGATTAAATGGCTTGAATAGAATCAAAATACAAAATTTGAATGAACTATTATCATTTGGATCTACTGAGTTTTAATTAAAATTTTAAAATCAATTTGTTAAAACTCGAACCTCAGCATTTTAACTTGATCGTATCTATATAAAACAAAAAAAAATCAATCAATCATGTGAAAACTCTATACCCAACCTACTACATTGATTTTAATATTAATCCAGAGCCATAGTATAGCCGCGCTTGCAGTGAAAACAAGATATCTAGAGATCCATTTTGGAGGGGAATTTATTTAAATTTGTGTTGAAAAATGGGTTTGGGTTGTGTGTGCTTAAAAAACAAATGTGCTTCCTCATTGTCACGTTGTCACTCTTTTTTAATCCGATATACCAAGGGAAACTAAATTGATATTGGTTGCTTTCAAGGTAAAGCCACTACCTTTGGATGTGAACAACGTTCATTCAGTCTGTCAATATTAAAGGTTTGAGTTGCTGGATATATTATATTAATAAAAATGTGGGATAAAGCCCATCCAACTTTGGGCAGATGCTAAATCTTATGAATTATGTTTGTTTTATGCTGATTAAATATTTGTGTATCGGTTACATGGTGTTGGAGTTGGAGTTGATCAAAACTAAAAAAAATTGAACGGGACATTATGGTTTCAAAATGTTGTGCAGTCATCTGTTTGAATCATACTAAAAAAAAATGAATAGTCTTGGAAGATGTATAGGACTTCCTGCAATGTTTGTCCGGTTTATTATAATAACTATTTTCCTAAAAAAATGAATAAGCTAAGTTTAATATTTTTTTTAATTGATTCGGGAATTTTTTTTTAACCTCATTTTGAAATTATATCACAAGCATCAAATTCTCAGTCAAATACCACTATTAAAATCATTTTTTGCATGTTGTCTTAAAATAACTGTTTCAAGTTCCAACAAAGCAACAACCTTGTCAACACCATGACTTTCAAAAACCGAACACGCTCGCTTTTCAAGTGCTTCTAATTCTGTCCCAAGAACAAATTTTCTCTCTGTTCTCACTTGCTGCTTCACAAAACCAGAGACCAACACAAACCAAAATCCACACTGGCTTTGAATTTAATTTTATGTGTGCACTGGTATTATAAAATCAGTTTATTAGCTATGTGACATTGAATTTATATATTTTTGTTTAGTTAATATCTTCTTCGGCTTACCCTCGAATCTCACACCGACTTTACTAAGCAAACTCTTGTCACATATTTTGTTGATATATTTGCAAATGCCAAATTTTGTTGTCTCTTCAAAAATTGTTTGTAGACAGATAATTTTAAAAATTTATTGCTATTTTTTCGAATTAGAATGTTGCAATAAAGAATGATTACATTTTTTGTTGTTTTCTTTCCATAAAAAGTTACATTTATTTATGGGTAATTACCAAATAAGTCATATATAATGTTCTTTTTATATATAAAAAATTCAATTTCCAAAGAGTGGTGCTATTGTCAACCCCTCTATTGTTCTAATGATGCCCCATTTTTTAAATTTTAAATATTTATTTGATTTATTTTCAAAATTACCCTTTTTAATTATATTCAAAACTTAACTTAATCCATAACTTCTTTATGTATATTCTCAAAAAAAAAAACACTAATATATATATATATATATATACACGGGCTGACCCACCTTAAGGCCAGGTGTGGCCCATGCCCTACTTTAAAATTTTTAAAAAAACTATTATTTTGCTTTAAATTTATATATATATATATATATATATATTTAATAACTATAAAGATAACAAAATGTCTTTCAGTAAAACTGGCATTCTATCTCCTTTTCTAACTGATGAACTTGGTTCAAATCCCACCAATTACCTTTTTTAAGGAAAATGAATATCTTATTTTACAAATTTAATTTTATCATGTAATTTTAATTAATTTTTAAGCCTTTTTTTATTTTACCATCTTTTCCAATTTATTTCTCAAATTTTCATCTTATTCTGAAACAAAACAATTATTTTATCTTTTCTGTTATTGTCAACTTCTTATCTATTTTCAATTTGTGGTAACTTAATTCAATTTATTTTATGTTAAATTTTCTATTATTATTTTGAACTTTCATTATTTCTAATAGTTTTAGTTTCCAATCAATAAACCCTAAAATCTAAATTTTAATTTATTATATTAAAATAGTTCATCTATTATTATGGTTCATTTTATTTTATCCTTAGTATTTTACTTTATTTTATAGTTTTAATTTATTTCGAATCAATAAATCAATAATTTACCGATAATTAGAAGACTTAAAAAAAATCAAAAACATGTCTAGTAATATTTATTAACCAATTATTTTTGTATAAATTTAAAGTGAATTCATTAAAAATATAAAACAAAATTTCTTAAATTAAAATTAGATTGTAATTTATTATTTTAAGAAGAATAAATATTGTAATTTTATTGTTTATGTTGCTTTTCTTATTAATATTTAATTTTTAATATCATGTTTCTTGTTTTTACTTTTATTTTTTTGAAGATTATTTAGTTTATCTTGAGTATGTGTTATATTTGTTTTATTTTATATAAACTTCCGTATATCATCAATTTTTCTTTATGTAAAAAAAAAACTCATTTTTTGTTAAAGAAAAACTCATTTTAATATGATCTTGATTTTTAATATTTTTTATAATATAATTGTTATTTTGTTCAAGTGCCCCACTTGATTAAAATTTCTGGATCCGCTACTATATATATATATATAAAAGTTTTGTACCTTTCTTTTACTCAAATCCACCACTCATTCATTGCATTTTCTTTTGTTTTTTTTCCCTTCATTTTGTTATTATATTAGGGAAGATAAAATAAAATAAAATTCTTTGCTCATATTGTGTGCATTAGAGAGGCTAAAATAAAATTTAATGACAATGAAAAGAAAAAAAAAATACAACTAACTTCAAACTTATTGTTTTGAGATTCATGATGTTGATATCGAGTTTCTTCAATAATATGATATGTATGCAAGAAATTAAACAAATAAAATTAGGCTTTAAAGTGTAAACAAAAAACATTTTTCAAGTAAACCCGTTATTTGTGGATGTGGGGTTTTATTAGAATTCAATTTGTATAAAGAGTTTTATAAAATAGTATATCTATTTTAGTAATTTTGATAATTATATAAATAGAATATCAAACAAATTTAAAATGCTGGTCAATAGAGGGGTACTAATAGCACCAATCATTTCCAAATAGTTAGCGGCTTTTTTAAAAGTGACAAAATTGGTCCCTAACTTTATAAGTTGTGTCATTTTAGTCCCTAAAGTTTTTAAAACTAACCAATAAAGTATGGGAGATTCTATTGCCACCCAAAAAAAGTTCTCACACACCCATTTTTTTAAATAAAATTTATTATTACTAAAATATCCACAAACTGAATTGCTTAGAGCTAGCATCTCTAATGCAAATATGCATTTTTGGGTTTCTAACTAGTGATACATCATCATATATATTCAATATTGATTTACTTTGTCAAAAAAAAATGTAAGAAATGCATATTCTCATCAACAATGCAATTATCTAAAATCAAATATGTATCCCATTTTGACCAATCATCTTACAACATTTATCTCATTCTCTCTCCTCTTTTATTTTATCATTAAATGAGGTGTAATATTATTGGTGGGAAAAAGTTAGAAATCCTAGTCAGCATTTCTAGAAGAGTTTCTAGAATTAGAAACTCACCTCCATATTCTCTAACTTTTTTTGTCACATCACCTTCATAATCAAGTTAGCTAATTATCTAACTAAATGAGGTTTTTTCTACCTCATTATCTAACTATCCTATATGACATTCGATTTTCTCTAAATACATAATAGCATTGGAGATGCTCTTAAAAGGATATCGTTATTTAATTAGAGAAAATCTGAATTATTTCTAAAAAATAATAATAAAGAAAGTAAAAAAAAAAAAAAAATTACTCTTCGCATCTATTGATTGCACTCCAAACCCTAATTAAAACTCGAATTGTAGCAATATATTCTTCAGCATAACTTTTGCCATAACTCTAGCTATCGTCAAGTTTCAGAAGTACAAATTAAACTGACCCACAGTTATTGAGTCAAACCCTGTTTAGTTTATCTAATCAATTTCCTCTACCCATCATGCACCAAAATTTACCTTTAATGATATTAATTGTTAAGTTGTGATGCAAAACAAGGGCTTGTAATCCATTATCAAATGCATTTTTGTTAGGTTAACAGTTAGTTTGACCATATTTTTTTAAAAGGTTAGTTTGACCAAATTTAAAATTAAAAGATACAAATACCCTTAAAATTAAATATCATTTAAATATAAAATAAAAAAAATTATTAAGCAGGAAAAAAAAAAGAAGGGGCCACTAGTCACTTCCACAGCCGGTGGAGATGTCCCTAATGTGCTCCTCCACTAGGGAGGAGACCGGTGAAGAAAAAAAAGAGTATAGGCCTTTTTTGAACATTTTATTTTAATTTGGTTATGATCGAAAACTCGGTTTAGATCCTGTACTCTAATCGAAAACTCGGTTTAAATAAGAGTACAGGATCTTATTTGTTTGATTTTGGGGGAAATGAGACTGATATGATAGGCTCTTGAAGAATCAAATTTGAGTACGTGATTGTACATTTTCACTGCTTCGACGAATGAGTAATGACACATGTCAAACTGTTGATAAAGAATGCGATGTTGATGAGATAAACTTGATGCACATTGAACGAAATATAAAATTATACAAATAAATACAATAAATAGATTCAAGAAGGGGCTCATTTACCGGATATAAACACAAATCAAACAAAAAAATATGTTTATATTTTTTTTAAATATATAAAATGATTTTAATTTTTTATTCTACTTCTTATTTTTAATTTTATTTACATAGGATAAAAAGATTAAAATGCTCTTTGACCGTTAAGTTGACTAACAGAAATTTCGGTGAGGGACAAAATTGACACAAGAAAAAACATTAGGGACTAATTTTGTCACTTTTATAAAGTCACAAACTAATTGAAATTTTAAAAAGAGTCGGATCTTATTTGATAATTTCCCTTTATATGTTTCTTCTCTTTTATGGCCACATTTATTACTAGTATCCTGTTTTAGTAAAATAAATTTTAATTACCCAAATGCAGATAAAAACCTTGATGACAAACACCTAAATATGGAAACAAATTCCACACTAGATAATTATTATTTTACATACAAATTCCCTTCAACTTTATTTAACCAATCACTCCTTTAAAAGTCAATTCATCTATATTTATAAAAGGAAAGACACTTTCAAAGCTAGCTAGAGAGGAGTAAATACAACTCAACTTATATACTTTAATTCATAAATTAAGCTATTATTTAAGACCACTATAGTTACAATAATTTGATCACCCTTTAAAAAAATGTTTTTTTAAATTATATGTTATTTTGAAATTTTGAATAATTAGATATCTAATCCGATGAAATTCAATCAGTATAATAGCAAAACCCTAATCTCCATCTCTATATATCCATAGTTTTCTCTAAACCATCAAAGCACATACCAAAAAACCATCTCAATTTCACTCTCAAAAGTCTCTCATATCGTACCCAAAAATGTCTTACCAAGCTAACCGAATCCGAGCATCCAATGCCCCAAATCCTCCAAACTACAATAGAAGAGACGCCCGAGCCCCTCCACCCTCTCTGCCACCACAACTGCCACCACCCACACCTCTTCTGATGCAGCTCTGGCGGCAATCGCCAGGGTACATATATTACGGTGTGGAAGAAAACACCTATGTCCAATTATCGACGACCGATAATGGTGCAAAACCTGAGTATCATGTGAGGCGGTTGTCACCTGAAACGCTGTCAACTTTGCGTGAATCACAACGTAAAGCAAAAATAACCAAGAGTTCTAATGATATCACCTCGATTTACTTTGACAAGGACTCTATCGGCTTTGATTCGCTTATTAGTGGCTGGTTAGCAGAGAAAAGAATTACATCCGAAGAAAGTTATCACTGGGTATGTACATTTGTGTGTGACATAAAAATTAATCTTGTAATGCTTGAAATTAACCATTTGATTTTTTTTTCTTCTTTGTTTAGTTTATGACATCTCTAATCTTATTATTATTATTATTATTTTTGGGAGGGGGTGTTTGTTTTTTATATGTAGATGTTGGGAAATAGTTATAATTTTACTTCAAGGGAGGTAATGTTTGGTATTATTTTAAAAAAACAGCAATTCATTATATATTATTTGAAAAAAAACCGGTATTCGTTATATAATGTTTTAAAAAACAGTTATTAATTATATATTGTTCTTAAAAGTTTTCTGTTTAAAACTTTTGAGAACATTTTTATGTTTTACCAATTTTTTGAAGCTTATGTTTTACCAATTTTAAAATAGAAAAAAAAAAAGCATTTTGATAATATATAAAAGACATAGTTTTTCTCTTGAAAAAGGAATCAATGTAAATTTGAAAAAAGTTCAAAAACTTTGCTCCTTTTGAGAAAAAGAAAATTAAAAATATATAAATAATAATTATTTTTTTTTTCAATTCAAATAAAAAAATGCTCTTTTAAATAATGTTTTGATATTGATATTGTACTCGTCAAATTAATATCAATCATTGTCTATTACTCGTTACCTAGTACATTAATGATATGAGAGAGCTTAAATATCAATCATTAAATATCAACTATATTTGGGTGGTTTTAATGCATAATTGATATTTAAAAAATTATTAATTAGTTTGAATTGGACGCATCATTTGTTGTGTTTTTTTACCTTGTTTGCTTCAAAAATTGGTTGCTAAGTAATTAATATAATTATTTTGCAGTTGTATTATGATCCTTTGGGACGACAGTACAGATCAAAGCGACAAGTTCTAATGATTTTGGCAAGTGCAAAACATCCACACAACAAGAAATGAACAAGTAAATGAAGGTGAAAAGTAGACTGGCTTTTCAAAAATATCTTTGTAATTTTAAAGTTTTCTGGTTATGTTTCTTGTTAATTTATCTTAATTACTGCTATAGTAAATTTTAGAAGCTATTTAGATTTGTAGAAAAGTATTAAATGATAACATAATTAATATATAGCTTCTATTAAATAATGGTTTGATGTCCTTTATTAAATTCAGTGAATTATAATTACTTTTAATGTTATATGGTTGAATAACTCTCTCATAAGTCATAAATTTTTCTCCAACTCTCTTGTGACTTGAGCCTGACATATTACCAAGCTAAATGAATACCACTTAACATTAAGTAACATTGGATGGTGTTGCGGCGGTATCATCTCTATTTAAAATAACAAAATTACATGCATTCAAAGATAAAAGAAAAAAAAATTACTACTGTGCAATATAATTTAGTGGTAAGAGCGTCCATTCAGTCTGATAATGTCTTAGAATCGAGTTACTGTCATTGCAAGTAGTATACCAAAAAAAATCCATTTACAATTCGGTAATGATCAAATATATATATATATATTTATTTATTTATTTATTTATTGCAGTGACAAGAGAAAGGAATAAATGTTTTTTTTTCTTAATTAAGTATTTCAGAATTGGGGAAAAAGGTATGACTCAAACCCACAGTCTTTTGGATGTAAGTGTTAGGAGCTTACTGCTTGGTCACCCCTTGTCTTCTTAATTATGTTAATGATATGAAATTGGTGTTTGAACTATTTATAGACATAATATGGTTTGCGATATTTTATTGTCATTGAGATATCCAAAAGCATCTAACAAAAGAGTTTACACACCCATAACTCCAAATCCATAAATCCAAAAACACAACCATCAATACACAATTATATTGTGATCAATTAAGTGACATGAGAAGACCAGTGACATGAGTAGACCATATATTCATGCATTAACCACGTCAAGTGATAGTAAATGATTTTTTCATTAATCACGTCATCCCATGTTGTATATGGTGATGATAAGTTGATAACTCATTTACCACATTATTTGGGTTAATTATTTAGGTTATATAGCATTACTCTTAAGTTGTATGAGAAATAACTTAAGTTTCATCAAACTAACAGATTCAACTCAAACAGTGTTAATATAGGAGATCAATATTCATGGCGTATATTATAGGAATTTTTTTGATAGCATGACAAGTCAGCATGATCACCTGAAAATACGGTGATTAGATATACCACGTCATCAAAGTCAGCTAAGAAAGATCGACCCAAGGCGACCAATAGATGATCTCAAGGATTAATCAAGTTTACCTAAGATGGTCGGGGAAACTAACCGATCGGGTAGAGATAACTTGGTCGGGGAAGCTAGCCGATCGGGTAGAGATAACTTGGTCGGGCAAATACAATCTGATCTGGATAAAAGAGATCTGGTCGGATTAGGCAGCTGGTCAGTTAGATAACGCATGGAAGACATTAAATACATCATGACTCAGATATGTAAAAGAAGAGTCTTATTCAAATAAGATATCACGAAGTAAACTCTGATAAGGAAATAAACTTCCTTATAGATATCAAAGTCTCAATCAGGCAACAAGTCTAATTCATTCAATTCATGGAAGATGCGAAACAAGAAAGAAGTTAAAGACGACTTCAACAAGTAATCAGTCCTAATTAAACACCACCACATTTCCTTACTTGTTCAACAAAGATTAGGGTTCTATACACTATAAATAGACCCGTAATTTCAATAGAAAAATACACACTGATATAGACAGAAATATACACAGACGAAACATAGAATACGAGAGAGCAAGAGAGCCTGAGTGTGTAATCATATTATTCATAGTGAATTCTTCTCCTTGCAGTCACCGGCAACCGTGGATGTATCCCGCCTTGGGGTTTTACCACGTAAAATCGGTGTCTTCATAATATTTTTTTTCTTTTCTTGTTCATAACATTATTATCATTCACCATACTTTGTGTGAAGTGTGATCGACTTTACGTAATCCAAAAATCACTGTCAACAATTGGCACTAGAAGGAGGGGGGAATTAACTTTTGCTAAGTTAACCTCGAAGAACTTGTGAAGCAGTAACATGGCAGACAATAGGGATGGAAGTCAGTCTCCGCATGATACTAGCACTCCTCGTGGTGTCAACAACTCTGGCCCAATGAACGCCAGCATTGCTGGAGGAAGTTTGCTTTCCGTAACTCCAACCTCAACTGATCAAGCCGCGATAACTTTCGCAGATGCTCCTCCAAGAATTTACCCAGATGCATTCCAGCAGGTCCAAGAATCCCTACGGAGAGTCATTGAAGACGCCGCTAGACAAGGAATCAATATAACCGCAATTGCTGATCTGACCTCACCATTCCAATTATCTACACATATGGTGGCCCAAAACCCCAAGGTGCATTCTGAGATAATAGGCGTGACCCCAAGCGTGCCCCGCAAAAACGGTAGAGATAGGTCGGATCACCTTGGAAGGGGAAAACATTCCCAAATGGGAGGTGAAGAAGTTAGCAGGCGAGAAAGGTAAGATCGATATCAAGCAGATTCTGAGTCGGAGGAAACCCGTAGAGATGTTCGTAGACGGGACCGATCTAGTTCGTTAGATGACAGTGATCAATCATCCCGCAGAACACGCCGAAAGAACAAGTCCCCACTAAGATTCGATACCTCAGGAACCCGAACTAAGGTGGGCGCTTATAGAATCCCGCAAGGACTCACAGACCGCCAACGATTGGGAATAGATAATGAGTCAGAAGAAGAGCGAGATATCTTGGTACGGAAACTAACTCAGAAGGTAGAAGCATTAGAAGGTCGCCAGGGGCCCAAAGATTTACTGGACTATGATTCTGAAAGCCCCTTCGTGAATAACATTCTCCAAACCCAGTTCCCGGAAAGATTCATAATACCTTAGATTGAGCAATTTAAAGCAGATATGGATCCAAAGGAACACGTGAGACGTTTCTGAAGTGCGATGGCACAATATGCTTACAACGACCCACTGCTATGCTTGATGTTCCCTCAAACGCTCGGGGACTTAGGGTCTAGGTGGTTTGGAAGGCTCCCTAAGGGAACAATCAAGAATTTCCGAGAACTGGCCCAGGCTTTTTCGCGACAATTCTTGGAAAATATACAAAGGAGGAAATCAATAGCTCACATTTCCACCCTCAAACAGGGAAATAATGAATCATTAAAAAATTACCTTAAATGGTTTTCTCAGGAAGTGTCAGGGATCCATAATCCCAATGATGAGGCTGTGGTGGCCGCTTTCACCAACAACCTGTAGAAAGGTAGGAAATATAAATGAAATAAAAAAATAATATATGGCTCATTTATATAAGTGGGGCGGCAAAGTGTATATATTAACCTAATATATTATTTTGTTTCATTGTTTTAATTAAATAAGAATTAGTTAATTTATTAATTAATTAATTAATTAATTGTTTAATTAAGAAACAAATCTTTTCTGATCAGGAAATATATTTCCTAAAGTTATACTATTGGTAGTAGTATATTAAAAGTAAAAGGCTTGTTTGATAAGAAAATAAATAAATAATTTTATTTATTTAATCAAATAAGAAGTTTTTTTATTTAGTCAATAAAAGAATAAAAATATCTATGAGTTGGATTAGGTTTTGAAGTCTAAAGGTTGATGAAAATTAGGGTGCAACACAAACTCTTTTTGGTATGTGATTTGCGGCAACCCTAGTCCATTTAGAGGAAGATTTCGGCAATCCTAAATAGAAGAGGAAGCAAAATTTCAGCCACCTATATAATACCACATATAGAATTCGGCCACCATAGTTGATTGAATGATTCAATTTTTCTTCTTCTTCTCAATTCATAGAAAATGATAATTTTTATTCTACTAGACATAAAAGAGAGAAGAGATTATTCTTTGATAGTACACTGATTGCTTGTTCATCAATAAGCTTGTGTGTACAACATCGAATTAGGTTCACGCGAGTTTCGATCATTAGATTGAGAACTCAAAAGTGACCGGAATAATTTTTGTCTTCTTTTGATTGTTTTGTGACTAACAAAAGAAAAAGAAAACTTTGTTCATCCATTCTCAGGTTTGCAATTCAAAGAAAAAGGGAGACCACGCTCCTAGGTGATTCACGTACGTGTTCGGATTGGAAGATCTCGCGGTACTGTTCACGATCACTGTTCATGGGGTACTGTTCACGGGGGGGGGGGGGGGGGGGGGGGGGGGGGGGGGGGGGGGGGGGTGGTACTGTTCACGATCACTATTCACGCAGGTACTGTTCACGGGCATCGGAAAAGATTTTGCGGATTACCAATCGACGTACGTCAATCGGATCACGCGTCAAGCGGTATTTAACTCTAACCGTATATATTTGAGTTTAATTAATTAAAAGGTTAAGGTTCAACTTTGAGAAAAATTTTAAAACCATACGAAATAAATTTTTCGTTTCTTCCGCTGCGTTTTATATCGATTTTTCCTTACACCAGGGTCAGTATACCAACTACACTCCTCTCACCAAAGAGCAAGAGGAAATCTTAGCGATTGTAGAAGACCAGAAGCTAGTCAAATATCCTCTTAGACAATCGATCCACGCTCGAAGTGATACGACAAGATATTGCAGGTTCCACAAGGAAAGTGGTCATGACACATCAAAGTGCTACCAAGTAAAAGACCACATGGAGACACTCATCAGGGAGGGTCATCTCAAAGATTTAATTCTTAAAAAGACTGATAATCAGCAGAAGGATCCCCACTGGGACGACCAACCAAGGGGAAACCAAGAAAAGAAACGAAGCCCGGGCCGAGGCAGCAGCCAATGGACAACCAACAGTATTTTCTAAGGACCCTAAAAAAATTACTCTAAAGAGAGATAGTTTAGTTGCCTTCAGTTTAAAATATTTTTAGTTTGTTTTTTATTTTTACTTTTTCTAATTATTTTTTGTTTTCATATTAATTTTCAGATCAATTAATTAAGAAGCCAAGAATGGTGTTCAAAATTTTTATAATCATCTTTGTTATCAAAGATAAACTCGCAGCGCTGACACCTGCCATGGTGGGTGAAGGTGCCCGAGAGGCTTAGAGGTCGGATGTTAAAGATCCGGTGCACCTGCCGAACTGACTGGGTGCATATAAAGCACTGTCAACAATCCGGCCACCCCGAAGTGCAGGTTTTACCGGTAAAAAACACTCGGGTACCCCATAGGGAAAAACCTCCTGAGATGCGTTCGATTGTGTTAGTATTGCATTAACGATTCGACCAAACCCTGTAAACAGACAAAACCAGGAGACGTCCTTGGTGACTTGTTTACATAGGAAGAACAGGGAAAATGGGGCAAGGTTCCCAGAACACCTCTTGGCTGAAGACTTAAGACAGTCGAGAATTATCCTAGGCAAAGAACTGGGACACCGATCTGTCAAAAACTGATCAGTTTAATAAGATACTTGATCAATTCAGCAACAAAAAACGATCAATTTAATAAGATACTTGATCAGTTCAGAAACAAAAAACGATCAGTTTAATAAGATACTTGATCGGAAAAATCAAGGGAAAAAATTATTCAAAACCCCTTTGATGAGCCGTCAAGATTTCATCTCACGGATTTGAAGGGGTATTGTTTTAGGGATTTTTTGATAGCATGACAAGTCAGCATGATCACCTGAAAATACGGTGATTAGATATGCCACGTTATCAAAGTCAGCCAGGAAAGATCGACCCAAGGCGACCAATAGATGATCTCAAGGATTAATCAAGTTTACCTAAGATGGTCGGGGAAACTAACCGATCGGGTAGATATAACTTGGTCGGGGAAGCTAGCCGATCGGGTAGAGATAACTTGGTCGGGCAAATACAATCTGATTTGGATAAAAGAGATCTGGTCGGATTAGGCAGCTGGTCAGTTAGATAATGCATGGAAGACATTAAATACAATCACAACTCAGATACGTAAAAGAAGAGTCTTATTCAAATAAGATATCACGAAGTAAACTCTGATAAGGAAATAAACTTCCTTATAGATATCAGAGTCTCAATCAGGCAACAAGTCTAATTCATTCAATTCATGGAAGATGCGAAACATGAAAGAAGTTAAAGACGACTTCAACAAGTAATCAGTCATAATTAAATACCACCACCTTTCCTTACTTGTACAACAAAGATTAGGGTTCTATGCACTATAAATAGACCCGTAATTTCAATAGAAAAATACACACTGATATAGACAGAAATATACATAGAAGAAACATAGAATACGAGAGAGCAAGAGAGTCTGAGTGTGTAATCATATTATTCATAGTGAATTCTTCTCCTCGCCGTCCCCGACAACCGTGGATGTTTCCCCGCCTTGGGGTTTGACCACGTAAAATCTGTGTCTTCATAATATATATTTTTTCTTTTCTTGTTCATAACATTATTATCAATTCAACATACTTTGTGTGGCGTGTGATCGACTTTACGTAATCCAAAAATCACCGTCAACAACGTATTTAAACAAAACTTGCCATCGATGCTAAGAAAGAAGTTTTTCGCTCAATAGGCCAGTTTAGAGAAGATCAAATTCAAAAAAAAAAAACAAGATTTAAAGGATTAAATGGTTTGAATAGAATCAAAATATATACTTTAATTGAACCAAATTGATACTATGAAAGATTTAACACAAAGTCCCACATCGCCAAAGAAGAAGCATTTTGAAAACCTTATAATCAGCACCAAGCACTATTTCAATTGCCGAGCTTGGTGACGCGAGCTTGTGACCCAAGAGGGTGCAATGAGGCGGTGAGACATTTGGTTCGCACCATCGGAGCCGGGTCCATGGTTGGATCATGACTGGCATGCCCGTTTCAAGCCAAGAGTTGGTTCACGTGACTCCTGTGAAGGCTGGAGCCACATGGATCCTAGAGAGGAGAGCAAAACATAGCACAGCGACTACCTCTCTTGGCAGTGAAAGGATCACAGTCCGGTCCCATCTGGGTCCAACATGGTTCTATGGCTTGGGCTCTGATTGGACCATCATCTTTTTCTTTTTTCTCTCCAAAACTTCTTAAATTTTTTAGAACTAATTACACCAACCTCCCCTGAGGTTTGCTCTTTTACACATGGAAACAACTTTATTTAAAATTGACACTCACCTCCCTTATCGTTAGTCAACAACCGTTGAAACTAATTGTTGACCGTCTAAGACCCTTCAAAAGACAAAACTACCCCTATAATTATAAATGAAAAATGAAAAAACAAAAACTAATTATTAAAAACTAATTAAAATAAATATAATAATAATAATAATTAATTAAATATAAAAAATGGATTTGGTGGAGATCCAAACCGTCCATCTCACCATCTCATGAGAGGAACAGTGGAGATCCACCAGATCCTTTTTTTTTTAATTTAAAAAATGGCAAAATTAAAAAAAAAAATTAAAACCCTAAATATATTTTTTTCCAGAAATCAATCATCATTAATCAACCCTAATTTTTTTTCCAAAAATCATTACATCAACCCTAAATCATTCCAGAATTCCAGAAATCATTACATCGACCCTAAAATCCATCCCCAATTCATCAATCCAAAATTAAACCCAATTCATTCTCAAACATACAAAATCCACATTCACACACTGTCAACCACCGCCACCGCCACCGCCACCAATCTCACCACCACCATCAATCAATCGCATTGTTAACCACCACCATCAATCAATCTCACCACCACCATCAACCACCAAAATTAAACCCAATTCATTATCAAACACACATAATCAAGAAGAGATCTGGAATCCCTCTTAGTTAAGATCCAAACACCACGATCTACTAACACCCACATCCACACACTGTCAACCACCACCATCAATCAATTGTGCTGTCAACATCAACCACCCCGAAGCCGAGAAAGAAGAAGAAGAAGAAGAGAGAGAGAGAGAGAGAGAGAGAGAGAGAGAGAGAGAGAGAGAGAGAGAGATCTGGTCACCGTTGTCGTCGTCGTCGCACTTCCTGTCATCATCGTCGCTTCTGGTCATGGCCGCCGTCTTCGTCGTTGCTTCCGCTCGTCATCGTCACTTCTTCCGGTCGCCGTCGTCGCTTGGGTGTTGGGAGGTTTGATTTTGATGATGGAGGGGTGGTTTGATGCTGATGATGGAGTGAGAGATAGAGAAAAATTTTATTATTGTTTGGTGATGATGAAAGCGTGAGAGAGAGAGTGTGTAAAATTATTAAGATTGTTATTATTATTTTTAATTAGTTTTTTCTATATTTTAATTTTAAATTTAATTTAATTTAAGTCAAAAGACAATATTATCCTTCTTGATATGGTCAAAGGTTAAATGTAACGGACGTTGACTGACGACAGGGGAAGTGAGTGTCAATTTCTGATCAAATTATTTATGTGTGTAAAAGAGCAAACCTCAGGGGAGATTGGTGTAATTAGTTCAATTTTTTATTGGACCATCACGTTTTTCGTTTTTCTCTCCAAAACTTCTTAAATTTTTTATTTTAATTGCAGAATTGATTACATTATGTATATGTATTATCATTTGGTTCTCGTGAGTTTTTAATTAAAATTAATTACTTTAACTTAACTGTGTTAAACTCACTGTGATTACTGATTACTGTTTTAATATTAAGTTGCAATATATGATTCTAACTAGTTTTCCGTCCATACGATGTTCGGGCGTGGTAAAATTAAAAATTATATGTATAGAGTTTTTATTATGAAGAAAAATATCATAGTTAAATTTTCCTTTTACAAATAAAAATATCATAGTTAAAATAATATAAAAATATGCAATGCTATAGTGTGCCACTAATCTTTCGACGATAGTAGTGGTGGCGCCACCCGTAAGAAAATTAGAGTGTTGAAAGAGACCTTTTAGCTCAAATACAAAGACCTAATTGTGTTAGTATAAATATTCATCTTCTATGCTTTGCACGACCACTTCGGCTTGATTGAAAACAAGCTTTGTGTATATAAATATGACTATCACTTCGAATACTTATCTTTCTTTATGCAATTAAAAGAAAAAAAATAACATATAAAAGGTAAACATTAATTACGCTCGCATAATATTTTATATGGTCATTAGTTTGTGAATTACACTCATTCAAATTGCTTAATAAATTTAAAATTAACAAAAAAAACAAAACAAAATCCTTACAAATTATGCGAACAACATACCGGTATAATCAAGAATGTTATTTCAAACCCAAAAATATGCACACATTTTTGCAAGCTCTTCCTCACCTATGTCTCCCCAATCTTTGCAGAAGAATTGATAAAAGATTCTTCAATAGATAATTGGAAATGAACCGGAAAATGGAGAATTTTTAAATTTATAGAAAATGAGTATTAAAATGAAGGATTGTTTAATTAAAAATATATGGAGTTGGGCAATGCAGCATTATTTTCTGGTAAAATATTAAGATGAAAAACATATGGAGTTGCACTGTTGTAGTGTTATTGTCTGGTATAGAAAGACCAGAAGCAAGAAGATAAAATACATCATCACATCTTACTAGAAGTAACCAAATCACCAAAATCGCCATCTCTAGGTTCCATTGTTGCAGCTTTGTTCATAGGCCTACAGAAAAATTTTCAAAAGAAATAATGACTTCCAAATATGGTAAGGTTATAACGTATTTATAGATGCTCATACATGATATCAAAAAGATGGTAGTTATCAAGAGTATTTTTCCCTAAATGGAATCATAATGTATTTTTTTTCATGTCTCCAAACCTTGTGCTCTTATTAATTATCGGATGACTCTTCATTTATTATGTTTCAAAATCAAGCATGCTGTGATATTAGTGGGCGCAAAACAGTTTCATAAGCTCAAAATCATAAATTGAAAATCATCTTTCAGTGGATAATATGGATAAGAAGTAAAAAAAGTTATGTAATAAAATTTGTAGTATATCAAAAATATTAAGAACTTGGAAATCTAAAAAAAGAAATGGATAATTCTAGTACTATCAAAATAGGACATAAATAAATAAATTAAGAAAAAGTAGAGATAACTGAGATCTTTCAAAGATATTCCAAATTTGGAGTTGAGAAACCCCAACTAATGGGAAATCAAGCCTTCATCACTTTAATTTTCCGAATATTATGTCAGATAATTAATGGAATATCTTTCAAACAAAATCATTAAAGCATTGCCACATTGTCATATTTGATAAACAAAGACCAAGAGCCAAAGCATCACATTACCGATTTACAAACCTGATTCTTGGCAAGTGTTCTGTTGGATGTGGTATCCTCATCCGGTTTCCAAAAAAATAATGACCTGAAACAAAATTAAGCAAATTAGTAAAAGTTGCTACTCCAACTGTCCAGAAGAATATATCAAGGAAGAATAGTATTATCTTTATCTACATTTTTTGTGTGATTTCTTTAGTTGTTTCTTTTTTAATTTTAATGTTTTATCGATTCCAATAATATTAAGAAAATAGTATACAATATTAGTAAATATATTTTTAAAAAAAACCTAGACACAAATCTCAAACTTTTTTTTATTTTATGTTTATATTATTCTTTTTTTTAAAGTAGAAATCTATTCTATACTTATAATAAGATTGCATGTAACATTTCATAATATTTGTACTTACTCAAAAATAACTAAAACAATTATATAAAAGAAAATATAATAAAGAAGTCCAAATGCTGTTCATAAAATCCAAACTATAAGACAAATAGAAATCTGCAACTGAAACTTTATTTTTATTTCTTATCTTTATCTACAATTTTTATTTTTATTTCTTATCTTTATCTGATTTCAATTATTCATTTTTTCTGAATCACTTTGTTTTCTAGGCTCAATATTTAATTTCAATATAATAAAAGAAAATATGATTAATAGCAAATTAGTCGGTAGATAAATTACTGTTCATAAAATCCAAATTATAAGACAAATAGAAATCGACTGATGAAACTTTATTTTCATTTTTTAACTTTATCTACAAATTTTTTAAGTTGTGGTTTCTTTATTTGTTTATTTTCTAAATTCTATTGTTTTATTGATTCCAATTATTACTAAGAAAATGTCCATAAAATTTAAATTATAAGATAAATAGAAATCAACAACTTAAACTTTATTTAAAATTTTTTATCTTTGTCTATAATTTTTTTTTTGTGATTTCTTTATTTGTTTCTTTTGTAATTTCTACATTTTATCTATTCCAATTAATATCAAAAAAATATTGTACAATATTAGTAATTTTTAAAAAAAAAAACCATAAATACTGATCTCTAGCCCCTTTTTTTTGTTTATATCATTTTTTTAAGTTGATATCTATTATATATTTATTATCGGGCCGCATGCAATACAAAATAATATCAGTTGATTTTCAAAAGAATTTAAAAACAATTATATAACAGAAGTTATAATAAAAGAAGATCAAATGATGTTCATAAAATCCAAATCAACGGCTGAAATATCAGTAAGTACTAAAAAAAACGTAAAACTGATCTCTAACTTTTTTTCCTGTTTATATTATTCTTTTTTAAAATTAAAAAAAAATGTAAAATTGATCTGTAACAATTATATAGGTAAAAGAAACAAAAACAAAACAAAAGAAAAAGAATTTATCTTTCAATGAATGGTTGTAGGAACAATATCAATCTACACAAAATTGAAAAACAGTTATACTATTATGAACATATTACAGAATGAAAACAAAATAAAAATCAAAAGAATATGTACGTTTATACAAAAGAATATATCACTCTATTATAGCATTGACACGTGTGAGGGCTATCTATAGAAAACGGTGGAAATTGAAGAGTTATTAGTGGAATTTAAAATTTTAGAATACATGGAAAAATGAAGAGTTATTAGTGGAATATGAAACATTTTAATTTAATTATTATGTGTGATATATATATATATATAAATATATATATATATATATATATAATCAATTGAATATGTACACTGATCACATTAAGTGATATTTGAAAATTAATATTAGTTAATAATAGAAAATTAGTGGATATTAGAACATTACCTGGCCTCTGAGGAAGAAGGGTTTGCCTAATTATAATTAATTAAAACCATTGAATCTGTTCATAATGGTGGAAATTGGGAGTTTAAAATCGTTGAATCTGTTAGTAAGGATGAAAATAGAGAATTCAAAACCATTGAATCCCGTTAATAACGATGAAAATAGAGAGTCAAATAATAGAATTGGATAGCTAAAAATTTCTTAAACTGACTCAAATAATAACTATCATTATATCTATGTAAATTAATGCAAGTATTGGAATAGTATTTTATATGGTCAAATCTCCTCCTATTGACACCTAATAATTAATAAAAATTTAATGATAAAATATCCACAAGACGACACATGTCAATGTGAGGTTCCATTTTACTATATTATATTGATTCATGTGGTAGCTAATGTGAGGTTCACTCTTTTCATTAAAATGGTGAAGGAAGCTAAAATAACACATCATCTCTTAGCACGAGTGGTAGTACATATCCCTTCCATATCGGTTGTGAGTATGTGTAATGAGTTTTCTCTTGATTTATCGGGAGTAAATATCTAGACCATATATTTATTGTCTGATATTGGCAGATCTCAATAGTCCAATTATAATAGTTAAAATACTTAAAATAAAAATTTGAAAAAAAAAAACATACCGGGAGAAACTGAATAGTGAATACATATTGGTTGCCTTCAAGATACGTGGGATAAAGCCCATCCAACTTATGGGACAAAAAGGAAACATTTGATCTTAGTGTAGCCTCTCAATTAGTCATGCCGCCGGTTTCGGTTCCAGTTCCGGTTCCAACAGTTCCAGCGGTTCGGAACAGGGTTTTATATACACATATATATATATATATATATATATATATATATTTCTTATTATCATTAAAAAAAACTTAGATATTTAAAATTGTAAATGCCTTTTATTGGGTCACCCAAAATTAAAATAAAATAAATATATGAATATATGATACATTACAAAATAAATTAAATAAAACTAAAAAATGTAAAATTTGTCTTGAACTTAATTTTTATTACAATTAAGTTGCCTCTGTATCATTTTAAGGTTTAGAGAAATCAAATGTCGCGTAGTTCTCTTACCTTTTATTGCATGTTTGGTGATAACGTGGACACGTTGTGTGAGGTGGCTTCGTAACTTTTGGTTGTCATGATCATCAGTTCCACTTGCAGTAGGTTGGTCATCTTTGAAGAAATCGTAAGGTGCATGTGCATCTTGATCGATTTCTTGTTGTCTGTTTTGCGCCTTGGTCCAATCATCAACACAAGCTTCCATCTGAATTGCTTGTGGACTCAAAAGTGAACGTCTTGCGTCTAGAATATTTCCAACAGTGCTAAACTCTTGTTAGACAGCCATCATAGAAACTGGTGTTGAAAGAATTTGTTTGGTTATCATAACCAAGATTGGAAAGTATCTTTCATTCTCATTCCACCAGTGCAGGATACCAAATTTTTTAACAACACTATCTTCCATAAAATCAAAAGAGGTATCTAGATATGTTTCAAGCTCGGGATACAAGTTCTAGCTTGATGAAGAAGAATCCCGTAATTTTTTTTGTTTTTTTGGGCTAACAGATTATACCCTAAATTCATAAATGAGGATGATGATGATGTGGACTGAGATACATTTTGAGTTTGTAGAACCTCTATATTCAATGACGGATCATAAACTTTAAGATATTCATCATATAATTCATATATATTCACCATAAACTTATATATATATATATATATATATATAAGTTTTGTACCTTTCTTTTACACAAATCCAACTCCTTCATTGCATTTTCTTTTGTTTTTTTTCCCTTCATTTCGTTTATCATATTAGGGAAGATAAAATAAAATTCTTTGATCATATTGTGTGAAAAAATACAAGTAACTTCAAACTTATTATTTTGAGATTCATGATGTTGATATTAAGTTTCTTCAATAATATGATATGTATGCAAGAAACTAAACAAATAAAATTAGGGTTTAAAGTGTAAACAAAAAACTTTTTTCAAGTAAACCCGTTATTTGTGGATGTGAGATTTTATAAGAATTCAATTTGTATAAAGAGTTTTATTGAATATTATGTCTATTTTAATAATTTTGGTAAAGATATAAATAGGATATTAAACAAATTTAAAATGTGGGGCATTATTAGCTCAATAGAGGGGTACTAATGGCACCAATCATTTCCAAATAGTTAGCGGCTTTTGTAAAAGTGACAAAATTAGTCCCTAACTTCTTAAATTGTGTCATTTTAGTCCCTAAAGTTTTCAAAACTAACAAATAAAGTATGGGTGATTCTATTGCTACCAAAAAAGTTCTCACACACCCATTTTTTTAATAAAAATTATTATTACTAAAATATCCACAAACTGAATTGCTTAAAAGGATATAGTTATTTAAATAGAGAAAACCTGAATTATTTCTAAAAAATAATAAAGAAAGTTAAAAAAAAACCATAATTACTCTTCCCATTAATGGTGGCCACGGTTCGGTTTCGGACCGGTTTCGGTTCCGTGGCCACCCAAACCGTAACCGAACCGAGAGAAACCGGTTTGGTTTTCGGTTTCGAATCGCCAGTTAGACGGTTTGGTTTGGGCCGGTTTCGGTTTCGGTTTTTTTTTTTTTCAATTTTTTGTCCACGTGGCGCTTTCTTATTGGTTGACAATTTATTTTTTATATATAAACCGTCGAAAACCGATCAAAACCAGCGGTTAAACCGTCGGTTTTGGTCGGTTTTCGGTCATACCTAACCTTAACCAGCAGTTTCGGTTACGCTTTCGGTTTTTGGGGTCCGGTTTCGGTTTTATACACACAGTTTAACCGAACCGTGGGCACTTCTACTTCCTATCCATTGACTACACTCCAAACCCTAATTAAAACTCGATTAAACGAATTTTATAAACAAACAATTCCAACTAGCAATATATTCTTCAACATAACTTTTGCCATAACTCTAGCTATCGTCAAGATTCAGAACTACTGATTAAACTGACCCACAGTTATTGAGACAAACCCTGTTTAGTTTATCTAATCAATTTCCTCTACCCATCACGCACCAAACTTTACCTTTAATGATATTAATTGTTAAGTTGTGATGTAAAACAAGGGCTTATAATCCATTATCAAATGCATTTTTGTTAGGTCTAACAGTTAGTTTGACCATATTTTTTTAAAAGGTTAGTGTAACCAATTTTAAAATTAAAAGATACAAATCCCTTTAAAATGAAATATTGTTGAGAATCAGTGTTTTACCAGACACACTGATTCAACACAGTATCTATTATGAACCTACAAGCAATATATATTTCCAACCAAGAAATACCTAACAGATACTTTCTACACCTGTTAAATCAGTACCAACACTCTTTAAGTAACCAGATCCTAATTAACACACCTTCTGTTTTTATCTTATATAAATCCTACAAGATTCACAGGCAAATTCAAGAAGAAGAGGTATAATAACAGTATCTAACTATATACGAATCTGTAACACCAACAATATTCTGATCTTGTTCAAAGAACCAGTAACACATATATATCAAGATTTACCCAGATATTTATTAGATGAACAAGAAGATATTGATACAGATAATACATAACTTATAACAAACTAATATATGTATAATTAAAGGAGTAAGAGAGGAGAGAACAGAAACAACCGGATTTATCGTGGTTCAGCCACTAACGGCCTACATCCACGTTGAGCCCTTCACTGGAGCTCTCTCCACTATATCAATGTTATTACAAAACCAGATCAAGACTCAAATACTCTATCAAATACAACCAGATTTCACAAATCTGTCATACACAACTGATATAAAACCCAAGACACTCACAAATCAACTCTCACACATGATCTGATAACAGATCTTACAAGAATAAAACTCTCGACCTCACAGAGAAGCAAACACTCCTCAATCACTCTTCTATTTCACTGCTCTTACACAGATTACAACAAATAAAACTCTTGGATTCACCAAGATCAAAGACTAAAGAAAGCAGAAAGTACTCTGAGATATTTTCGAGAGAGAGAGGGAGAGAAAGCAGATTTCAAGAACCCTAGAAAAAAAATCAGAAATGACTTCGTTATTTGCTTTCTCTCTCTTGGTTCCTTATTTATCTCTATCTGCCGAGTCATTGTTGTAATCTCCAACAGCCAACAAAAGTGCTCCACGTTGGATTTCATCACGTGATCTTATCAGAACTGAAATCTGATCTGATCCCAAATGAAAAAACGCACCGTTTTGATATGTAATTCTTTCAGTTGAGCTGATTTGTATACTAAAATAGCTTGGACTTCTGTATTGGGCTGTATTGGGCTTCTGAGTTGAGTTAAGTTGGGCTAACCTTATTCCACAAATTCCACCTTAGCCCAACTTCATTGATATAGGAAAGAGAGAGCTCCTGTGAAGTACCTGCTCAAGACTCAACAAACATATCAACCATAATCACCTATTTTCAGCAGGTTCAAGCAATGCTTGAGCTTGCTATAGGGAATCACTTTGGTTCCCATATCTGCTGGATTATCTTCAGTGGAGACCTTTTCCACCTCAACAGTACCTTCAGAGATTTTATCTCTAATAAAGTGGTACTTTACCTATGTGCTTAGTCCTCTTATGGAAGACATGATTTTTACACAAGTGCAAGGCACTTTGACTATCAATAAATATCACTGTCTTGTCTCTAAATACACCTATCTCACCTAGAAGACCTTGAAGCTAAATGGCTTCTTTTATAGCCTCAGTGACAGCAATATATTCTACCTCAGTTATTGATAAAGCAACAACTGATTGTAGTTGGCTTTTCCAACTAACACAATAGCCACCTATAGTGAAAAAATAGGAGGATGTGGACCTCCTTTTATCTCTATCACCTGCATAGTCAGAATCTACATATCCAACTATATCTAACACACTATTAGAGCAATCATAATTCAGCCCTACAGAAGTGGTAGAGCTAATGTACCTAAGAAGCCATTTCATGGCATTCCAATGGCCTTTCCCTGGATTGGCCATATATCTAGACAATACACTGATTGCTTGTGCTAAATCAGGTCTAGTGCTTATCATAGAGTACATAACAGATCCCACAGCACTAGAATAGGGCACATTTTCCATATACCTACTTTCTTCTAATGATCTAGGTGACAATGCAGCAGATAACACAAAGTTTGCACATAGAGGAACATTGACAGGCTTGCAATTCCTCATTGCAAATCTGTCAACCAGCTTGTTTAAATAGCTGGACTGTTTCAAACACAACTTACTTTCTTCCTTAAACCTGACTATTTCCATCCCTAAAATTAGTTTAGCATTACCTAAGTCTTTCATATCAAATTCAGACTTCAACTTCTTCTTCAACTCTATAATCCTAGACAACTTTTACTAGCAATTAACATATCATCAACATACAAAAGCAAGTAAACAGATTTATTAACATTTTCATTGCTGAAATAAAAACATGCATCAAATTTACTTTTAATGAAACCTATACTAGTAATAAAGCTGTCAAACCTCTTATTCCATTGTCTAGGAGCTTGCTTGAGCCCATATAGAGATTTTTTAAGAAGACACACATGAGAGGGCTTAGAATTAGATTCGAAACCCTCCGGTTGAGACATATAGATTGTCTCATCCAAATCACCATGCAAGAAAGCAGTTTTAACATCTAATTGTTCTAATTCCATGTCAAAATAGCTAACTAATGCTAAAACAATCCTAATTGTCTTATACTTAACAACAGGAGCAAAAATCTCATTATAATCAATTCCCTCTCTCTGTGTAAACCCCTTAGCTACTAATGTAGCCTTATATCTAGGTGGGACAGATTTATCTACACTATCTTTAATCTTATAGATCAATTTACAAGGTATAATTTTCTGTTTTTCAGGTTTAATAACGAGAGACCAGGTTTTGTTTTCCTCAAGAGAATCCATCTCTTCCCTCATGGCTTGCAGCCATTTTTGCTTGTCAAAACAGTTGACAGCCTCACAATAAGTCCTAGGTTCAGAATTCTCCAGTTCTTGGCCAGTGCATAATGCAAATGAAGTAAAGTCTGCATTAGCAAATTTACTGTTAGGTTTGATTATTCTTCTAGTCCTATCCCTAACAAGCTCATAATCAGCTAGAGACTCATCAATCTCTGGCTGATTCTGACTCTCCTCCACCTGATGTAGATCATCAGAATGGGCAGCCCTCTCTACTTCAATCTGATCTGGTTCAGATGTGACAAGATCATGTGGTGGGCTGCCAACTTCCACCTGAACCTTATTTCCAACATCCTTTGAAGGATCTGGATCAGATTCAGATGTATGATCTTTGTTCTTACAAGGCATATTCAACTCATCAAAGATTACATCTCTACTAATTATGACCCTAAAGCCCTTTAGGTCCCTAAGCCAAATTATGTACCCTTTAACACCTAATGGATATCCTAGGAACACACCCTTAACTGATCTGGGTTCTAATTTTCCTTCGGATTGGTGTGCATAAGCTGCACATCCAAACACTCTCAAGTGTTTAAGGCTGGGTGGCCTCCCAGTCCACACTTTCCTCAGGTGTCTTAAGGCCCTAAAACAGTGGAGGGAGACCTATTTATCAAGTATGTGGCAGTAGAGGACAGCCTCCCCCTAAAAACTTTGACCTAGACCAGAACCTATTAAAAGACATCTAACCTTATCTAAATTGGTTCTATTCATTCTCTCAGCCACTCCATTTTGCTGTGGAGTGTACCTAACTGTTCTATGCCTTTGAATCCCCTCATCACTTACAAAATTTATTAAATTTTTCATTACAAAACTCTAAACCATTATCTGTCCTAAGTGTTTTAATTTTCTTAGAAGTTTGGTTTTCAACCAACTTCTTCCAAGCCTTAAAGCTGTCATAGGCTTGATCTTTGGATTTTAACAAATAAATCCACACTTTCCTAGAGTAATCATCTATTAAGGACAGAAAATAATGGTTTCCACCATGTGTGGGAACCTTGGCCGGTCCCCACAAATCTGAGTGAACATACTCAAGAATCTGTTTTGTAGTGTGCTGGGCAGAAGTAAAACTAAGCCTATGTTGCTTACCTAACACACAATTCTCACAAAATTCTAGCTTAACAACTTGATCCCCACCTAGGAGACCTTTCTTACTTAGTTCTTGTAAGCCTCTCTCACTCATATGACCAAGTCTTAAGTGCCATAAGACTTCCTTGTCACTGTTTTGGCTGCCACAGAAGCAGTCTCATCAGTGACAGTTTCTCCTCTTAACACATACAAACCATTCCTTTGTCACCTTTTAGAATGACTAAGGAACCCCTAGAGACTTTTAGGACACCCCTCTCAGCTCTATAACAATACCCTTCCTCATCTAAGGAACCAAGAGAAATCAGATTTCTCTTTAAGTTGGGGACATACCTCACATCCCTAAAGACTCTCACTAACCCATCATACATTCTAATAGCAACAGACTCTATTCCCTCCACTAAACACTGCTGATTGTTACCCATCAACACACTGCTGCCACTGAGTTCTTGGAACTCTGTGAACCACTCTTTCCTAGGGCACATGTGGAAGGAACAGCCTGAATCTAAATCCACTCAGATTTTACATTTTCAGTGCTAACTACTAGGACTTCACTAGGTTCAAATGATTTAGATGCCACAGCTGGCCAGCTGTATCACCATCATTTTGAGTCTTTTCCTGATTTTGTTTTTTAAACTCATAGCAATATTTTTTAATATGTCCCTCCTTCCCACAAAAATAATATTTTCTAGAGCCATTTCTATTCCTAAACTGAGATCTATTTCTGTTAGGTGTCTTACTTCTACCTTTACCTTTATTATTACTGTTTTGGTTAAGATTATTACTATTTCTAACAGGCTGCCTCCCTCTAACAAATAAATTCTCACCATTGCCCTTCTTTTCTACCTTAAGCTCTAATTCTTTAGACTTAAGGGCAGACACACACTCTTCTAAGCCAAGAGAGGTCCTACCATATTTAATGGCAGCTTTGACATCCTTGAAGGAGTCAGGCAGAGAATTCAGCAAGATAATAGCTTCATTTTCATCACTAAGTTTCTCATCTTCCCCAGCATTAGCTAACTCTATAGTCATTTTCTTGAATTCATCAAGGTTCTATCCTAGGTTCTTACTAGGGTCCATTTTAAAACCAAACAGTCTTTCCTTTAGGTAAATTTTATTAGTTAATGATTTAGTTAGATAAAGACTCTAATTTTTTCCAAACATCATAAGCAGTAGTCTCATCATTAACCTCCCTAAGTACATTATCAGACAAGTTCAAAATTACTGTACCTAGGGCCATTTCTAGCATATCAGATTTCTGTTCCTCAGTTAAGCTACTAGGTAATTTTCCAGGGCCTTCAATGGCTTTGAGAATTTTCTGCTGGGAGAGAAGGGCTTTCACCTTTCTTCTCCAATATGCCAAAATCCCCAGAGCCATTGAATTTATCTATCTCAAATTTCATGGCAAAGCAATCTGAATTGAAATTACCGAAATTACTAAAATTGGAATTCGTTACCTCAGCTGCACTGCTGGCAGTTTCACTGCCTGACTCTTCTTCTCCAGCCGAGTCTTCAGAGTTTGAAGGCTCTGCAACTGGAGGGTTCTGATCCTGGTTATCCGCTGTTGGTCCCGATTAGAGGCTCTAATACCACTGTTGAGAATCAGTGTCTTACCAGATACACTGATTCAACGCAGTATCTATTATGAACCTGCAAGCAATATATATTTCCAACCAAGAAACACCTAACAGATACTTTCTACACTGTTGAATCAGTACCAACACTCTTAAGTAACCAGATCCTAATTAACACACCTCCTGTTTTTATCTTATATAAATCCTACAAGATTCACAGGCAAATTCAAGAAGAAGAGATATAATAACAGTATCTAACTATATACGAATCTGTAACACCAACAATATTCTGATCTTGTTCAAAGAACCAGTAACACATATATATCAAGATTTACCCAGATATTTATCAGATGAACAAGAAGATATTGATACAGATAATACTCAACTTATAACAAACTAATATATGCAGAATTAAAGGAGTAAGAGAGGAGAGAACATAAACAACCAGATTTATCGTGGTTCAGCCACTAACGGCCTACATCCACGTTGAGCCCTTCACCGGAGCTCTCTCCACTATATCAATGTTATTACAAAACCAGATCAAGACTCAAATACTCTCTCAAATACAACCAGATTTCACAAATATGTCATACACAACTGATATAAAATCCAAGACACTCACAAATCAACTCTCACACATGATCTGATAACAGATCTTACAAGAATAAAACTCTCGACCTCACAGAGAAGCAAACACTCCTCAATCACTCTTTTATTTCACTGATCTTACACAGATTACAACAAATAAAACTCTTGGATTCACCAAGATCAAAGACTAAAGAAAGCAGAAAGTACTCTGAGATATTTTCGAGAGAGAGGGGGAGAGAAAGCAGATTTCAAGAACCCTAGAAAAAATCAGAAATGACTTCGTTATTTGCTTTCTCTCTCTTGGTTCCTTATATATCCCTATCTGCCGAGTCATTGTTGTAATCTCCAACAGCCAATAAAAGTGCTCCACGTTGGATTTCATCACGTGATCTTATCAGAACTGAAATCTGATCTGATCCCAAATGAAAAAACGCACCGTTTTGATATGTAATTCTTTCAGTTGAGCCGATTTGTATACTAAAATAGCTTGGGCTTCTGTATTGGGTTGTATTGGGCTTCTGAGTTGAGTTAAGTTGGGCTAACTTATTCCACAAATATCATTTAAATATAAAAATATATATATTAAGTAAAAAAAAAAAGGAAGAAGGGGCCACTAGTGAATAGTGACTTCCACAGCTGGTGGAGGTGTCCCTGATGAGCTCCTCCACCAGGGAGGAGACCGGTGAAGAATCAAAAAAGAGTATAGGTCTTTTTGGAACATTTTACTTTGATTTGCTTATGATTGGAAACTCGGTTTAGATTTGTTTTAAAAACTTTTCAATCTACTTCATTATACGCAATCATCGAAGTGAAACAATGGGTTATTTTCTTAGTATAACCATTTATCCTACATCTCTCCATTCGATTCTATCATTGTAAATACTATTGTACATAGTTTACTTATTTATAGTAATATTTGCATTTATGCACACACAACACACATCTATCTCTATGTTGTCCAATAAAGCTAAGCTAGCAATAGTAGGTGGATTCCACCTCCTCATGGGATCGAACTTTATTTATCATTATACTACTCCAACGGCCTCGTATACTTGCGAGCACCCATTTTGGAGCGGTCACTTTGCTTTTACCCTTGTTTCATTTCTAGATTTATAATTCTTTTATAAGATAATCTTCTAATAATTTTATATCAATCACGGAGAGAATATTTTTTATTCTAAATATATTATTTCATTTTTTGTATCTTGAATACAAATAAAATAAAATCACAACATATATGTTTTATTATATCAATTATAATTCCTATTCTTATCAAAATTTACACTTACTCAATTCTATTTTAACTAATTTTATTATATCTTTCAAATATTTTCTCTCTTTCCAAATCTTATTTATCTTACTTTAATATCATGTCATACTTTTGATAGGTTATTTATTTATTTATATAGTTTTTTTGCTTATTTGTTTTCTTAAAAAAAATAAAAATGTGTTGATTAATATAATTAAAACATGCCTACTTTTGATAGACATATATTTATGTTTAATTATTAAAAATATTTATAAAACAAAATTTTATACTTTTTAACAATTAAAATAGCTTTTGGATATTAGAAAAATATTAGGAGTACAATTTAAATTTCAGTTTGTTTTCTAACTCTTAAACACTGTTATTGAATCTTGAATTAATGGTCATAAATTTTTGTCTAAATTATTTTTATAGTAACGCTAGATATTTCTTCAACTTTATATCTTAATTTGTATTCCAACTTGTAATGTGCCAATTGAAAAATTGATAGATATTAATTATGATTTATAAAACTTATAACATTCATATGTATTATATTGTTTAAGTTACAAGTTGGAATATCTAGCATTGCTATTTTTTTTATTATGTTTTTTTATAAATACTCAAATTAAGATAATTTATCTCAATAAAAAATTATTATTCATTTTCAACGATTAATGAAAAAGATATTAATGGTTTAAAATATAAACAACATTTTTTAATTAATGTTTTCTTTAACTTAATCTCTAAAATATATGTCGATTTAACTCTTTATTTCACGGCGCCCCCTCTGGAACATAATTCTGGATCTATCCCTATCCATACACATGAAGCCTATTGTGAGTAGTATACATGGTCACTTTATGTAACGTTTTCTAGTGGACTCTATAAAGTTATAGAGTCGTTCCCGTACAGATGCAGCTTACTCTTCGATGATTATATTTATATGACTAAATGCAATATGTGTGTAACACAAATATTTTTGAAATTTGTACAATTCAAAGTTACAACTTTGTTTCAAATTTCTATCATAATTCTTGAAGCTTACTCGATCTCTTCATCTCCAACTTCTCCTACAATTATCTTCCAAAACCAGTGCTCTCTCCACACTCTCTCCATCTGTTCAATCGGCACATGTTTCGTCTCCGGTAGAAGCAAATACACAAACGAAGTCATCACCAGCACCCACCTTCCAAGAAGAAGAAAATGCCGGCCTTGAAATGACAGAGCATCGCCAGAAAAGCCTGTGCTATGATGAAAGTGAACAGAAAACCAACTGCAACCGTGATGCTCTGCCCTGCCGACCGAATCTCCAGTGGAAAAATTTCGCTAGGAACTAGCCACCCCAGTGGCCCCCAAGACCAAGCAAACCCGGATACATACACACATATCAGAATCAAAACAATGTATGCATAGCCTTTGCTGATTTCGCCATGATCACCCAACTTAGCTGCCATGATTCCTCCAACCAAAATTTGTGACAAAAACATCTGAATCCCCCCACTTAGAAAAATTATTTTTCTGCCGATCTTGTCCACTACAAGCATTGATATGAATGTTGAGAATGTGCCCACCAGGCTTATCAAAATCGCAGACAAGAGCGCTGCACTTTCGCCTAGTCCTAGTGCTAAGAAGAGAATCGGAGCATAAAATCCAATGACATTGATACCTGTGACTTGCTGAAAAATTGGTATGGCTATTGCCATTACAAGTTGTGGCCAGTATTTTCATTGTATAATTTTCTTAAATGGGTGTTTGATAGTTTTGGAGATGGCACTTGCTTTGATGAGATCGTCAAGTTCTGGTTCAACATCATCGGTGCCTCGGACTTTTTGAAGCATCAGTTTGACCTTTTGAGGGTCGTTTTTGCGCTGGATCAGGCTGTTGGGTGTTTCTGGCAGGAAAAGCGCGCCCAGTGTGAGCATTGAAGCCGGGACAGCAGCCATTGCCAGGGAGATTCTCCATCCCCAACCGCCTTCGATCTTTTCGGTCCCTAGTTGATAAGGTTAGCTGATAGAACGCCGATGCCGACGCAGAGTTGGAAGCCAATGTTGATTGCTCCTCTGTGTCTTGGTGGTGCCATTTCTGAGAGATACAATGGGACTGCCTGCAAAGAAATTAAGTTAAAAATTAAATTGGAGAAGTTTTTGTAACACTTAAAACACTCCCAAGTATTTTCTACTAATTCTATTTTGTACTCAAATCACCGGTCAAAAAATGGTGTTCACTAAATTAAAAAAAGTATTAAAAAAATAGAATTAGAGAATCTTGGTCTGTTTTAGTATAAAGTATATTTTTTTTTCTAATAGATCTGAGAATCTCTAAATTCTAATTTTTATAATTATGACAAAGACAAACCAATGAGTATTTAAAACAAAATTAAATTAAGTTCTTAAATTTTTGTTATGGTTTTCCTCAAGATTAAGTAATTCATTAATGTGGTACCTGGTTTGCAAAACCAACTCCAACTCCAAGCAAGATACGGCCAAATATGAGCATATACACATTCAATGCTGCGCCGCCAAGGGCTGCACCGGCAAGGAATGCTGCTCCACCGGTTAATATGGACGGTTTGCGGCCGAATGCTCTGGTCACTGAAGAGGCGAAGAAGGAAGCAACAAGGCCGGCAACGTAGAGAGAGGATGTGAAGGAGGTTAACAATTGACTATCAAATTTGCAGTAGTTGCTGATTTTGGTGTCATGTTTCATTTTCGTGTACACTTCTGGGAAGAATTTCTCCAAAAATGGCTCCATTGATGTCACTCCACCTTCATTATCATTAATAAGTCAAATTGTAATAGATCATTATGAATTTTTTTAATTTTTTTTTAAAAAACAACTGATCTGTTAGATAACAATTATGATTATTATCAATTATGTTCTTTTTAAAAAATAAAGGAAAGAAAAAAAAAACCAAGACTGAGTTAGGGGTCGGTGGAATATGTGGAAATCAGAAAATACTCTAGATAATTATTTCTACATCTTCAGTCAGGGCGGAGGGAAAATACATAATCACTACCCCAACCTAGATAAATTGATCACGGTTGTTTTTGTTTATTTATTTTAATGATATTTATTGCGGCATAATTTACTTTCTAAGTATTTATTATTATTATTATTATTTTGAATAGTTTTTCTCTTATTAAAGTAGCTATACTTCTTCTTAAAAGAGATAAAATAGTTCTTTCGAATGATGTAGCATGCAGTTAATTATTTGCAATCATCGTGTTAATTATTTAATACAGCTTCACATTATTTATAGCATTATTATTATTATATATATATATATATATATATCTTTTCTCTTTAGTGTACACTAATAAATATTTATTAATATGTTGCATGTGAACCATTAGATTCAATTATTTTGATCCAGTTATATGCAATTGTTAGTGTTTATCCATAATCTATAGCTCATATGCTATCAGTGCACTGAGGAGAAAAACACTATATATATATATATATATATATATATATATCAGTTTTTGTCTCCTCTAGACCGAACTGATTTTATTTATATCATTTCTTTAACTATTAACCATCAGATTTACATATTTCAGCTTAGTCAAAGTCTTCTAAGACATAATTAATGACCCACAAATTTCGACATAATTTTAAAAGTTCAGTTCGGATCCTGAGAGGAACTACAAGATATATTAATTGTTCTTCCTACAAAAAAAAAAAAAAAAAAATTGATGAGAGTGAAATTGACATTTTTTAACATTACGGGCTAAATATTTGTAAAGTTACAACCTTACAAAACCAGTTTTATTTCGTTTTGTTTGCACACTTTTTGACATAAGAAATTTTAAATTATCTTATACGATAATTTAAGATTCAGCACAATTACCTTAAATTAACATGTGACGCACTGTGTCATGCATATCAATATAGTAGCTGAAGCATAATAAACAAATTATAAATAATGTAAATTAAATAATTAAAGACACATCATTTGAGTTGAAATTTGGATTACATTTTTGGGTTATCTAGCATTAATGATAATTAAAACTGACAAAACTGAAATTAAAACAAAGAGAAAATAGAAAAATAGAAAACTGAAGGTCTCTTCACAAATCACAACAGAAATACAAGTAGAGACCTGAAATTCCAATATCATAGCCAAAAATAACACCTCCCACAGCAGCAACCATACAAGATAGCACCACAAATGGTGTCATCTTCCCACTATACAGTGACTGCACACCTCCATTTGCCATCGCCACCCCTACCGCCATACCTTAATTAGTTGACCTTCCTCCAAGCTCACATACACACAACACAACACAGAGAGTGAAAGAGAGAGAGAGAGAGATTACAGAGTTGATGATAAGAGACTTAAAAGAAGCCGTCTAAGTTGACTTGCAGAAGAGAAGATGATCATCACTATCAAAATTATCAGTCTTACAGATATTATTCAAATTACAATACTCGGTTTCGGTATCGCTATTAGTATTGGGTTGCGAAGCCTCGGCCAGAGAAGAGAAAAGAAAGTGCCGAATTGAGGGAGATAGCTTCGTTATTATAAAGAGATCGATTTGATAATGAAAATCAAATACTGATACAGTGGATATAAGCTTACACCTGTTAGTAACTTGTACGCGGAAGCAATATACTGCAACTAAAGTAGAGACTTGAGAAAACGTAATTTTACTTGGTAAAACCCTCAATTTAATCTGAGGGAAACATCCACGGGCAAAGACTGAAGGACTTTATTAGACCAAAAAAATTACAATCTCTCTCTCTAATATTTTAGGAGAGAACTACAACCTTTACAAGGAAAGAACAAAAGATAGAAGAAGAAAGCTATTGCTTGGGATGATTTTGGAGTGAAAAACTCACACCTATTTATAGTTGGAGTGGATGGCAATTTCGTAATTTAATTAAGAGAAATGTGTGGCTCACATTTCTTCTTTTCCACCATCAACTCTCAACCACAATTTCCATACCTACCAAATGTGTGGCTCACATTTCTTCTTTTCCACCATCAACTCTCAACCCCAATTTTCATACATACCAAATGAATGGTTATAAATAATTCAAACATTTTGGGCCTTGATGGGCCTTAACTGGTTTGGGTTTGAAAATGGCTTCACTATTTCTTCATTCTCCCACTTAAAGTCATCTTTCTAAGTTGTCAGATTTCTTCATGGTCCATCATTCCCTCTAATCTTTGCACAAATTCCTGCTACTTACGTTTCTACTAGACCATAGGAGGATCTACACCATATGAACTTGTCAGTATTGATAGGTTTGGTCATTACATCTGCTAGATTCTCCATGGTATGTATCTTTTGCATATCCACACTACCGTCTTCCACTACTTCCCGAACAAAATGATATTGAACTCCTATGTGCTTAGTTCTGGAATGGAAAGCTGGATTTCTTGCGATGTGCAAGGCACTCTGACTGTCACAAAACAAAATAATCCTCTCTTGTTTGTGCCCGAGTTTCTCTATTAGCCTTTTAATCCAAACTGCTTCCTTACAAGCTTGTGTAGCTGCCATGTATTCTGCCTCAGTTGTAAATAGAGCCACAACTGTTTGTAATTTGGAAATCCAGCTCACAGCTCCTCCTGCAATTGTAAACACATAGCCGGTAGTAGATTTCCTTTTATCGAGATCTCCAGCAAAATCTAAATCCACATAACCCCTGACAGTAAATTTCAATCCTCCGTAACATAATGCAACATCTGAGGATCCTCTTATGTATCTCAGAATCCTCTTCACAGCATTCCAATGCTCTATACCAGGGTTCGCCATGTGTCGACTAACCGCTTCCACTGCTTGTGCAATGTCTAGTCTTGTACATATCATAGCGAACATCAAACTTCCCACTGCTGATGCATATGGCACTCGAGACATCTCCTTCCTCTTTGCTTTATTGCTTGGACTCATACTTAAGGATAATTTGAAGTTAACAGGAAGTGGGGTAGAAATTCGGCTTACTATCTTGCATGTTGAAGCATCGCAAGATTTTCTTCAAATAATTCTTTTGACAAAGCCAAATCTTCCTGTTACTTCTATCTCGGTGAATTTGCATCCCTAGAATCTTGTTTGCTGGTCCCAAATCCTTCATATTAAACTCCCTAGCCAACTGTGCCTTTAATTCTTGGATTTGATCTTTGTTGGGGCCTGCTACCAACATATCGTTCACATACAATAACAGGATAATGAACTCATTATCTTCTTCAAACCTTTTGTAATACGCACAATGATCTGAACTAAGTCTATTGTACCCAAGGCTCATGATATAGGAATCAAATCTCTTGTACCAACATCTCGGCGCCTGTTTGAGACCGTACAGAGATTTGTTCAACCTACAAACCAAGTTCTCTTTACCTGATTTGACAAAACCTTTTGGTTGAAGCATATAAATCTCTTCTTCAAGTTCTCCATGAAGAAAAGCTGTTTTCACATCTAGCTGCTCTAGATGTAGGTCAAATGTAGCACACATTGCCAGGACTACTCTGACTGTCGTGAGTCTAACAACAGGTGAAAATATTTCATTGAAGTCAATACCCTCTTTCTGAGCATATCCTTTTACCACCAATCTTGCACGATACCGCTCCACTTGGTCATTACCATCTTGTTTGATCTTATAGACCCACTTGTTTCTGATGGCCTTCCTTCCTTGTGGTAGCTTAACAAGATTCCATGTCTTATTCTTATGTAAGGCTTCAATATCCTTTCTGCATTGCTGTCATCCACAGGGATACATCCGAACTTTTAGTAGCTTCATGGAAAGTTGATGGCTCTATATCCTCTATTAAAAGACAGTATGCTATATTGCTCTCAGTATCATAATCTAAGTGCCAAACCGGTGGTCTTCTCTCACGAGTTGACCGGCGAATTTCAGAAGCCTCAGGCTCGACTAGTTCTTCTTCTTCGTGCTCTGGTGCTATTTCAGAAGAATTTGAATCTTCAAGATCCTGAATATTTTCCACCTGAACTTTTGCAGTCTCTGGATTTTTCTTCGAAGCGCTATCATCTCATTTCTCTTACAGTTTGCCTTCTGTAAATATCACATCTCTACTGATGACAACCTTGTGGGTAGTGGGATCCCACAAGCGATACCCCTTAACTCCATCAACATACCCTAAGAATGTACATTTCCTGGATTTTAGATCTAGCTTTGTTCTTTCTTAGGCGTTGTATATTACGTACACAGGACTTCCAAATGTATGAAGGTGTGAATAGTCAACTAGGTTTCCCGGTCCACATCTCCATCGATGTCTTCAAATTGATTGTCGTTGAAAGTGATCGATTTATCACATAACAGGCGGTTTTGACTGCTTCTTCCCAACATGTATTGGGTAAACCTGATGTCCTCAACATTGCTCTCGTTTTGTCCAACAAGGTTCTGTTCATCCGCTCTGCCACACCATTTTGTTGAGGGGCGTGCGGTACCGTGAGCTGTCTCTTAATGCCTTCTTGTTGGCAGAAAACATTAAAGTCCTCACTTGTAAATTCTCCTCCATTGTTAGTCCTCAAACACTTGATATTCTTTTCAGATTCAAGTTCTATCCGCGTTTTGAAGGCTTTAAATACTCCAAACACATCTGACTTTCTCTTGATCGTGTATACCCAACATCTCCTGGAGTAATCATCAATGAAAGTCACCATGTACTTTGCTCCTCCTAGGGATATATATGGTGATTCCCAGACATCAGAATGAATCAAGTCTAGAATGCATTTGCTCCTAGCAGTAGAACTGCTAAACTTCAATCTATGTTGCTTACTTGTAACACAATGCTCACAGAATGGAAGTTTTTATTTTTTTGAGCTCATGAAGCAAATTCTGATCAGAGAGAATCTTCAAACCTCGTTCTGACATATGGCAGTTTGCGATGCCACATTATCGTTGACTCTTCTCCATGGTTGGTTGATGCAACACATGAATCTGCTTCCTGAAATGTTTCTCCATTGAGCATGTATAGATTTGAAGTGATCTTTTCTGCCTTTATGACCACAAGTGCGCCTCTGACAATTTCCAAGATCCCATTTTCTATTTAGGTCTTGCATCCAAGATCATCTAATTGTCCCAAAGACAATAAGTTCTTCTTTAGGCCCTTCACATGTCGTACCTCCTGAATGGTACGAATTGTCCCATCATGCATCTTTATCTTGATGGTGCCAATACCAACGATTTCCAAGGCATGATCATTACCCATAAATACAGATCCTCCAGAGACAGGTTCATATTTGTGGAACCATTCTCTTCGACAGGTCATATGCCAAGTGGCTGCTGAATCTAGAAGCCAGACATCAGCAAACCATTTTCTGCCTTCAGCGGCAGTATTCCCCTCGCTGTATAAGACTTCACCATCGTCTGAAGTGCTGGCTACACACCCTTGAGAGTTTGATGATTCTGGAGCTCTGTTATTTCCACTCTTCTTCTTGTTATGCCAACACTCACTTTTGACATGCCCTTTCTTGCCACAATCGTAACATTTGATGCTCTTTCTACTTCTTGATTTTGACCTACCATGATTGTGACTCCCATTAGGGCCACGTTCCGTTGATCTCCCTCTAGTCATTGTCAAGGCCTCTGCCTGCTGCGAACTTGCTTGTATGTCTTCCCTGTTATTACGTCAGCTCTCTTCTTCCAGAATAGCAGCTGCAATATCGTCGAAGACTAGATATTCCGAAAGGATATTGTTCATCAGGTTGATGATAAGTTGATCGTACGAGTCAGGTAGACTTTGAAGTAGAAGCTCTGCACGTTCAACTGGATCTATTTCGTAACCCAACGTAATGAGTTTTGAAAATAGAGTATTCAGAGTGTTGATATGGATGTTGTTTCTGCCATCCGAAGAGTATACAGTCTCCTTTTTAAGAAGATCTTGTTGTGTAGTGACTTGGCCTCATATAATCTTGTCAGAGTATCCAATATCTCTTTTGTTGTCTCCTTCTCCGCTATACATGACAATATTTCATCTGCTAGTGCCAGATGTAAGTTGCCCATAGCATTACCATCCATCTCCTCCCACCTTTTGTCATCAGTGAATTCTAATGGTCTTTGCTCAATTGCTGCTAGGCAATTATCTTTTCTCAATACCGCATTTATTTTCATTTTCCATAATGAGAAATTGCTCCTATTGAACTTTTCAATCTCAAACTTTGCTGCCATCTTGTTCATCACAATTTGTTTAACTACCACCGTTTCATAATGAATAGTACTATAAGTATATATGAACAGTACCGTATACGTGAATAGTATCGTATACTAGAATAGTGACCGTAGTTGTGAATAGTTCACTAGGTAGGTTCCTATGTAAGAGAGGTGAGTCATAATGGACCACTTAAATACCAAGTCTTTCCTTACCCAGAACCTTTCCTAGACATGCACTTTCCACACCACCACACTTATTTCCAGTAACCACGAATACTACTAGAAGCTCTTAGTCAGTAAACTCAAGAACAATTCTTTTCTGATGTGGAAGATCAGACAATGCTGCAACCACAGAGCATACTAAGAATTTCCTGTAGAATCTGACAACTTAGCAACTTGGAATACAACTAGATGGCTCTGATACCACTGTTAGTAACTTGTACGCGGAAGCAATATACTGCAACTAAAGTAGAGACTTGAGAAAACGTAATTTTACGTGGTAAAACCCTCAATTTAATCTGAGGGAAACATCACGGGCAAAGACTGAAGGACTTTATTAGACCAAAAAGATTACAACCTCTCTCTCTAATATTTTAGGAGAGAACTACAACCTTTACAAGGAAAGAACAAAAGATAGAAGAAGAAAGTTATTGCTTGGGATGATTTTGGAGTGAAAAACTCACACCTATTTATAGTTGGAGTGGATGGCAATTTCGTAATTTAATTAAGAGAAATGTGTGGCTCACATTTCTTCTTTTCCACCATCAACTCTCAACCACAATTTTCATACCTACCAAATGAATGGTTTTGAATAATTCAAGCATTTTGGGCCTTGATGGGTCCTTAACTGGTTTGGACTTGAAAATGGCTTCACTATTTCTTCAACACCATAGGTAACACCGTGTCTCTTTATTGTTCTCTTATTTTTGTGTTGTTGTTTATTGCTTTCCTAATATATATTCCCGGATAGAAATAAAAAAATATAAAAAATATGGGGAATATTATTTATACTCCTGGTTGAAAGTTGAATATTGAAGATAAGTACTTTTGGGTCCCATTTGGTATGTGAGATTGGATTGAGATGAAACTGAGATTAGATGAAATTGGACTGGACTGGACTGGACTAAATTAATACTATACCGTGTTTGGGAAAATATGAGGCCGAACTAATTAATATTAAGTTTTGTTTAATGAAACATAAGATTAGACTAAATATAATAATATTTTTAATTTGATAATATTTTAAAATTGAATAATAAAATATTGAAATATGTATTTGAAGAATAAATTATTTCATTTATATATTATTAAAATAACATTATCCAAAAGTATTTTTAAAATATAGATATATATTATTTTAACAATATTATTTTTAAAGCGAGAAAATTGCCATATATATATATATATGATAATGATGAAAGAGTATGTGGGTGTGGGTTGGTGGGGTTGGTGAGATGAATTAAATAGATATGGTCCAAATGCAAAGGTAGGGTTGGAGGTGGTTAATTTAATCTCATAATCATTGAAGTTTTTTAATGTTGGAATTACTAATCCAATATACCAAACGTAGGATTGAGACTAAATTAACCGAATACCAATCCAAACCCAAGCGCCAAAAGGCCCTTGGAGTTTTATGGACTTCACTATCCGAGACGTAAGTAATAATAACATTACAAAATAAAGCTGGGCCAATAGGATATTTTTCTCACACGGGGTGTTGAAATTTTGAATACCAAAACGGAGAGATCAGCGAAGCCTTTGAAAAGTATTAGTGTATTACTGAAAAAAATGAATATTATATTTAATCACTTGTAGTATACTAGTATCTTCATTATTGAAGGAGAATCTTTTGTATATATTTACTTCTTTATTTTATTTGATTAATTAATCAGCAATTTTATAACAAGACACAATATTATTAAAAGAACCATGATTTAAGTGAGACAAAAACAATATTATTAAAAGAACCATGCGTGTATGAACTTGTTGGGCGGTTATTAAAAAGGAAATATATTTCTTAAGTTTTTTATTTATTTTTATTTTTCAAACTTTGAGTTTAATTTTCATTCCAACAACTATACAGTTACAATACCGTAGGCCGTAGCTAGACAGCCTAGACCCTTGCAACGAATTTAGTTGCTTGTACTAGTTAAGCCCATAGCAGCAATATATTGAGATTGTGATTTTCAGTCGGTATACATATTTTTAAAAGTAATGCTAGAAATTACAATCACTATCACAACTTTTCAATAACAACGCATGTGGTTGGTGATGTGTCGATAAATATTAATAGTAATTTGTCTCACTTACCAATATATACACTCACCAATTGACATATCAGTCACCACATATGTTGTGATTGAAAAGTTGTAATAATAGTTGTGAGGTCTAGCGTTACTCTATTTTTAATGTAAAATTTGTTAACTTTTTAATAAAATTCAATGAATAGAAAAAAAATTAAAATTATATAACTTTTTTAGAAAGATGACGAATGGAGATTCATTCATATAAAGAAAATAAGAAAAATGGGATTCCGCTATTTATCATAAAGATGGACGGTGGAAATTTATTAAAAGAAAATTAAAAAATCAAAAGAAAAAAAAGGTAAATACACTCACCTCTCTAGAAAATTGACATAAATATAATTAGAGAGCAAATATCCATTTAGCTACACATATACCTCCCTGCTTTTAAAATTGAACTGAAAAAAGGATCAAATTGCCCGAAGTTATTAATTTTTTAAAGAAAAATAAAGATAATCATTTTTTAAAATAATAAAGATAATCATTTTATTAAAAACAATTAAATTAAATTAATTGAAGATAATCCTTTTAATGGAATATAATTAAAAACAATAATTTTAATATGCAGAAACAAAAGACATTAATTTTAAATTATCCTAATTTTACAATTTAATATTTTTTTATAGTTTGTAAAGGTTAGTTATTAAAAATAAAAAATAATTTAATAGTTAAAAAATACTTATTTTTTTTACTATTATTAAATTTTATATTTTAAAACCATCAAACAACAATTTTAATTTAAAAATGATGATAATTTTAAAAAAATAAAAAATTTAAACTTTATTTTTATTTTCTTTAAAAGTAGTAAAAAAATGAAGATAACTTAAAACTTTAAAAATAGTTTTTTTTCATTTTTAAAATTATTTTTTAATTTAAAGAATTATCTTCACTTAATTTAATTGTTTATTATAAAATCATTATATTCATTTTTAAAATTTTAATAACTAAGGAAAATTTGATCTTTTTACTAATTAATTTGAAGGACATAGGAGATATGAGTAGATAAATGAATACTTGATTTCTAACTACGTTTATACCGAACTTCACTGACAGTAAGTGTATTTATCCAAAACAAATCCTGTCCGTCCATCCCAACTTCACAAGGCTTTGGGCAAAAAACGAGCTACATGTTGTAGCAGAATGACTGCCAAATAGAGCTTGGTTCGGCCCATCTGCTTTTGCACTCATCATCTGTCCAAGACAGATTTCACTTCCTAAGGAAATTTTAAGTCCATCAATATTTATATATATATATATATATATATTAATTTTTTAATTCTACATACTCCTCTCTAAGCTACTTGTTACTATGTCTTCTTTGTTGATATTTTAATTGGAAATGTCAAAATTTTCGTGGGGATGATGTAGTGCTACGTCGTCTATAGATAATACTAGTATAGTAGTCATACTTTTTAAACAATTCAGATAAAATATACAATATACACTTTTTAAAACAATACAAGAAATGTCCTTTCAAAAAAAAAAACAAATACAAGAAATGTGAAAATAGTAAAATACACAATAAACTACTATACATGTATATAAATCTATAATCCCAATTAAATATAAAGTTTTGAAGATCTAATATAGTTTTAGTTGTGTTGCAGTTGGGTTCATATAATCTTTATTTAATATCTATAGTTTCTATCATATATGTATGATTTTTTTTTTTATGATTTCAATCTATTAATAATTATAGTTCTTTAATGGACAACTTAATTGCTTATTATAGCTATGTCCATATGTCTATAGTTTGTATTATATATTTGAAATGATAGCACATATAAATGGACACATCTTATTATATACATATATATATATGTGAATATTATATCTAACTGTGCTACTGCCAAAGTTGATCAAATGCTGGTTAATGGTAACCATACTCAAGCACAGTCAAACAAAGAAGCTTCTCGGTGTAATCATATACAACAAAGAACACTAGTAGCCACTTTAGTAAAACAATCACAACCTTACATCATCAAGGCAGCACCAACTGATCATCATCTCCAGGATCATCATTTCCAGAAGCCTCTGTATGTAACTAACTCTAGACCTCAGCTGACATCAGCTGATCTCAGCTCCAAGAGTGCTTCTAGATAAAATAACAGAATTGTGCTGACATGGATTGATTAGTGATTCTGATTGGTTGTAGCTTCCGCAAATTCAGGATAGTTAGTTAGAAATTCTTTTTTGTGAATATATATATATGTTGTCAACGTGTAAACAATGGTCGTTGAGCAAAAAAAAAAAAAAAGCAAAAAATGTATTTTACAGAGTATCTCCATTAAAGCTCTATGAAAAGCTTGAAGGTTTTCTCTCAAGTTTTTTAACAAACACTTTCGTTGCATTATCCAATACTTGTCTGTGCTCTTGTTTTTACATGGTATCAAAGCCATTTTGACTAGCGTCAATGGCAGAATCTTCAAGATCCTCGTCTCAACACTCAGATCCAGTGGTGCCGTCGCCAATTCTTCCAACAACAGAGTCACCTGTCATCACCAAAAATCTCAACTACAACTTACCAGTCAAGTTGAACAGAGATAATTACAACTATTGGAAGACTCTTATTCTACCAGCTATACGTGCTCTTGAGCTAGAAGAGTTTGTCAATGGTGAAAAACTGTGTCCAAACAAGTATATTGAAGATCTTGATTCTAGTGGTGTTGTTAAAGAGGTAAGAATCAATCCTGAGTATTCTGCCTGGAGAAAGTTAGATCAATTTTTACTTAGCTGGATGTTATCAACTGTAAGTGAAAGCCTTATAGGTTTAGTCACAAGATGTGTAACATCTCTTGAAACCTGGAGAACTCTCGAGAAATTGTTTTCACAACAGTCTATGGCCAAGGTTTTTCAACTTCAACAACAGCTACAGAACTTAAAGAAAGGCTCAACTTCAATTGCTGAGTACATGTTGAAAGCTAAAGAGATTGGTGATGGTTTGTGCGCTGCAGGTGAGGAAGTATCTGATCGAATCCTTTTAGGTTGTGTGTTAAACGGTCTAGGACATGAATTCGACCCACTAGTTGTTCATATTACCTCACAACCAACATCGATGAGCTTGCATGAGGCGCAATATCTGTTGATGATTCACGAACAACGTATCGAACATTTGAACGCTGTAGAAGGTACTGGAGTTGTTCCTTCAGCCAATTTTGTGTCTAATAATAGTGGAAGTCGTTTCAATAACAAAGATGGTGGTACTGGCAATAGTAGAGACTCAAATAACAGAGGAAAGAGAGGAAGAGGAGGTCGCTGGACTAACTCAAATAATAGACCTGTGTGTCAAATATGTGGTCGAATAGGTCACTCTGCTCCTAAATGTTACAATCGCTATGATAGAAACTGTCAAGGACCAAGTAATAATAACAATGGAGGATCTGGTGGCACTCAGGGAGTTTTACAAGTCAACAATCAATCTCATCTGCAAGATGCTCGCATGAACAACAACTTTAATCAATTTGCTCATCAAGCAAATTACAACCACACTTCAGCTTTTATTGCTTCTCCAGAGGTTGTTGGCGATCCATCTTGGTACGCAGACAGTGGTGCTTCTTCTCATGTCACATCTGATATTGGTAATCTCGCTACTTATTCCTCTTATAATGGTACTGAGCGTTTAGCTGTTGGTAGTGGTGATCTGCTTAACATATCAAATATTGGTAACACTGTGATAAACTCACATTCTAAGCCTAGCAGACAATTGCATTTAAGGAATATTTTGCATGTGCCTGGTATTGCAAAGAATCTTTTGAGCATTTCAAAACTTACGCATGATAACAATGCTATTGTTGAATTCTCTAATGGTTCTTGCATTGTTAAGGACAAGGATTCCAAGACAGTGCTACTCAGAGGAACCCTTAGAGATGGTTTATATCAGCTGTGTCTCAATACTGGTGATACTCCTCAGCTGCATGATTCTCAGTCAGGAGATACTGCTTTACTTTCAGTCAATAATTGTAATGGTTTGTCTGCTGTTGTAAATTCAGACTCGTTGTGTTCTACATCTAGCAAGTTATCTTTTCCTGCTTTCAATAAATCAACATGTTCATACATTGTTGACAATGTAAATATAAAGTCTATCAATGATCGAAATGTTGTGTCTTTGTGGCATTCCAAGCTTGGACATCCACATTATGAAGTGTTAAAACAAGTTCTTAAAAGGTTGAGTATATCTTGTCCTAGGAAATGTTGTGATGAGTGTGAATCCTGTAAATATGGGAAAGTCCATCAGTTACCTTTCAAGAGGTCTGCTATCAAAACAAATGCTCCTCTTGAGTTGGTGTATTCGGATATTTGGGGGCCTTCTCCTATGGTCTCTACATCTGGTTACAGATATTATATAGTTTTTGTTGACTGTCATACCAGATTTTCTTGGCTGTTTCCTATTGCTCTCAAGTCTGATGCTCTTCAAACATTTCTTACGTTTAAGAAACAAGTAGAGTTGCAGTTTTCATCCAAAATTAAGACTTTACAGACTGACATGGGCATGGAGTTTCAGGTCTTTGGTTCAACTTTAAAACAAATGGGGATTCTGCATAGGTTTTCTTGTCCTCATACCCATCAACAAAATGGTGTTCCAGAGAGGAAGCATAGGCATATAGTTGAAACAGGTTTAACCCTGCTTGCTCATGCCAAGTTACCTCTCAAGTTTTGGCCTGAAGCCTTCTCAGCTGCTACCCTCTTAATAAACAATCTTCCTACATCTGTATTACATGGTAAGTCACCTTTTGAGTGTCTTTTAAAACGAAAGCCAAACTATTCTTATTTCAAGGTTTTTGGGTGTGCTTGTTTCCCATATCTAAGGCCATACTCTCGTCAAAAATTTGATTTTCACACTACTAAGTGTGTCTTTATAGGGTATAGTCTACAACACAAAGGGTACAAATGTCTCAGTCCCTCTGGTAGAATCTTTATTTCAAGAAATGTATTGTTTCATGAGTTTGATTTCCCATATCTCAGCCTTTTTCCAACGTCTAGTGACTCTACATCAAAAGTGTCAAAGGTGTCTACTGGTCCTGTCTTGTCACTGTCAATTTCTCAACCTAATGTTATATCTCAATCACCTAGTTCTTGTATACCTTTACTCCATCAGTCTGTTGATCCCTCAAATACTGTTGTTGAAAGTAATCCCTCTCGGTGTACACACCAAATGGTCACAAGATCAAAAACTGGTTCTTTGAAGCCAAAGGTATACTCTGCTCTCTGTCGGTCACCTTGTTCTTCATCTATTGCTTCAGAACCAACAAATGTCAAGCAGGCTCTTGGAGATCCTCGCTGGAAACAAGCCATGGTGGAGGAATATAATGCCTTGATATCTAACAAGACTTGGGAGTTGGTGCCTCCGTCAAAAGGAATGAATATTGTGGGACACAAATGGGTTTTCAGGATTAAGTACAAACCGGATGGCTCTATTTCGAAGTATAAAGCAAGGTTGGTGGCAAAGGGATTCCACCAAACACCTGGTATTGATTACTCAGAAACTTTTAGTCCTGTCATTAAGCCCTCAACCATTCGTGTAATCTTCACTCTAGCTGTATCTTTTGGGTGGGAAATTCAGCAGGTTGATGTAAATAATGCATTTCTTAATGGTGATCTCAAGGAAGCTGTTTACATGGAGCAACCTGTTGGATTCATTGATGGTGCTCGACCTGAGTATGTTTGCAGATTGCATAAGGCTCTCTATGGCCTGAAACAGGCTCCAAGAGCTTGGTTTCACAAACTCAGAGATGCACTATTATCATGGGGTTTTGTCAACTCTGCTTCAGACATCTCTCTGTTCATTAAAAGAAGAGGAACCAAGGTGGTGTTTCTTCTCATTTATGTGGATGATATGTTGGTTACTGGTAATGATTCATCTCTCATTCACTCCACAATCAATGTTCTGAACAGCAAGTTTGCATTAAAGACTTTAGGTCCTGTTAACTATTTTTTGGGTTTTGAAGCACATAGAACTGATAAAGGAATTTATCTTACTCAAACTAAATACATCCATGATCTGCTTCAGAGAACAAGCATGCTTAACTCCAAGCCAAGTGTTACACCTCTCTGTTCTAGTACCAAGATGTCTTTATCTGGGGGTGTTGTTTTTTCTGATGCAACTCTTTATAGGAGCACAGTTGGGGCCTTGCAATATCTAACCTATACAAGGCCAGATATTGCATTTGCTGTCAACAAACTTAGTCAATATCTAGTCTCTCCAACTGATAGGCACTGGCAAGCTTGCAAGAAAGTCCTAAGATACTTGAAAGGCACTTCTACTATTGGATTGTTGTTCCAACCGGCTCCTGAATTGTTTCTTGAGGCCTTTACTGATGCTGACTGGGCTTCATGTGTGGATGACAGGAGATCCACTAGTGGTTGTTGTGTGTTCTTAGGGCCTAACTTGATTACCTGGTATTCACGAAAACAGAAGGTTGTGGCTCGGTCGAGTACTGAGGCTGAGTACCGTGCTTTGTCTCAGGCTGCAGCAGAGGTTCTTTGGCTGCAATCATTGTTCTGTGAGCTTGGCTTTCCTCTTATAGGTACACCGGTGTTGTGGTGTGATAATACTGGTGCGGGATCTTTGGCTCAGAATCCTGTTTTTCACACACGCACAAAGCATATTGAGGTCGATGTTCACTTTGTGCGTGAGAAGATAGCATCTGGGCAGCTTGCTGTTCAGTATATTCCAACATCATCACAACGTGCTGATATTCTTACCAAAGCTCTACCTATCACTCAATTTCGGTTCTTAGTTGACAAACTGAACTTGGTGACATCTCCCCAGTTCAATTTGAGGGGGCATGTGAATATTATATCTAACTGTGCTACTGCCAAAGTTGATCAAATGCTGGTTAATGGTAACCATACTCAAGCACAGTCAAACAAAGAAGCTTCTCGGTGTAATCATATACAACAAAGAACACTAGTAGCCACTTTAGTAAAACAATCACAACCTTACATCATCAAGGCAGCACCAACTGATCATCATCTCCAGGATCATCATTTCCAGAAGCCTCTGTATGTAACTAACTCTAGACCTCAGCTGACATCAGCTGATCTCAGCTCCAAGAGTGCTTCTAGATAAAATAACAGAATTGTGCTGACATGGATTGATTAGTGATTCTGATTGGTTGTAGCTTCCGCAAATTCAGGATAGTTAGTTAGAAATTCTTTTTTGTGAATATATATATATGTTGTCAACGTGTAAACAATGGTCGTTGAGCAAAAAAAAAAAAAAGCAAAAAATGTATTTTACAGAGTATCTCCATTAAAGCTCTATGAAAAGCTTGAAGGTTTTCTCTCAAGTTTTTTAACAAACACTTTCGTTGCATTATCCAATACTTGTCTGTGCTCTTGTTTTTACAATATATATATATATATATATATATATGAGACGAGATGAGGTTTGTCCGGTATTATACCTCTCATATATACACCATAAAGTTGTAGGTTCAAGTCATTTTCCTCTTAAAAAATCTTAAATTAATGTAATACTTAAAAAAAAAATTCTTATTATATATATATATATGTATGGGATATAGCGGAAGCATTCTCGCCCCCTCTCTCCCAAGTCCCTCTCTCCCAAGTCCCAATGGAGTGGGAATTTGGGTGAGAAGGGGGTCTCAAAAAAATTAGAAAATTTTAAATATGACGGTATCACCACCGTAAGACTTTGAAATATTAAGAAAAATGTCATGTGATACAGTGACACAATCATATATTATCTTGTGATTCTATGTTAATGAATTGTTTCCCTAATTGCTTTTATTGCATATCTATTTAAAATCTCCATCAGTAGCAAGTATATATGTTATTTATCATATTCAAAACTTGTAAACGTGTCATTCAAAAAAAAAAAATTGTGACTTTAATATACAAAGGCACTCTAGTAATTTGGAGCGCTCCTTTTTTTTTATTATGTGGAATTCAGAGCATATATAACAACTAGATCATCAACTTTTATGGTTGCATGACCCAAAAATAAAATTTGTATATTAAAATGGTAAGAGTTAAATTAATAAACTACAATTCGATCTTCCGTTGTTTAGAGTTGTTGTTCATTCACAAGCATGAAATTGACAAGTTTATTCTAGATGTAAATGTCAAAATCGTCAAAATCCCCTTTTAATGATAGAAGGTTTCCTTTAGGGAAGATGAATGTATGAGGCCTTGGATGATTCTTTATCCTAAGGACAAGGATTTATTTATTTATATTTTAATGAATTTTTTACTTATATTATTTAATTAGACATGTGTCAAAAAACAAGAGGTACATATATCAAAGTATGATATAATAACATGCGTAACAAATAGAAGAGTAAATATGTCTTTTTAATAACAATATCCTATTAAAAGGGGAAAAAACATTCAATTTTAACTTTCATTTTCATTTGAGCTTTAAAGTTAAAATTTCATAAAAGGGGACTTAACTGATAAGTGATAAGTATATGATAATTTAGTAGTCATGGAACTAAAAACAAAAACTTAGGGGCTAAAATGAAATTATTCACAAAATTTGATATATATATATATATAAAAAGCAGGACAGGTGTCACTGATGACATGTCGTTGCAATGTCGTTAAAAGATTGAACATTAAGTTCAATATCGCAAGCGCGAGAGTCACAGGAACTGGCACAACGGTAAGTAAGGATCGTTCCACAGGGAGATGGGATCCGCCGACAGTCACTGGTTCTAGCTATTATTACAACACGCCGAGAGAACTCGTGTGTTGCGTGTACAGAAAAGTAAATAATAATATAACTAAATAAATTATATAAATAATATTTATATTGATAAAATGGAATGGAGAGATGCATGAAATGTATAAATACGCTAAGGAAATGACTTAAACGCAACGATCCTCCTATTTAAGCACTAGACTCACTTAGTCCCTCAAATGTGCAAGTATATCATAGGCTCATGTTCCCTTAATTAATCTCTACCAGCACATAGAAATTGCATCCATACATATGCATTAATCCATTAAGTTCTATGAGACACACACACGAGCTCCGTACGCTAGTCTAGTGATCTCTCAACTTTCTGGTCAAATGCAGTGGTTATTTCGTTAGGCATGTAATGCGCAACCACTTGGGCCATACTACAGCCAATAATTCATCCATGAGGCTAACCAAATACTGGATGACAACCAAGTGAAAACATTAAGAATACGAGATTCTCCTACAACACGTATGTTATATGCTCGTGTCCCCTTAATTAATCTCTACGCTCTCTATAGCGCATAGAGATTGCATCCACATATACAAAGTACGCATGAATCCATTAAGGAATGTGGGACACACACATGAGCTCTACACGCCAGCCTAGTGATCTCTCAACTTTCTGGTCAAATGTAAAGGGTACCACGTTGAGCATGTTAATGCGAACCACACGATATATGACACACAACCTAAATATCATTCACAAAGTGGCTAACCAAGTGAAAGCATTAAGCATACAAAATGCCCATACAGCAATACAAACACAAGAGAAATTCGGTGGTCTTTACTCTAGATAAGGATTAGGTTTTATCAATCTCCCTAGGATGGCTAAAAATGGAAACAAGGTTACCAAACAACTACATGCAACAAGTTGATTGTTATTCATTAAGACCATTCAATCTAGGTTAATGGTTCATTCTCTTGATTGAAGAATTCTCCCAAATCAATTAATCACCCAATCCGGCCAAGGATGGATAATTGTGCCATTAAACAAGACCCTTTAAGCACAAGAATTTGAACCAGGGCTAATTTAGCATCTAAATGCCTGAACTAAAATCTTTCCTACTATTTGGAGCTAAATTCTCTAACACTCAAATTACTTTAAACATGGTAGTTTGGTCAATCACCAACATACAAACAATTAGGGGAAGCTATATGACTCAACTCAAAAATTAAATTACTCTACTCCTAATCTCAATCATGCATACATATCAATTTTGACCTTCCACACACATGAATATCACAATGAGAGTTTAATTCATACTTAAAGCAATGAGTAGAACAAAACCCAAATGAATTTAAGCACAAACAACATATATAGCACATGTGAAGGTTTATATTATTTCCCAAATCGGGGTTACACACTAAAGAAACAAGAAATGCAAAAAAAAGAGTAAAAATGAGACAACATTTGAAGACAAACCCTCCAAAGAAGCTCCTAGCTTTCCTAGTTCAGATTTGGTCCGAAAACCACTCATATTTCCTTGCAATCTACTCTGAAATGGATGGATGAAATGTAAAAATGGTGGTGGAGATGTATGGTGAGCTCAATGAGGAAAAACCATTCATGAGAGCTTGATTCTCTCACATATTTGGTGAAGAAGATGGAAGAGATGAAGAAGGGTTTGAGGTGTGGTGTGTGTGTTGGAACCTAGGGTTACAGATTGCGCAGCGGAAGGTTTTAAATTTTTTATGCAATCATTAAACTAACCCATTTGTACAGTAATAATCAAATGCAATAATAAAGTGAAGATTTTTCATACCTACGTAGGAGGCTCCTTCACTTTGATACGAACTGCTCCTGATTTGAACCACGTGATCTTCCTCGCTATCTCCCGAAACTGGTAACAGCGTGTGGACGCGTCACGATATTCAGGACATGTATGGAGGAAGAAGAGAAGAACACACACAAGAAAAAACAAACTCTAGGTGTGCAGCACTAGTGCTCGCCACACCCTATTTTTCTTTCTTTTCTTTTTGTTTGCTTTTCAATTGCTTTTGCCGTTCACTTTGTTCGTGACAATCACGATCACTTTTGTTTCTTCTCATTTGCTTTTTAAGTGTTATTTTTTTTTTCTCATTCGGTTATTCTTTTAATTAAATATATATCTCATATATATCAAATAAAATCAAACCAAAATCTTATTTGATTTTTAAACTTTTCAAAAGAATATCTCATATCTTTTTAAATTAAATATTTATTTTTGAATTCAAACATTTCAAATTCAATTTCAAATATTTAATTTAATAAAATAAAATAATCATATTATCTTATTTTATTCAAAATCAAATATCAACTAACACCCTCCATTTAGTGATTAACAACATAATTAAATAATCTTATTATTTAATTTATTTAATCACCATTATTCATTAATTAAATAATCTCATTATTCAATTAATTCCCGAATAAATACGTGTCACTTTCGTAACACAATTAATTGGACAATCCAATTAATTAACCGTGACCCTTGTTACCTAAATCGATCGGGCTAGCAAGGGGACCTAATGGACCCACAGTATTTTGAGCTTCAATAATCCTTAGAAATTATTAATTAAACTCTTTAATTAATATTTCATGATTATTAACTTCGGTGTTATTCCACTAAAAACCCGAAGCTGCACTCTCTCAACTGTAGACGTTTTTACACAAACCAATAACTCTCGGTGTCCATCGATATAGCTATTACATATGGTATAATCCTCCACAAGTAGTTCATAATTAGAGCTGGGTCATAATGTCCGTTATACCCCTCTAATCATATCTTTCCATTAAGTATCATTGATTCTCTAATGAACAATAAATCCTACATTCCTTACGGAATTAGGAGAGCGCTCATATTGTTCAAGCCCCGAATCAACCCTTAAGGGAACTACCATCTACTTCTCACAAGAAGGAGTGAATTTCACTATTGTGTACAAACCTTCCTAGCCACAAGCCAAACCGCGATCCCAACATACGGAGTATATTGATCTGGAATGCAACTCCGACCTCACCCATGGTATATCAAAGACCACGATCTAACCTGAAGGAGTCAATAAGACACTCAGGATTAAGATCACCCACATATAGCCATCATTATTTGATATATATGAATCTCATCGTTAAACGGATCTTAGTGAGAGATTCATATAGATCATGGCCCAGTCCTATATGATCACATCATACAAGGTGCCTCCATTCTCATATCTACATATGAATGATCCAGGATAGGATCACCGTACACTACGAAATGGACCACAGCTGTAGATTAACCACAAATAAAGTACCCAGCTTTATTTGTTATCTACGGACTTTTTAAATTGCTCGTTTCAAACTGAATCCATCTATATATGACACTCATATACTCAGTTCGAAATTACATCCGGCAATTTTGGATGTTAAGTGCACATGTTATATAAAGTATGACACAAAATGAATGAATATACTACTTCTTTTATTTATGTTCAAATTCTATTTATATATTACAAGCTTTAGGGCAAAAACCCCAACAGTGTGGTCTGTGGAAAACTCAAGAGAGGTGAGAAAATGGGGGTATTTATAGAGTGTAGAAGTTATGGCACGACTTTAGGGTGAAATGACAAGAATAACCCTCAAAAAATGGCCGAAAATTGCAATTCTAGAGCATTCCGCGGTTCGTTTCGTGGTACGCATCAATGGACGAACCGCGGAAGACAAAAAATCACATTCTGCCCATTTTTGTCATTTTCGCGGCTCGTTCCGCGGTAATCCCGACAGCTTAGTGTACTGTTACGGAAACGAGCATAACTCCTTCTAGAGAAAATCCAGAATTGCGAATGTAAAAATAACTGAAAACTAGACATCCAGGGCTTTCCGAAAATAGGTATTAGGAAATGTAGTTCAATCTGAGGAGGGAGATATGGCCCCAGAAAGTTGAATGTTCTGCATAACATTTTACATTTCAGCCCAAATAACATCTAAACACTTCAATTAAGCTCAAATACTTTCCGTAGGGAACATGTACCTACACAAGGCTCACAAACACATTATATACCAAAATATGCTCGAAAATGAGAACAAATGATAGGAAATTGGGACCTCAAATATGTATAAATATGGCCCGATCAATTACTCCCTTAAAAGCAACTGTGTAGCGGGACGACTGCTGCTAGCACAACTCTTAGGTGAAATTGTCTGGAGGATTGTTTTTGGCCTAATTTACGTATAGGCAACACCCGTAATGATCTTGGTGCATGGAGACACCTACATCTTAGACCGCAGCGCCACCTGCGATGGTGGCTTCCCTCTTTGGCTCCAACAACCACGTGCGATGGAGAACTCCATTGTGTTTTTGGAGTCCACTTGTAGGTGGCCATGGTTCGTGGTTGGAGGCCTATAAGTGGCCTCCACTTTCATTGTTATTTTTTGTTAAAACAAAATAAAAATTACTTTTTGACAAGATGAGGTTGGTCTAGTGATGTACTTCTCACACCTACATCATGAGGTTGTGGGATCGAATCATGTTCCCTCCTCCAAATCCTGAATTATTATAATTTTTTTTTTAAAGTTCTACTTACTTTTTTTTTGTTTAACATTTATTTTTTATATACATTTTTATTTAGTGATATTTGAACATTTTAATAGTCAAATTAAGTCAACTTAATTAACAAAATTAGATGAGTACCGTTAAAAGCAGGGGTGTTAGTGTGGTATAAACAAACTTTTCCATGTAGGTGTCTTAACTTGAAACTTTAAGGGGTTTTTTTTATAATTTTCCCTATAGAGTAAAGTATGATTTTTTATGAATAATGCATAAACTCAAAAGAAACTGCAAAAATCATATGTAATTATTTAATCAACAAAATATATAATAGATTCGGAGGGTGAGATTCATTCTCATTTAGAAATCTAACAAAATATAGTTTACATGCAAATAAATCCAAAAACTCAACCATCAATACACTTAATTACGGTTGAAAACTCAATAAATTATTAGTTGAAAATTAAATCAGGGCCGTCCAATCAGTAAAATCAAGAAAACGAATGGCGGCAATCTCGAGGAATTAACGATCAAATAACCCCCATCAACGGCAGTATCCAAGGAGAAGTGTATTTTTCCAGGCAAGGATCGAATACAAAAATGTTTCCAATCAGAGACCCCACTGATTTATTAACGATCGAATAAGACGACTTCATTGAAACCTTATGCATGTTTTAGTCATCAATCAACAATACTTTATTTGGGTCAGCTATAAATAAATTTTGGAAAAAAATAATAAAAGATTCAAATTCAAATTTTAAAAGTTTTCATTTTTAGGATTCGATTTGCTGACCTGAGAATCATTTACCCAAATCCTAAACTCATCCATTTACCAGTTGAGCTACGCCTCTGTTAGCAAAATTTTAAATGATTGTATTGCCATTAATCATGTATATAAAATCCGTATTGGATGGTTCAAAAATAAAGAGGTTTGATTGGTAAACTCTTTGATTGGTATACAGAGTTTACAAGCAATCAAATTTATTTGATACACGTCCTTATACTGTAGTTAGAGGCGAAACCGGTTTCAAAAATTCGGGAGACCAATTTAAAAACAATTGAAATTTTAATAGGAAAATGTAGATAACAAAATAAATTAGGGTCAAATTTAAATATAACTAAAAAAAATGTATATATATTGTGCTCAATGCTCAGTATGACGATCTGATTCTCATTTCATCCCGAATCTTATATTTGAGTAATTGAGGCTATGCATGTAATGGGCGCTACTAGTAAAATGTATCATTTCTTTCATTCAGATTTGTTGAAAGACAAAAATCATTTTTTTTTTAAATACAGTATGTGAATAGTACTGATTTCATAATATATATAGTAACTTTCTAACGATAGATTCCTTACTTCAATTGCAGTAAGGTCTTTGTTGATGTTGAGTTTAGAGAAAAAGAAGATAGAAAACTGAGCTATGTAAATCAAAGAAAAACTAAAAGAGAATTATCGAGAACTGAGCTATGACTCCTACCTTTGATGATTTTGACATATGATCAGACGGTTAAGATTTGTTATTAATCTCCACACTTCCCCTCAAATTGTGCTGATGTAAATCAACCGGTTTGAACTTTGTTCTTGAATAAGAATCATCGATTTCAGCATTATCACTCTCCCTCAAGCGACACTGATCCCTATCAGCAATAAGCTTGGATGACAAAAGTTGAAATCGAGAAGCAGATAAGGCCTTGGTAAAGATATCAGCCGTCTGAACCTCTATGGGAATGTATCTGATTTCAAGCCTGTGAGCAGCAACAAGATCACAAAGGAAATGAAGATCAATTTCAATATGCTTCATGCGTGAATGAAAAACAGGATTTTGAGCCAGCTGTTTGGCACTCAAATTGTAGCACCACAGCACAGGAAGGCCAACCAAATCAATTTGAAGCTCTTGCAATAGAGATTCCAACCAGAGAATGTCTATGGCAACTAAAGCCAGAGCCTTATAATCTGCCTCCCTACTTGATTGAGACACTATACTTTTTTTTTTTTGAGGACCAGCTGACAAGATTGCCACCCAAATAGAGGCAATAGCCACTCGTAGATTTTCTATCATCCATACTTCCAACCTAATCCATATCGGCAAAGCACTCAATGGATACTTTCGCGACTGGTTTGAAAAAGAGTCTAGATGTTATAGTTTCTTTAATGTAAGAAGAATGCGCTTTAACGGCCAACCAATGAGTTTGGGATGGAGAAGCCAAAAACTGGCTAAGCAAAGGCAATTTCAGGCCTAGTGAGTGTAAGATATTGAAGAGCACCTATAATGATTCTGTAGAGAGTTGAATCAGAAAAAGGCTCACCATCAAGAGCAAATAACTTGCAGTTCGCCACAAAAGGAGTGGCACATGGCTTTGAAGCATCCATGTTCGTCTGAGAAAGAAGATCCCACGCATGTTTTGTTTGGCACAAAGTCAGTCCACCAAGACCTCTCTGTGCTTCAAACCTAAGAAAGTATTGAAGAGAGCCAAGTGACTTCCGAGCAAAACATAGATTCAAATCCTTGATAACTTTAGATACAAGAGCCTTATCATTTCCAGTTAGTAGAATATCATCTACATACACCAACAAGAGAAGAAAAGGCAGCGGACCGGAAGAAAAATAAAGAGGTGTTTGCTTGCGAATTCGAAAACCCCAGTTGAGTAAAGATGAGTGAAGTTTCGCATACCAAACTCTTGGAGCTTGTTTCATACCATACAATAATTTATGAAGTTGCAAACAAACGAAGGATGATTGGTACTGATAAATCCTTCGGGCTGAGACATATAGACGGACTCAAGAAGCTCCCAATTGAGGAAAGCATTATTTACATCGAGCTGCTGAATATCCCAATCATATGTAACATCCAAGCTTAGAACAATTCTAATAGTTAAGCTTTTTACGACTGGGCTAAAATTCTTAGAAAAATCCAATCCCGGTGTTTGAGTAAAACCTTTCGCCACCAGCCTAACGTTATATCTCTCGACTGAACCGTCTACTCTAAACTTTACTCTAAAAATCCACTTGCTACCAACAACATTCATGTCAGCTGAGAAAGGAACAAGACTCCAAGTTTTATTCCTCAGTAAAGCCTCAATTTCACTCTGCCTAGCAGCTCTCCAAGTATGACTCGCAAACACCTCTTTGACAGGAGAAGGAATAGCAGACGAGACATTAATGGAAGGTAGAACATTATAGAGCTTTGGTTTGGAAATTCCACTCTTGGCCCTTATCAACATTATAGAACATTAATGGAAGTAGTTTGCAAAGTGTTTGAACTTGTGTGTGGAGAGTCTGAAGGAGCCAAATTATGCTTATGGGATGAACTAGCACCCTTCAGTAAAGTCGAAACTCCTCTAGAGATTACAGAAACTGGAATACTTGGAGAAATTTTAGCCTTGTCAGATTTTCTTAGAAACAATGAAGAGTATGGGAATTCCACCTCATTGAACACAACATCTCTTGACACATAAACAAGACCAATAGGGTGTAAGCAGTGTAAGCATCTATATCCCTTTGTAAAGTCAAAATAATCCAAAAGCAAACACTTAGCTGAACGAAAATTAAGCTTGTGCTTGAGGTAAGGCCTGATGTGAGGAAAACAAGCACAACCAAAACACTTGAGTTGTAGATAATCTGAAGACTTGTTAAATAAATGAGCATAAGGACTAGCATTTTGTAACACAGAGGATGGAAGTTTGTTGATCAGATAAGTGGCAGTGTGAAATGCCTCCCATAAGAAGGATAAATGAATATCTGCTTGAGCTAGAAGGGACAAACCGATTTCAATGATTGATATGTGCTTACGCTCAGTAATGCCATTTTGCTGATGTGAGTGAGGACATGTCCTTTTATGAGCAATGTCATGATCTACCAGATATGATGATAGTGAAATGAATTTACCTCCATTATCGCTTTGAATACATTTGAGATGCTTGTGAAATGATATGAACACTTGTTTGACTTGAGACTTAAGAACAAGAGGATAAATCCAACAATATCGTGAGTAAGCATCAATAAAACTTACATAATACATGCATCCTTATGTTGATGGTAAGGGTGAAGGACCCCAAACATTAGTGCAAACTAGTTCTAATGGGACAATTCATTTGTGGTCAGAAAAAGAATAAGGCAGTCGGTGCACTTTACCCAATTTACATGCATCACAAAAATTATTTAAATGCAGATCAGAAACCTTAATATTCAAACTATTCAATACAATGGACAGAACACGAGAGCTTGGATGACCAAGTTTGTTGTGCCGAGTTCTTACAAACTGCAGCTTAGGAAGAGGAAGTAGGCATGAAGTTAGTGCAAAATAATTGCATTCAGGTGCCTTTACATTCTTGGGAGCAGTAAGCACATCATTATTTTTTAAAGCAGTATTAAAATGTGAAATTGAGGACACGGACTTTGGTACAAACTTCACAGACTCAACTCGGTTCTTGAGACACCTTTTAGCATTGATTTGGTACAGTCCCTCTCTAAGAGTTCCTTTGAGCAATCGTTACCTTGACCTTTATCACACAACAACAAGAGTCAAATTCCACTAAGACATCGTTGTCTTGAGTTAATTGTGCAATACTTAGCAAGTTTTTGGTTATGCCATGCACAAACATTACATTCGTAAGCAAGATATTGCATAGAGGATGCATATTTGAGGCAAGATATAAAGAACCAACATGAGAAATAGAGAGTGTTTGACCATTACCAACGGCCAATCGATCTTTACCTCTATACTCTAAGCTGATGGAGAGGTTGTTAAAATCAGAAGTAATATTGTTCGTGGCACCGCTATCTATGTACCAATTGGGATCAACAACTGAAAAGGCAGAGGCAGTCATGGCATTGAGACTATTGTTACGAAAGTGGTATGAATTGTCATGAGAGAACTCAATCTGTTGAGCAACATTCCCTTGTGGTGATGGTTGCTACCTGGTGATGTTTCCATTGTATGATTGATCGAACCTGTGGTAGCATATATTGGCTGTATGACCAATTTCACCACACACCTAACATATAGGACAAGAATTGTTTGATTTGCCTCATCTACCTCTGTTGTTACGACCTCTGTTATATCTACCTCCCCATCTAGTCTGATTGCCTCTTTGATAACCAAAAGACTCCTCTCTTTGGGTTTTAATATGAACATTTGCAGAAGCATTATGTAACTCAACAAATGACTCAAACTGTTCTAGCCTAGCTTCAAAACTCATAAGGAAGAATTGAGCCTTTTGCATTGTTATCTCTCCCCTTTTAGCAGTAATAGTAACCACTACAGGATTGAATTCTTGACCTAAGCCTTCTAACACATATGAAATCATATCAAACTAAGTAACACCTTAACCAGCAGCACTTAAAGAATCTACAATTCCTTTCAACTTGACAACAAAACCGTTTATACTAAGTGCTCATTCTTAAGAGTTTGTATTTGATGCCTTAGATGCATTGTTCTTGCCATAGAATTTTGTGAGAATTGGTTAATGATGCAATTCCAAATTTTATATGATGTTAAACACTGAGTAACTTGACCTAAAATAGATTCACTAAGAATGGAGAGAATCCAACCTACAAGCAGCTGGTCGATCTTCTTCTAGTTCATAAACTCATCGCTGATGTTTAAGGTCAATTTATCAGTTTCTTTGTCTTCAACCTTAATATAATTTTGAGGACTTTTGATAGGACTAAAAATGAATTGGTGGTGTTGGTAATGTCAGGCTTCTGGATACTATCCTGGATATTAAGGAAATTTTGTTCAGACGAGCGCCGAAGGTCTTGGTTGAGTTTGTTCCTAGGAGTGGTAATGTTTCTGTCGATCTCCTAGCTAAGATGGGTGCCTTGAGTGGGTTGGTTCAAAAGGTCTGGGATTGTAGTGGTTAAGGTGTTTTTCTTTCAATTTGTTGATGCTCTGGTGTGAGCCTTCCTTTATTGCCCTGGGTTTTGGCGCTGGGTTTTGGTTGGGTGGGGTGTTGTGTTGGTGTGTTTGCACCTTTTCTGTTTTTGGCTCTTGTTGCTGTTTGTTGGAGCTTCTGTGCCGCTTTTGGCCTTCAATATATTGCCTTCTCAAAAAAAAAATGATCTCCTCCAGATCAAAGGCTCTTACTATTGGAAGAATTTGTGCCTTCCAATATATGAAGTTGTTTGATCGAGCTTTATCGGCAAACTGAAGTTAAGATTCTTGGCGATGAGTTGAGATCTGACCTCTCTCTATGTCTTCGTGAGAGTTGGCACTGTTTAATTCGAATTCAATCGAACATATTTCTGTTTTTCCATGCGATTTGATGTTCTTCCATTCACAACATGTGAATCTTCTTGATCTGATGCAGTTGAACCCATGGCTACAGGATCACTCACTGCTCTGATACCATGTTAATTTAGAGAAAAAGAAGAATAGAAAACTGAGATATGTAAATTAGAGAAAAACTAGATGAGAATTATTTTATTATTTTTCTTGCTTCACTGTCTTATAGAGACTTAGCTTTTATATCAAATATAATTGTTTTCTAACAAACTTTGTTGATCCTTGTTCACAGTCGTTGACCACCTTCATACTCTAGAAGACTTCATTGTAGTCTATAACTAACATTGACTTCCTTCAACAGAATGTGCTGAGCTGTCATAGCTGAGTCAGCCCATTTTTTATAATTTTGTTTTGTGGTGAAATGGAGGGAATCATATTATGAAGACTCTTACCTTTGATGATGCTGACATATGATCAAATGGTTAAGATTTGCTATTAATCTCCGCAGATGATACATACAGACAAATGAGAGAAATATAGAAAAATTCAAAAAAATATTTATAATGCTTGAAAAATTCCTAAATTTTATTCATTAGTACATTTCAATAAACTATCATCCATAAAAAAATTCAGATCAAAATCATAGAAATAAACGTGATTTCATCAAGGTCCTTACCGAAATTAAAATAAGGAATCCATTACTTGAAACTATGTATATATAATTATACACCCCAGGGGAGTAGCCCCAAGTCAGCGACTCGAACCTACCAATAATAAAAGCTTAAGGAAATACATGGTCTAGATAGGTTGATGGAGATAATATCAATATGGGTGCCGATATTGACACCCATAAAACTTATTAGTACACCCATATTCTATTAAAAAATTTAATTACAAAAATATACCAATAGAAATTTACCAATAAGGACAAATTACTTTAATTAAAAATAAACCAAATACTATATACACTCATTAATTACACTAATATCTTCAACTATATTTCTTTATTAAAAAAAACTTACCTTTAACAAAAAAACTTATGATAAACCCTAATTTTTATGATAAATTCTAATTAAACTCTAATTTTATTTCAAATATAAACTTTCTCATCATCACATGTTTATCATATTGTTTTTGTCTTTATTTTATGTATAGTTATGAATTCTATCGATAAACAATAAATATATATATATATATATATTAACGATAGTTATAGATATCAACAAGTTTTTTTTTTAAGATAGTTGTAGATATCAATAAGTTTTTTTTAAGATAGTTGTATAAATAAGAGAATTTCAGATTAAAAATCTCTTAACCCCATGTATGGTTCCACATATTCCCTTTTATAAGGCTTCTATATTTGAGAGATTTCCAAAAGTAAATTAGACAATCATTAAAAGATGATTTGATTCAAAAATAATATGATTTTTTTACGATGTTGATCAAATCAATGTTTGCATATCAATTTGATTTGATTTTTTAATTCCAAGCTTGGGGTTTGGACAATTGACTTCTAAATCAGCGGCTTGAATCTTACCAATGACAAAAGCTTCAATGCGTACTGATAAATATTTATCAATGTGTTGCATGTGGACCATTAGATTTAATTGCTTTAACTCAGTTTATATGCATTTATCATTGTTTATCCATAATATATGGTCCACATACAATACACTGATATATTTTATATTAGTGCGTAGTGTGGAGAAAATAACAATATATAATTATATGATTTTTATTTACCTAAATTATATACGGCGGTGTTGAAATTCAATCCTGATTATACACATTTAGAAGCCATCCAAATCCTAAAATTAAAATGGGATTTGAGAGAAGATATTACCAAAAAATATGTTAGGTGGGATGCCATCAGGATTTAATAAATTACCAAATCCTAATATAGGCTAACATATCGTTTGATTACAATTGCAAAGTATTGTTGTTGAGAGCCAAATTAAGAACTTTAATCATCACTTGATCGGGTTGTGTAAAGGTTGTATGTATTATTGTTAGTATTATTATTACTATCATTTGAATGATGACTTTGCATGCAACAGTTATTTTTTTTATTTGTTAATTAATTCTAACTTCAAATGATCAATGGTCTACTACTGTCGAGATCAAACACTACATATATTGTTAAAATATTTATTCTCATAGCTAGCCGGAAGATATCTACTCACAAAATACAAAAGAAAAAACTGTTTATACATATTCACAAAATACACATAACAAGACTCGAATAGTTGAACACCAATATAGAGAGAAAGGGGTGTACCATCTGGTCTAAGATGAAATATGTGGCTTTGCATTTAATAGTTGTAGGCAAACAATCGTAATGAAATAAAACAATCGTACTGAACATCCCTACTTGTATATATCCTAAATTGGTGAAATGTTTTCTTAATTCAAATATTGATACGTAACAATTAAATTAATATGCACACACATGTCAGTCGAATTAAATTAACATCTTACGAATCGGAATTTAAAATGGAATACAAGTCGGAATTTTTAGTAATTTTGTTTTTTGAAGTATTACAAAATTTCCAGTATTATACTATTATTGATCAAAGTGTATATATACAGTACATTATGATACATGTTGAATAATTCCCAAGAATTCTTTTTTCAAACTTATTATATTATTCTTTATTGCATAATTTTCTTGATTGTTTACTTTTGGTACATATATATATATATATATATATATATATATATATGTATATGGTGCTAAATTAGTGCTAAATTAGTCTAATTAAGAGGCCAACATCACATTGGTGTGTTTGTTGTGATAATTCAGTAGGGTTCTCCTTTTTGGGTGGCTTTCCTGTTTTGTGCTTGAGATTGGGATTTCATTGGTGTGTTTGTTTTTGTGTTTTGCTTTGTTTCTCTTGGTAGGCTTGTTTTTTGTGCTATTTGATGATGGGTTTGTTTGGTCTTTACATCATGACTCTCAACTCACAAACTCTCACAAGATCCTTACCAAGAACCTCTCAATATCCTTAGGTGTCCTTTGAATATCACTCACGGATCTCTAACTTGATCCACTGATATTCCATTGAATCCCTCTCCGGATATTCCCTTGGCTCTCTCACCCCGGATCTCACCGCTCTCTGATGTTACATGATGTTTTTTGACTCCACACAAAATAACCTAATTACAAGGTCTATTTATACTAGCTACATAGAGTTTAAGATAAAAGTAAATCCTACTTCTAAACGTAAAATACATACTTGTTTCACATAAATACTATTTTCTTTTATGACAAGTTTTCTAGTAAAGAGTATTAATTTTTTTCCTTCAAGTACAAGAACTTCCCAAAAAGAATACTTTCCTTTTTCGCTGAAGATTTCTGATCTCACATAAATTTCCTCCAAATCACTATGGGTACCACTGTCTGCAGTACATCGTTTCCCATAGCGTGAAACTCTGGCAGTGAACCGTTGTCCTTACCGTTGTGCATAGGCACATCGGTTTCTTCATTAAAAGAGACTGCTCCCTCAACCGCTCCCCAGATCGTTGTCTAAGCCATAGTGCTAAGGACAACGGTTTTCTTCTTCTTCTTCACAGTGCTTCAACATTGCTTCTTCTTGGTACACTCATATTTTATTAGTAAATCTAATTACAAAAATATATCAATAGAAATATACCAATAAGGACAAATTACTTTAATTAAAAATAAACCAAATACTATATAAACTCATTAATTATACTCATATCTTCAACTATATTTCTTTATTAAAAAAAACTTACCTTTAAAAAAATATTATGATAAACCCTAATTTTTATGATAAACTCTAATGAAGCTCTAATTTTATTTCAAATATAAACTTTCTCATCATCACATGTTTATCATATTGTTTTTATCTTTCTTTTATGTATAGTTATGAACTCTATCAATAAACAATATATATATATATATATATTAACAATAGCTATAGATATCAACAAGTTTTTTTTAAATACACCTGCATATATCAATAAGTTTTTTCAAAGATAGCTGTATAAATAAGAGAATTCCAGATTGAAAATCTCTTAACCCCATATACGGTTCCACATATTTCATTTTATAAGGCTTCTTTATTTGAGATATTTCCAATAGTAAATTAGATCATCATTAAAAGGGGATTTGATACCAAAAATAATACTATATTTTTTGTAATGTTGATCAAATCAATGTTTGCCTATCAACTTGATTTGATTTTTTGATTCCAAGTTTGGGGCTTGGGCAAATAACTCCTAAGTCAGCGGCTCGAATCCTACCAATAACAAAAGCTTCAATGCGCACTGATATTTATCAGTGTGCTGCATATGGATCATTAGATTCAATTGCTTTGACCCAGTCTATATACACTTATCAGTGTTTATCCACAATTTATGGCCCACATATAATGCACTAATATATTTTTATATTAGTGTGTACTGTCAAGAAAATGACTATATATAATTATATGAATTTTTATTTACCTAAATTATATACGGTGTTGATGAAATTCAATCCTGATTATACGCATTTAGAAGCCATCCAAATCATAATATTAAAATGGGATTTGAAAGAAGATATTACCAAAAATATGTTAGGTGGGATGCCATCAGGATTTAATATAGGCTAACATGTCGTTTGATTACAATTGCAATAGTATTGTTGTTGAATCGAGTTGTGAAACAGATTGTATGTATTATTGTATGTATTATTATTACTGTCGAGATCAAACACTATATATGTTGTTAAAATATTTATTCTCATTGCTAGCAGGAAGATATCTACTCACAAAATACAAAAGAAAAGACTGTTTATACATTTTCATAAAATGAACATAACAAGACTCGAATCGTTCAACACTAACATAGAGAGAAAGGTATGCACCACGTGGTCTAAAATGAAATATGCGTCTTTGCATTTAATAGTTGTAGGCAAACAATCGTACTAAAATATATCAATAATACTAAACATCCCTACTTGTATATATCCTAAATTGGTGAAATGTTTTCTTAATTCAAATATTGATACGTAACAATTAAATTAATATGCACACACATGTCAGTTGAATTAAATTAACATCTTATGAATCGGAATTTAAAATGGAATACAAGTCGGAATTTCTAGTATTTTTTTTTAAGTATTACAAAATTTCCAGTATTATATACTATTATTGATCAAAGTGTATATATACAGTACATTATGATACATGTTGAATAATTCCCAAGAATTCTTTTTTCAAACGTGTTATATTAATCTGTATTGCATAATTTTCTTGATTGTTTACTTTTGGTATATATATATATATATATATATATATATATATATATATATATATAATGCTAAATTAGTCTAATTAAGAGGCTAACATCACATTGGTGTGTTTGTTGTGATAGTTCAGTAGGGTTCTCCTTTTTGGGTGGTTTTCCTGTTTTGTGCTTGAGATTGGGGTTTCATTGGTGTGTTTGTTTGTGTGTTTTGCTTTGTTTCTCTTGGTAGGCTTGTTTTTGTGTTGTTTGATGATGGGTTTGTTTGGTCTTTACATCATGACTCTCAACTCACAAACTCTCACACGATCCTCACCAAGAACCCCTCAATATCCTCTAGGTCTCCCCTGAATATCACCCACGGATCTCTAACTTGGTCCACTGATATTCCATTGGATCTCTCCCCTGATATTCCCTTGGGTCTCTCACCCGGATCGCACCGCTCTCTGATGTTACATGGTGTTTTTTGACTCCACACAATATAACATAATTACAAGGTGTATTTATACTAGCTACATGAAGTTTAAGATAAAAGGAAATCCTACTTTTAAACGTACAAGACTTACTTGTTTCACATTAATACGATTTCCTTTTATGACCATTCTTCTTGTAAAGAGTATTCTTTTTCCTGCAAGCACAAGAACTTCCTAAAAAAACACTTTCCTTTTCCGTTGAAGATTTCTGAGCTCACATTAATTTCCGCTAAACCACTATGGGTACCACTGTCTGCATGCACAACGTAAGGCACATCAGTTTCTTCATTAAAAGAGACCGCTCCCTAGATCGCTGTCTAAGCCATAGTGCTAGGGACATCGATTTTCTTCTTCTTCTTCACAGCGCTTCAACATTGCTTCTTCTTGGTCTTCTTGTCTTCAAACCTCCCTCAAACACCAACTCCAACCTCTAAACATATCACACGTCTCCAGGAAGTTTCACATGAATTGAGTCTTGTTTGGTTAACATTGGGTTCACTTGAGAATACGAGCCAAAACCTAACATCATTCAATCCGGTAATGTTTCCAGGTTCGAGTAGCCACACCGTAACTGATATATATATATATATATATATATATATATATAGAGAACTTTAAAACTAACCATAAAATTAGTGGGTTTATTATTTTTACCCAAGATTAGTAATTTTATTGTTTCTACCAAAATATCCACTATTTGGACAAAATTGCCCTTCTTTATAAAAAAATTCTCTATTTTCTTTTTCTTTTTCTTCTCCTCGGAAAAAAAACAACTTTTTTTCTTTTTTTTTTATTATTCCCAGACCTCTAGTATTTTTTTTTTGTTTTAGACTTGGTGTGTTTAATTTGGTATTGCCATGATGTATTTAATTGATTTTCCATGGTGTGTTTAATTGATCTGTCATGATGTGTTTAATTGGTCTACCCTGGTGTGTTTAATTGGGTTGACGTGGTGTGTTTAATTGATTTACCTAGTCGTGGTGTGTTTAATTAGTCTGTCTTTGTGTGTTTAATTGTTCTGCCCTAGTGTGTTTAATTGAGTTGCCGTGGTGCATTTAATTATGGACTGGTGTATTTAATTGGTGGCCTGGTGTATTTAAAGAAATTTGAAAATTTTTCCAGATTTGAATAGATTTGGAAATTTTCCAGATTTCCTCATACAAAAAAAATTAAAAAAATCTTTGAAACAATGGATCTCTAGTAAATGTTATTTTTTTATGAAGGAATTTTTGTTTCAATGGAACAAAATCTGAAAAAAAAAACAAATTAAAAAAAACATAATCTAGAAAAAAATATTTAACAAACATGATTTGGAAAATTTTCAAAATAAAAAAAAACCTAGAATTTTTCTTTAAATAAAATCGAACCTGGAAAAAAAATTTAACAAATATAATCTGGAAAATTTTCAAAATAAAAAAAACCTGGAATTTTTCTTTAAACAAAATCAAATCTGGAAAAAAAAAATTAACAATCATAATCTGGAAATTTTTTAAAATCTAGAAACATAATTTGGAAAATTTTCAAAATTAAAAAAAAAAGCCTGAAATTTATTAAAATTTGGAAAAAAAATTTAAACAAAACGAAATCTGAAATTTTTTTAAACAAACAATACCCAAACTTAAACATAACAACAACCACCCTTAAAATCAACAGTCCAGATTTGCAAACCAAAGGAGAGAGAAGAGGAACAAAAAAAAATGCCTGGATTAAAAAGGAGAGAGGCGTGAGAGAGGAGATCTGGTTGCAAAAAAAATGAAGAAAAAAGTGATTGGAGAGGCGATCTGGAGAGGCATGAGTGAAAGAGAGAGAGAGAGAGAAAGAAGAGATTGAAGAGAGAAAGAAGGAAGAGAGAGATTGAAGAAAAAAATGATTCTAACCATAGGAGAGAGAGGAGGTAAAAGAAAATAATGAGGGATATTTAGGTCTTCATAGCCAATTATTAGGTAAATATAATAAAAATACTAATGTTGGATAAAAACAATAAACCTCCTTTTTTTGACTTAAAAGGGGTATTTCCTCACCTCTCTCTCTCTCTCTCTCTCTCTCTATATATATATATATATGTTGAAAATAATTTCTGTGAATTCAATAAATAAAGTAACAAAAAAAACATAGTACTTATCAGTTTGACTGAGGCTTACACTATATGCAATCGGCTAAAAGCAGATTTCGTCTCTACTACTGTGTTAACAGTTCTTGGACGTCTGACTTCTAGGATACAATAGTCTTCAAAATATATAGAGAAACACTCTAATATATACGTTCTGATGAACTAATGCTTACGTATTCTACTCTCAGCAAGAAGATGAAACTCAGGAGTAATACAAATGTTTTTCTAATTAATTAATTGTTTTTAAAGTAATTACCAGAGTTAGTATTTATAAATACTTAGTGACTCTCCCAACAGACATCAATGGTGTCTATTCAAGGAATATATATATCTATTGATATAAACAGACTTCTGAAAAAACATAACTATTCATCAAAGTAATTTAAAAAAGAATTAAATAATAAAACAATAATATAAATCAAAGCCTAAGACATCAGTAAAAGACTACAGACAATTATCTTATAGTCCATTCATTCATAATTTCCAACAATCCCCCATATGAATGGACTGTTATAATTATATAAAATAAAATACATATGACTGTAGAATGATGAATACAACAGAGTACAAGTTGAAACAATTTTGTATCGGGAGTGGTAGCTTGTGGCTTTGAACCATCCATAGTGAAAGACTATTGGGTTTGCTCGATTATTCAGTGAACTTGATGTCTTGAACTGCTTAACCTTTTCTTGCAAACCAGAACAATAGAGATCACACAGATATGTTTTCATACGTAGTTAGTTCTGGTGGTTGTGTTCATTTCGGCCCTGAACAAATCCTAGATTCGTGAGTGCTCTAGAGAATTTAGCCTGAATAATTCTCATGGCAGCGGCTGCACTTCACACTCATATAGGTGATACTTAATAAGAGTACCCTGCTTTACTTTATTTGTGAATTCAAATTTTAAGTATCATTAAAAGCATAGCTTATCCTTTTTAACAATTGCATGTAGCACTTTGCTAGTTACATCATAGGAATGAGTTTGAGTAAATTCTCTTAAGTGCTATCAAGTAAGTTACTCACAACTAGTTTTCCCATTTGAACTTAGACCGTGGGATCTCCATTCGTTAGGTTGGGTTGCCATTGAGGTAACTTGAAGACATAGGCATTAAACCTATACCCCTCGATGTAGTTCGTACTTGCTCTCTTGATAAACCTTTCGTTAGTGGATCCGTAATGTTATTATCTTTTGATTTTACAGAATCAATTGATTAGAGAGCAACTGTTTAACGGTATTATTTCGTCGACGAATGTGTCGAGACTTACCGTTATATTGCTTATTTCGTGCCTTAACTATAGCCGTTTGGCTATCACAATGTATACATATGGCCGGCACTGGCTTTGGCCATAAAGGAATATCTTCTAAAAATTGTCTAACCCACTCAGCCTCTTCGCCAGCTTTATCTAAAGCTATAAATTCTGATTCCATGGTTGAACTGGTTATACATGTTTGTTTAGTAGATTTCCAAGAAACAACCCCACCACCAAGTGTAAATATGTACCCACTTGTAGATTTTGATTCTTCATAATCGGATATCAAGTTTGCATCACTAAACCCTTCAATGACTGTTGGATATCTGGAATATTGCAACCCATAGTTTATGGTGTATTTCAAGTACTTTAAAACCCTCACAAGAGCATTCCAATGATCAGTTCCTGGGTTAGATGTATATCTACTCAATCTGTTTACTGTATCAGCAATATCCGGTTTCGTACAATTCATAATATACATCAAACATCTTATTATACGAGAATATTATAACTGAGATATACTAGTACTATCATTTTTCTTCAAGACTATTTTAGAGTCAAAAGGTGTTTTTACACAACTACAATCATATTGATTGAATCTCTTAAGCATTTTTTTCAATGTAATGGGATTGAGATAACATTAGCCCACTAGTAGTTCGATTGATTTTAATACCAAGTATGACATCAGCAAGTCCCATATCTTTCATATCAAAAAATTTAGTCAAAATTTTCTTTGTGGACTTGATGATATTGGTATTAGTTCCAAAAATCAACATATCATCAACATATAGACAAACTATAACATGTGCATTGTCCTTACATTTTACATATACGCACTTGTCACCTTCATTAATTTTGAATCCGTTAGTGAGCATAACATGATCAAATTTTTCATGCCATTGTTTTAGAGCTTGTTTTAATCCATACAAAAATTTGACAAGTCTACAAACTTTCTTTTATTTGCCTTTAACAATAAATCCTTCCGGTTGTTCCATATAAATTTCTTCTTCCAAATCGCCGTTCAAGAATGCCGTTTTGACATCCATTTGATGAATTTCAAGGTTATGCAATGATGCAATAGCTATTAACATTCTAACTGAAGTTATTCTTGTAACTGGTGAATATGTATCAAAATCATCCAAGCCTTCTTTTTACATGTATTCTTTAGCAACTAGCCTGACCTTATATTTATCTATGGAACCATCAGCCTTTAGCTTTCTTTTGAATATCTATTTATACCCAATTAGTTTATTGCCAGGTGGAAGATCCGCCAATTCCCAAGTATGATTGTTCATAATGGATTCAATTTCACTGTTTATAGCCTCTTTCCAAAAAGAGACTTCAGGAGTAGACATTGCTTCATTAAATGTTTGCGGTTCATTTTCTACCAAAAATGTTAGAAAATCTGAACCAAATGTCTTTTCAGTTCGTGCTCTCTTACTACGCCTTGGTTCAAAATCTTGTTCACTGTGTGAACCATGTTGATCACTATTTGAAGTCTGATCCAGGAATCTTTTATGGTTAGGCTCTTTATCTGAGTGCTAATTTTCTCTTCCTTTACATGGAAAAATGTGTTCAAAAAATACAGCATCTCGAGATTCTATGAGTGTATGCACATTTATGTCATTAACATCAAATTTGTGCACAAGGAACCGATATGCGCTGCTATTTTGAGCATATCCACAAAAATGCTATCAATTGTTTTTTGTCCCAATTTGGTTCTTTTAGGTGCTGGAACAACCACCTTTGCAAGGCATCCCCATACTTTCAAATATTTATAGGATGAAATTCTTCATTTCCATAACTCATAAGGAGTTTTATTTGTCTTTTTGTGGGGAATTTTATTTAGCAAATGATTGGCAGTAAGCAAAGCTTCCCCCCACAAATTCTGTGCAGCACCAGAACTAATAAGCATGGCCACTACCATTTCTTTCAAAGTTCGATTTTTCCTCTCAGCAATGCCATTTTGCTGGGTGTATAAGGTGATGTTGTTTGATGGATTATTCCATGTTGAGCACACAAATCGCTTAACGATTGAGACTAATATTCTCCACCTCTATCACTTCTTAGGATTTTAATCCTTTTCCCAAGTTGATTCTCAACTTCATTTTTGAAAACAATAAACATTTCCAATGCTTCATCTTTTCTTCTAAGTAGATAAACATAGCAAAATCTTGTACAATCATCAATAAACGTTATGAAAAATTTCTTACCACCTCTAGTTTGTACCATTTTCAAATCACATATATCAGAATGTATCAATTCTAACTGTTATGTTTTTCTATTTTCAATAGAATGAAAAGGTGATCTAGCAAATTTCGTTTCTACACAAATTTCGCATCTATGAGTTAAATTTATATCAAAAGTAGGCAAATGACCCAAACTAATTAATCTTTTTAAAGAACCATAATTCACATGTCCTAATCTATTATGCCAAACATTAAATAACTCAAAGAAATAAACAGAAGAAATATTTTATTAATTACTGTGTCAAACAATACATTAAGTTTGAATAAACCATCAGCAAAATACCCTTTGCCCACAAACATTCCCGCTTTAGTAATAACACACATGCCAGATTCAAAGACCATTTAAAAACCTTTCTTACTCAACAACGACCCAGAAACCAGATTCTTACGAATATCTGGGACATGAAGAACATCATTTAAAGTAAGAACTTTTCCAGAAGTAAACTTTAACATGATTTTTCCTTGTCCTTCAACCACATAAGCCGAAGAGTTTCCCATAAATAATTGTTCACCATTTTCTGTTTTCTTGTAACTTGAGAACATATTCTTGTCATAACATATGTGTCTTGTGGCACCAGTATCCACCCAGCAATCTTTGGAGTTACAAACTAGATTAACTTCAGAAAGATTTTCTTGTACTTCAGTTACATTGGCTTGAGCAGGTTTATTCTTGGAAAAATTCTGCCACTTTTTCTTGTGGCAGTCCTTAGCAAAATGTCCAGATTTGCCACATATAAAACAATTCCCTTTGACACGTTTAAAGTCTTTTCCTTTCGGACCATTTGGTTTATTCGAAGATTTCTTCTTCTCAAACTTTTGCTTCTGTTTGGGGTTGTCATTCTCCACTATGTTTGCCTTTGCTTCACAAGAACAATAAGAATCTTTCTTCTCATTGATTCTATTGTCCTCTTCAATCCTCAACCGAACTATCAAGTCTTCTAGTCCCATCTCCTTTCACTTATGCTTGAGATAATTTTTGAAATCCTTCTAAGAAGGTGGTAACTTTTCAATAATAGAAGCAATTTGAAAAGATTCATTAACAGACATACCTTCAGCATGAATTTCATGCAGTATAATCTGCATTTCTTGGACTTGATTTATCACAGGCTTGGAATCCACCATTTTAAAATCCAGAAAACGCCCAACCACAAATTTCTTCATTCCGGCATCCTCTGTTCTATATTTCTTGTCCAAGGATTCCTATAGTTCTTTTGATGTCTTCACTGGACTATAGACATTATAGAGAGAATTGTTTAATCCTAATGCAGATGGCGACGGATAATCAGCATTTTTCCATGCTTCTACAGAGGCAATTGTAATCCTATATGTTTCTCCTTCTTTTAAAACAGGAGCATCCTCTTGAAGGAACTTTGCCAGATTCAGAGTTGTGAGATAAAATAGTATCTTTTGCTGCCATCGTTTGAACTCTGTTCCATCAAATTTTTCTCGCTTTTCTTGATGATTGACAGGAGGATTCACTGTATGAACAGTAGTCATAAGAATGGACATAGGAGGAACCACAGTAGTAGGAGTAGGAGTACTCGTTGATTTATCAGTATTGTCCATGTGAACAAATGCACAAAAGCAAACTACACAAACAATAATAATCGAATTACAAAAAAAAATATGAACTAAAAAGAAATCTGCTTTCAGATTGTTGAAAATAATTTCTGTGAATTCAATAAATAAAGTAACAAAAAAATAGTACTTATCGGTTTGACCGAGGCTTGCACTATATGCAATCGACTAAAAGCAGATTTCGTCTCTGCTACGGTGTTGACAATTCTTAGACGTCTGACTTCTAGGATACAACAGTCTTCAACGTGTATAGAGCAACACTCTAATATATATGTTCTGATGAACTAATGCTTAAGTATTGTATTCTCGGGAAGAAGATGAAACTCTGGATAATACAAATGTTTTTCTAATCAATTAATTGTTTTTTTAAGTAATTACCAGAGTCAATATTTATAAATATTTAGTGACTCTCCCAACAGACATCAATGGTGTCTATTAAAGGAATAGACATGTCTATTGATATCAATAGAATTCTGAAAAAATTATAACTATTTATCAGATTAATTTAAAAAAAATTAAATAATAAAACAATATTATAAATCAAAGTCTAAGACATCAGTAAAAGACCGCATACAATTATCTTATAATTCATTCATTCATTCATAATTTCCAACAATATATATATATATAAACCACAAGATTTAAAGGATTAAATGGCTTGAATAGAATCAAAATACAAAATTTGAATGAATTATTATTATTTGGATCTCCAGAGTTTTAATTAAAATTTTAAAATCATTTTGTTGAAACTCGACCCTCAGCCTTTAACTTGATCGTATCTATATATATATATATATATATATATATATATATATATCAAAAAAACAAAAAATCAATCAATCATGTCAAAACTCTATACCCAACCTACTACAATTGTTTTAATATTAATCCATAGCCATATTATAGCCGCTCCTGCAGTGAAAACAAGATATCTAGAGATCGATTTTGGAGGGGAATTTGTTCAAATTTGTGTTGAAAAATGGGATTGGGTTGTGTGTGCAGTGCTTCCTTATTGTCACGTGATCACTCTTTTTTAATCTGACATATTGACATACCAAATTGGGAAACTAAATTGATATTGGTTGCTTTCAAGGTAAAGCTATCACCTTTCGATGTGAACAACGTTCATTCGATCTTTCAATATTCAATGTTTGAGTTACCAGATATGTTATATTATAAATAAATAAAAATGGGATAAAGCCCTTCCAACTTTGGGCTGTCTTGGGCAGATGCTAAATCTTATGAATTATGTTTGTTTTATGCTGATTAAATATTTGTGTATCGGTTACATAGTGTTGGATTTGATCAAAACTAAAAAAAAACACAGGAGAATGGGACATTATGGTTTCAAAATGTTGTGCGGTTATCTGTTTGAATGGCACAGGTACTGATAAAAAAAAATGAATAGTCTTGGAAGATGTATAGGACTTCCTGCAATGTTTGTCCGGTTTATTATAATAACTATTTTCCTAAAAAAAAAGGAATAAGCTAAGTTTAATATATATTTTTTAATTGATTCGGGATATATATATATATATATATATATATATATATATATATTTGTAACCTCATTTTGAAATTTTATCACAAGCATCAAATTCTCAGTCAAATACCACTATTAAAATAATTTTTGCATGTTATCTTAAAATAATTTTTATGGTTAAATACACTGAGACCCCTGAAGTTTGAGATAAAGACAGTTAGAAAGCAAGTTTGAGTTGATCAACTAAAACCTCCTCTAACGTTAACTTCATTCCGTTAATGGGTAACATAGAAGGACATTGTAGTCATTTCAAGTGAAATATAATTAAAAGAAAAAAAAGGTTTTTAATATTGTGGAATATTGTGGAGCCTCCTAGAATATTTAGTGGATTCATCACCACACCAACAGTTGACCAGTGTCATCACACATGGAGACAAAGCAAATATGAGTTTTTATACTTGTGACTAGTGACAAATTTGTTGTCACTTTGTGATCAATTGCTAAGCCTTATAAATAGGCTCTAATCTGTTGTTTTGTGTTTTTAAGTTGATGCATGCATAACCATATCAGCTTTTAAAAGCAATACAAGGTGTTAATAAGTCAATCAGAAAAGTAATCTTACTCTCTCGCCTTTTTCTGCATATTATTATTGATTCATCTATTATTTAATTTTCTTATAACACGTTATTAGCACGATGCTACTATTTCCAGAACCTGAAGTTCTGAGTTTATTACCACTAAAACCTGAAGTTCTTAAATTTATTACCATAACCTGAAGTTTCTGAATTTATTATTACTAGAACCTGAAGCTTCCAGACTTTTATTTATTAAATACCAGGACCTGCAGTTCTGAATTTACTTTCTCTCATTTTATTTTTACACAATTTACTTTCTCGCACTTTATTTACTTAACGCAATTTTTAATTTGGTCACACATCCAGAACCTAAAGTTCATGGATTTATTTATCATTACTGGAACCTGAAATTTCTAGATTTATTCCTTAATATATCTTAAGATTTAAGTTCCTCGGATTTTTAACAGACCAGAAGTTATGACTATGATTGTGATTTTCAGATAACTAGAAGCTGTAATAAATGGCAAAGCTTGCAAGTTTGAAATTTACTGCACTAGAAGTGTCCGGGGAAAATTACATGTCATGGATTATTGATGCTAGGCTACTCCTAAAATCAGAGGGCTTATACTATACTATTGAAGATAGGGCTGATGCAAGTGAGCAAGATAAATCTACTACCATGGTGATTATCCGTCACCATCTGCATGAGGATCTAAAAGCCCAATACCTAACTGTCACAGAACCAGAAGTTCTATGGCAAGAGCTGAAAGACAGATTTGATAACCAACCCGATATTGCATTACCAAATGCAAGGTACCAGTGGCAACATTTACGTTTTCAAGACTTTAAATCAGTCTCTGATTATAATTCTGCTTTATTCAGAATCACTACATAGCTGAAATTGTGTGGTCAGGATGTAACAGAAAATGATATGCTAGAAAAAATATTTACAACATTTCATGCCTCTAACATGATATTACAACAGCAGTATCGAGAACATCGATTCTCAAAATATTCAGAGCTAATCACATGTCTCCTAGTTGCAGAGAAAAATAACGGGCTTTTAATTAAAAATCATGAATCACGCCCGACGGGCTCTATAGCATTCCCATAAGTGAATGTCAACACTACTGGAGGACATACTCGCTGTCGTGGTCGCGGTCGCGGTTCCTACCGTGGTCGTGGTCGGGGTCGTGAAAGATCATACACTTATTTTGTTCCGGGTAGTTATAATCAAAACACTTCCTAGAAGCGGAATGTTTATAAAGCCATACCAGATAAAGGGAAGGGTATCCAAAAGGGACCTCAGAAGGATGATAGCGTTTGTTTCAGATGTGGCTGTCAAAACCATTGGGCACGTACATGCCGCACACCTAAACATCTGGTTGACCTTTATCAGGCATCGATCAAAGAAAAGGGAAAAGAGAAGAATCCTGAAACAAACTTCTTGGAAGATTCAGATTTTATGGATATCACCCAGTTTAATGTTTCTGATTTCCTAAATGATCCGACTGATAAAGTGACCACTTCAACTGGTGATGGAAATGTCCATACCAATTAAGTACTGCTTGTAATTTGTTTCGTTATCATGTGAAATGTTTGTGTAAATATTCCTTATGTATATATTCCTATTTCTTTTATCATTATATCTGATATGTACTTTATTTATTTTTTTGTTTTGTTGTTTCTGTTGTTGTGAATAGATATGTCCTTAAACGATAAGTTGGGTGACTTTGAAAAGCAAAATACAGGAGATATATGTCTAGCCGATAGTGCGACGACATATAAGATTCTGCGGAATCAGAAATACTTTCTGAATTTAACTCTGCTGAAAGCAAATGTTAATACAATATCAGGTTCAGCAGATCTGATAGAAGGCTCCGGTAGAGCCATGATATTGTTACCAAATAATACTAAAATATGTATCAATGATGCTTTATATTCAAGCAGATCCAGAAGAAATCTGCTCAGTTTCAAAAATATACGGTGTAATGGATATCACCTAGAAACTATACATGATAAGAATATTGAGTATATGTGCATTACTTCTCATGATTCAGGCCAGAAACTCATTATGGAAAAGTTGGATGTTTTATCATCTGGATTATATTACACTCTTATAAGAGGTATAGAAGTTTATGCAGTTATGAACCAGAAGTTCTCAGATCCAAAAATATTTATGCTTTGGCATGACCGTCTAGGTCACCCGGGATCTACAATGATGCGTAAAATCATTAAAAATTCTCATAGACATCCATGAAAGAACCAGAAGATTCTTTTATCCCAAGAAAATTTATGTACTGCATGTTCACAAGGGAAATTAGTAATAAAACCATCCCATTCTAAGGTTGGGTTTGAATCCCTTACATTCCTACAAAGAATTCAAGGAGACATATATTGACCTATTCATCCACTAGGTGGACCGTTCCGCTATTTTATGGTCCTAGTTGATGCATCCATTAGATGGTCACACGTTTACTTATTATCAACACGCAATGTTGCTTTTGCAAGGTTACTCGCACAGATTATCAGGCTTCGGACACATTTTCCCGATCATCCGATTAAATCAATACGTCTTGATAATGCGGGTGAATTTACTTCCAAGATATTTGATGAATATTACAGATCAGTTGGGATTGATATTGAACATCTAGTTCCAAACGTTCATACTCAGAATGGATTAGCAGAGTCACTTATCAAGCGTCTCCAGGTAATTGTAAGAACTTTATTATTACGAACACAATTACCAATTTTTGTTTGGGGACATGCTATTTTACATGTTGTTGCATTAATTAGTCTTCGTCCCACTTCTTATCATCAATATTCTCCAGTGCAACTTGTATTTGGCCATCAACCAGATATTTCTCATCTGCGTACTTTTGGTTGTGCAGTATATGTCCCAATTACACCTACACATAGAACTAAAATGAGACCGCAACGGCGTTTGGGAATATATGTTGGTCTAGATTCACCATCAATTATTAGGTATCTGGAACCTTAACTGATGATCTTTTTACTGTACGATTTGCAGATTGTCATTTCGATGAGAAAAATTTCCCAACATTAGAGAAAGGAAAAAATTCTCTTAAAGAGAAGCGTGAATTTTCTTGGAAAGTCCCTAGTCTAATTCATCTTGACCCATACACATCTCAATATGAGAATGAAGTACGAAAGATAGTTCACCTTCAAACAATAGCAAATCAGTTACCAGATGCATTTACAGATGCTACTAGGGTAACCAAATCATACATCCCAGCTGTTAATGTACCGGCAAGAGTGATTGTTCCAGAAGAATGATCTAAACAAATAATAGCAAAGGAATCATCTATTGTACGCTAGAAGCGTGGTAGGCCACTTGGTTCAAAAGATAGTATTCCTCGGAGGAAGAAAACAAAATATCAGGATCATACTCCTGAAATTATAAATAAATCCACTTTCTCTAAATCAACTCCACAAGAGTTAGATGTCTCTGAAAGGACACAAGAAACCCACGTAGGGGAAGGAATCTCTGAAGAGATACAAGAACATGGAAATGAGGAAATTTCTATAAATTATACAAAAGCAATGTGGAATCATGAAGAAACAATCATCGATGATATATTTTCGTACACAATGGCTACAGAAATTTTAAATGATGATTATGAGCCTCAAAACCTCGACGATTGTAGGAAAATGTCTGATTGGCTTAAATGGAAAGAAGCAATTCAAACAGAATTGACTTCATTAACCAAGCGTAAAGTATTTGGACCAATAGCACAGACGCCTGAAGACGTCAAAACTGTTGGATACAAATGGGTTTTTGTACGAAAACGTAATGAGAAAAACGAGGTGGTGCGATATAAGACACAACTCGTAGCATAAGGTTTCTCACAGAAACCTAGTATTGATTTTGATGAGACGTATTCACCAGTGATGGATACAATTACGTTTCGATTTCTGATAAGTTTGGTTGTCTCAGAAAGACTTGAAATGCGTCTTACAGACGTAGTAACTGCCTACCTATATGGCTCACTCGATTCAGATATTTGTATGAAAATCCCTGAAGGATTTAGGATGCCAGAAGCATACAGCTCGAGACCTCGCAATTTATATTCGATTAAATTACAAAGGTCATTGTATGGATTAAAGCAATCTGGGTGCATGTGGTACAACCGCCTCAGTGAATATTTGATTAAAGAGGGATATATTAATAATCCGATATGCCCATGTATCTTTATAAAGAAATCAGAATCTGGATTTGCTATTATAGCAGTTTATATTAATGATATGAATTTGATTGGAACTCCTGGAGAGCTCCTGAAAACTGCCGAATATTTGAAAAGGGAATTTGAAATGAAAGACCTAGGAAAGACAAAATATTGTCTCAGCCTGGAGATTGAGTATAACTCAAACGGAATACTTATCCATCAATCAGCATATATTGAAAAGATTCTGAAAAGATTTAATATGGACAATGCTCATCCATTAAGTACCCTTATGATTATTAGAAATCTTGATCCTAAGAAAGATCCATTCCGACCACTTGAAGATGGTGAAAAGATACTTGGTCCTGAAGTACCATATCTTAATGTAATTGGTGCTTTATTAAATCTGGCTCAATGTACTAGACCATATATCGTATTTTCAGTAAATTTGCTTGCTAGATTAAGTTCAGCACCAACTCGAAGATATTGGAATGGGATTAAACATTTTTTTCGTTATCTTCATGGAACGAGAGATTTAGGATTATATTATTCAAAATCCAACAACTTTTCAGGTTTACTTGGTTATACTGATGCCAGGTATCTATCTGATCCCCACAAAGCTCGTTCACAAACGAGATATGTTTTTACCTATAATGGCATAGCAATCTCCTAGCGCTCCACAAAGTAAACTCTTGTGGCTACCTCCTCTAATCATTCAGAGATCCTTGCACTTCATGAAACAAGCCGAGAATGTATTTGGCTAAGGTCAGTTATTTATCATATTCAAAATACATGTGGATTTTCATTATCTACAGAAATGCCGACACCGATATTTGAAGATAATGCGGCTTGTATTGCTCAAGTTAGAGGGGGATATATCAAAGGAGATAGAACCAAACATATTTCTCCTAAATTCTTCTATACTCATGAACTTCAACAGAGCCGACAAATTGATGTTAAACAAATACGGTCTACAGATAATCTTGCAGATCTGTTTACGAAAGCATTGTCTACATCAACCTTTGAGAAACTGGTATATGGGATTGGTATGCGTCGACTCTGCAAATTATATGATTGATATTGAAGTTTTATTCAGGGGGAGCGAAATTTGAATGGACATACTGTACTCTTTTTCCTTTACCGGATTTTGTCCCACTGGGTTTTACCGGAAAGGTTTTAATGAGGCAGTTCTGAATACGTCCAATACCATTTGATCCAGAAGATCATTGTATATGTTTTGCTCAGGTTTTTTATCCCACTGGGTTTTTTCCTTGTAAATTAAGATACAAGTGGTGATAATCCAAGGGGGAATATTGTGGAATATTGTGGAACCTCCTAGAATATTTAGTGGATTCATCACCACACCAACAATTGACCAGTGTCACCACACGTGGAGACAAAACAAATATGAGCTTTTATACTTGGAACTAGTGGCAAGTTTGTTGTCATTTTGTGATCAATTGCTAAGCCTTATAAATATGCTCTAATTTGTTGTTTTGTGTTTTTAAGTTGATGCATACAGAACCATATCAGTTTTTAAAAGCAATACAATGTGTTAATAAGTCAATTAGAAAAGTAATCTTACTCTTTCGTCTTTTTCTACATATTATTATTACTTCATCTATTATTTAATTTTCTTATAACATTTAAGATATTTTTTTAAGTAAAAAACAAATACTCAGATCTGGTTACGACTTACGATGAAGGTGGTTGTTTAGTTTTTTAAAATAATTGTTTCAAGTTCCAACAAAGCAACAACCTTATATATCAACACCGTGGCTTTCAAAAACCGAACACGTACGCCCGCTTTTCATGTGCTTCACAAAACCAGAGATCAACACTAACAATGAAACAAAACCAAAATCCACACTGACTTTGAATTTAATTTTATATGTGCACTGGTATTATAAATTCAGTTTATCAGCTATGTGACATTGAATTTATATATTTTTGTTTAGTTAATATCTTCTTTGGCTTACCCACAAATCTCACACCGACTTTACTATGCAAACTCTTGTCACATATTTTGTTGATATATTTGCAAATGCCAAATTTTGTTGTCTCTTCAAAAATTGTTTGTAGACAGATAATTTTAAAATTTTATCTTCTAAACTTAACTCACTCCATAACTTCTTTCTTTATATTCTAAAAAAAAAAACTAATATATATATATATATATATATATAAGTTTCGTACCTTTCTTTTACTCAAATCCAGCATTCCTTCATTGCATTTTCTTTTGTTTATTTTCCCTTCATTCCGTTTATCATATTAGGGAAGATAAAATAAAATAAAATAAAATTCTTTGATCATATTGTGTGCATTAGAGAGGCTAAAAGAAAAAAAAAAGTAATGAAAATGAAAAGAAAGAAAGATACAAGTAACTTCAAACTTATTGTTTTGAGATTCATGTTGTTGATATCAAGTTTCTTCAATAATATGATATGTATGCAAGAAATTAATCAAATAAAACTAGGGTTTAAAGTGTAAACAAGAAACTTTTTTCAAGTAAACCCCTTATTTGTGGATGTGAGGTTTTATTATAATTCAATTTGTATAAAGAGTTTTATTAAATAGTATGTCTATTTTAGTAATTTTGATAAAGATATAAATAGAATATTAAACAAATTTAAAATGCGGGTCAATAGATGGGTATTAATAGCACCAATCATTTCCAAATAGTTAGCGGCTTTTGTAAAAGTGATAAAATTGGTCCCTAACCTTATAAGTTGTGTCACTTTAGTCCCTAAAGTTTTCAAAACTAATCAATAAAGTATAGGTGATTCTATTGTCACCCCAAAAAAGTTCTCACACACCCATTTTTTTTAATAAAATTTATTATTACTAAATTATCCACAAACTGAATTGCTTAAAAGGATATAGTTATTTAATTAGAGAAAATCTGAATTATTTCTAAAAAATAATAATAAAGAAAGTTAAAAAAAACATAATTATTCTTCGCATCCATTGATTGCACTCCAAACCCTAATTAAAACTCGAATTAAACGAATTTCATAAACAAACAATTCCAACTAGAAATATATTCTTCAGCATAACTTTTGCCATTAACTCTAGCTAGAGGTGTCCCCGGTTTGGTTAAACCGGCGGTTAAAAACCGAAATCGAAATTGGAAAACCGAAACCGAAACCGAAACCGAAACCGGCGGTTACAAAACCGGTTGGAAACAGGTTGAAGCCGGTTCGGTTTCGCTTTACCCTTTGGAGAAACCGCCCAAAAACAATCCAAAACCGTCCAAAACCGCCACTTTACATATATAAAAAAATAAAAAAATAAAACCGTCCAAAACCGCCAAAACGGCAGTTAAAAACAGAACCAAAATAGAAATTTTCCTGTTCGGTTTCGGTTCGAGCTGTCCACGGAACCGAAACCGGCCCGAACCGGAACCGTGGACAGCACTAACTCTAGCTATCGTCAAGTTTCAAAAGTACAAATTAAACTGACCCACAGTTATTGAGTCAAACCTTGTTTAGTTTATCTAATCAATTTCTTCTACCCATCACGCACCAAACTTTACCTTTAATGATATTAATTGTTAAGTTGTGATGCAAAACAAGGCTTGTAATCCATTATCAAATGCATTTTTGTAAGGTCTACAGGTAGTTTGACCATATTTTTTTAAAAGGATAGTTTGACCAAATTTAAAATTAAAAGATACAAATTACCTTAAAATTAAATATCACTTAAATAAAAAATAAAAAATTTATTAAGTAGAGAAAAAAAAAAAGGAAGAAGGGGCCACTAGTCACTTCCACAGCCGGTGGAGGCGTCCCTAATATGCTCCTCCACCTGGGAGGAGACCAGTGAAGAAAAAAAAGAGGAGTATATATCTTTTTTGAACATTTTACTTTGATTTGGTTATGATTGGAAACTCGGTTTAGATTTGTTTTAAAGACTTTTCAATCTACTTCATTAAATGTAATCATCGAAGCGAGACAAAGGGTTGCAGGATCTTATTTGTTTGATTTTGGGGAAAATGAGACTAATATGATAGGCTCTCTTGAAGAATCAAATCTTAGTAAGTGAGTACATTTTCACTGTTTCGACGAATGAGTAATGACACAGGTCAAATTGTTGATAAAGAATGTGATGTTGATGAGATAAACTTGATGCACATTCAACGAAATATAAAATTATACAAATAAATACAATAAAAAGATTCAACAAGGGGCTCATTTACAAGATATAAACACAAATCAAACAAAAAATATGTTTATATATTTTTTAAATATATAAAATGATTTTAATTTTTTATTCTACTTCTTAGTTTTAAATTTATTTACAGAGGATAAAAAGATTAAAATGCTCTTTGACCGTTAAGTTGACTAACAGAAATTTAGTGAGGGACAAAATTGACACAAGAAAAAACATTAGGGACTAATTTTGTCACTTTTATAAAGTCACCAACTAATTGAAATTTTAAAAAGAGTCGGGTCTTATTTGATAATTTCCCTTTATATGTTTCTTCTCTTTTATGGCCACATTTATTACTAGTATCCTGTTTTAGTAAAATAAAATTTTAATTACCCAAATGCAGATAAAAACCTTGATGACAAACACCTAAATATGGAAAAAAATTCCACACTAGATAATTATTATTTTACATACAAATTCCCTTTAACTTTATTTAACCAATCACTCCTTTAAAACTCAATTCATCTATATTTATAAAGGAAAGACACTTTCAAAGCTAGCTAGAGAGGAGTAAATACAACTCAACTTATATACTTTAATTCATAAATTAAGCTATTATTTAAGACTAGTATAGTTACATTAAATTAATCACCCTTTTTTTAAATGTTTTTCTAAATTATATGTTATTTTGAAATTTTGAATAATTAGATATCTAGTCCGATGAAATTCAATCAGTATAATAGCAAAAGCCTAATCTCCATCTATATATACTCCTAGTGGCCTCGAATACATATATCCATAGTTTTCTCTAAACCATCAAAGCACATACCAAAAAACCATCTCAGTTTCACCGTCAGAAGTCTCTCATATCGTACACAAAAATGTCTTACCAAGCTAACCGAATCCGAGCATCCAATGCCCCAGATCCTCCAAACTACAATAGAAGAGACGCCAGAGCCCCTCCACCGCCTCTACCACCACAACTGCCACCACTCCCACTCCCTCTGCCACCACAATTGCCACCACCCCCACCTCATCTGCCACCACAATTGCCACCACCCACACCTCTTTTGGTGCAGCTCTGGCGACAATCACCATGGTACATATAGTATACGGCGTGGAAGAAAACACCTATGTCCAACTATCGAAGACCGATAATGGTGCAAAATTGAGTTATATGTGAGGCGAATGTCACCTAAAACGCTGTCAACTTTGCATGAATCACAACGTAAAGCAAAAATAACCAAGAGTTCTAATGATATCACCTCGATTTACTTTGACAAGGACTATCGGCTTTGACTGGCTTATTAGTGGTTGGTTAGCATATAAAAGAATTGCATGTTTATAACTTTTTAGAACATTTTTATGGTTTTCAAATTTTTTTGAAGCGTATGTATTACCGATTTTAAAATAGAAAAAAAAAAGGGAAATTATCATTTTTCCCCCTGAATTTTGTCATATTAGATAAATTTTTCCCTTTAGTTTCAATAATGGCCAGTCAACCCCTTAAAATTCAAACTATTAGTCATTAATTGAAAAAGTAAAACAACTCCATGAGGGATTGAACCCTTAACCTTGTGGCTAAACCATACACTCTAACCAGCTGAGCTACTTCAACTCATTATTAAAGGTATGTTGATTTAAATGTATATATATATATATAGCTATATAATTTGTTTAAAATAATTTAAATCTGTTTGTATAATTTAAAATAAACTCATATATATAATTTAAAATAAACTGATATTTAATAATAATATACAAAAACAGATTTATGAAAAAAAAAATAATAATAAAATAAAAGGAAACCCAAAAAATCCAGAAAATCAAAACCCGTAAATTTTTTCTTTCTTTTTCTTTGAATTTTTTTCCTTTTCAAAAAATATATTATTTCAATTTGATAAAAAAAAATACCCTGAAAATCAAAGCCCATAAATTGAAAAGGGAAAAAAATTAAATAAAAAGAAAGAAAAATAATAAAAATAAAAAATTCCTTTTAAATATATGAGTTTATTTTAAATATGAGTTTATTTATAATTTAAAATAAACTCATATATTTAAAAGGAATTTTAAAAAAATTTACAGGTTTTGATTTTTTGGATTTTTTGGGTTTCCTTTTGTTTTCTTTTTATTATTATTTTTTTCATAAATCTGTTTTTGTATATTATTATTAAATATAAGTTTATTTTAAATTATATATATGAATTTATTTCAAATTATATATATGAGTTTATTTTAAATTATACAAACAGATTTAAATTAGTTTAAGCAAATTATATAACTATATATATATATATATATATATATATATATATACACACAATTACATCAACAAAACTTTAACATGACTTGGAATAGCTCAGCTCAGCTGGTTAGAGTATATGGTTTTCAGCCACAAGGTCATGGGTTCAATCCCTTATGGGGTTGTTTTAATTTTTTCAATTAACGGTCAAAGGCTTTTTGGATGGAAAACTTGACAGAATGGGCAAAATGACTAATAGTTTGGGTTTCAAGGGATTGACTGGCCATTATTGAAACTAGAGGGACCCGTTTATCTAATATGGCAAACCTCAGGGGGGAAAATGATAATTTTCCAAAAAAAAACATTTTGAAAATATAAAAGGTGGAAATTGTGAGAAATGTCACATTTTCAGAGGTGTGTTGCACGCACGTCACTACTTTAATAAGTTATGTTTAAAAGACACATATTATGGTGAACTGCAAAAATTGCCCTTAAATAATCAATTTTTTATTCTGTTTGTACTTCCATCTCCACACTTCGAACACTGACTTTCCATCTCCACACTTCGAACACTGAACTCAAACACTAATCAATAATCAATTTATGAAAAATTTATATATAGGACGATGAAGATCTGGGTTTCCGAGACTTTTAACACTGTGTCCGAACCTTTTGTAAAACTATTCGAGCATTTTAAATTATTGTCCGAGCTTTTTTCAAGGATATTAGTTTTGTCAATTTTGAATCACCGAGCATTTTAAATTTTGTCCACCGCTAGCTCGGCGGGGAGCTTAACCTCCGAATGCGTCTGCGTAGCGCCACTCCGTCACCGTTCGAGTGATTGCCTGAACTTTTTCATGAACTGCCCAAGCTTTTTGCATAAGGCTCCGAGCTTTTTCATGAAAGCTCCGAGCTTTTTCATGAACTGTCCGAGTTTTAAATTGAAAAAAAAAACTTTAGGGGCGCTGCCCCTTGCCCCCCCCCCCCCCCCCCCCCCCCCCCTTAGGGGTATTTTTATCCGTTCACCATAATAGATGTCTTTTAAATATAAGTTATTAAAACAGTGACAATGTTGAAATATCACCTCCAAAAAGTGCTATTTATTTTTTGACCCCAATATATAAAAGACATAGTTTTATACGTTTTAATTTGTTGTTACAACAATTGTTATAAAATTTTATATATACAACAATTGTTATAAAATTAACCATACTATAAATATTTCCAAAGCATCTTCCAAATAAAATTTACCAAAACATATATCAATTTCGCATGTTTTTTTTTTCCGTGACGGATCAAAACTCTATACTGTTACAAAGTTGTGATTTCGTATGAAAAAAAATAAAAAATGTTTGGAATCCTATACCTAATTATTAATATTTAGTTAGTTTTAAATTGATATAGTGACCCGTCTTACAGAATCAAACATTAGTAATGCAATTTAGATAGTTATCAAACATGGAAGACATACTCCTTATAATTTATATGCACTTATAAAATGTATGAATTTGGGAAGAATGAAAGCAAATTAAAGTCACACTTTTTGTCATCAATTTTATTTTTCCGCTCACAAAAATATCAAACTTTATTGAAAAAACAAAATAAAAAATGTGACATAAAGTTTGGAAATCGAAGGTCACGTGCCTTGCATGAGTCATTGAGTTGCATCAATAAAAAAAAAATAATAATAAAGAACATGTAATTTTTGTTGTTGAAACTTGAAAGTATGATTTAGGATTTTCCAAACAAGGTACAATCTTCTACTTCTAGTTATCAAAATTCAATGACACCCATTTAAATCAAAGGTCAAATGGTGAATATTCTCAATGTCATTATGATTGGAAACTATTTTACTAACTCTCTTCTTTTTTTTGCGTTACGATTCTCTACTGGTTTGATTTTTTATCAAATTTTTTTTTTTTAATATAGTGATAAAAAGATTGCATGTTGAAAATGATAAATATTCCTATAAAAAAAATTCATGTACAATTTGATTGGGAGGTTCTATATTCCATTTCTTATATTAATATTAAAATATGCCTTTATTGTCAACTTTGTGTTTTTAAAATCAATTACAAAAGAAAAGGGCAATTTCGTCATTCAATCCGTTTTCAATGTACATGTAACATGTCACTTGTAATATAAAAAGGTTTCAGATTTAATTAATGAAATACTAATCAACATAACGGCTCTTTATCTCTCTCTCTCTCTCTCTCTCTCTCTCTCAAACCAAACCAGACAACACTCTCTCCGGCAAATCTTCGATTCCGACACCGACCGCCGCCTTAGTGACACCAAAGAGCACCTCTGCAAGGCCATAAAGGAGCTCTAGTGCTGGTACTGTTTTCTTTTTCTTTGATTGGTAAAAAATTAGTGAAATACTGAGGTTTTGATTGATTAAAATTTAAACATCAACTGGTATTGTGAATTTTACTGGATCTTAGAGAAGAAATATGTCGTATTGGTTTGATTTTTGGTGGATTTAGTGGATATTACCTTTTTTTTTAGTTTTTTTATTCGAGATTCTTATGTTTAGAGAAGTATTTTTTTTATTTATTTAAAATCGATGAGTAGTCTAGTCAAATAATGATTTTGAAAGATCTTGTGGTTTTTAAGGGTTCAAGAAGACCAAGATTTGGCATTGATTGAGTGAGTTCATTTTCTTAGCAGCCAAACAATGGGTTAGGGCAAAATCAAATAGGTTCTTTCTCTGGTCTTGTCAACTCTCTTGTGCACTCTATGTGTTTGTTGAATGGTTTTTCACTCTACATTGATCATTTAAGGCTTGTTAGAATATCCTTTTAAGAAATTTGATATATAGGGAAACAAATTGAGATAAAAGATGTTTGATTTTCTACTGAATCATATATATTTCAATTGTATATGCACTACCGTCTGACTTCACTTGCCTTTTCTTCTGTTGTTTTTGTATCACAATATCACATCTGTGCAATCGGTGATGAAATTTGTCTGATAATTGCTGACATAACAGTGATTAGCATATATATATATATATAAAATATTTCAATTGTATGATACAACACATGTTTTTGCCATCTACACATGTATCTGCCATCGTTCATTTTTAAGTGCATAGTATCTAATGAGTGAATAATTGAGAGAATTAGTAATGAAAAAGAGTGCATGATTAGTGTGAGGGTAAATAATCAATGTGGTGAGAAGTGAGAAATTGGGTGTACTAGGGGCTTGGGGATTGCTTTATCATTTCGACGTTATGTTATCTTTCTGTGTGATAAGGGATTGTGTCAGCATTCTGACGTTATGTTATCTTTCTGTTTGATAGTGGAAATACATAGGTTTTTCGTTCATTTATTGTTGTTGTCTTTAGTTAGATCAGGTTCTGTCATTAGTAATGAAAAAGAGTGCATGATTAGTGTGAGGGTAAATAATCAGTGTGGTGAGAAGTGAGAAATTGGGTGTACTAGGGGCTTGGGGATTGCTTTATCATTTCGACGTTATGTTATCTTTCTGTGTGATAAGGGATTGTGTCAGCATTCCGACATTATGTTATCTTTCTGTTTGATAGTGGAAATACATAGGTTTTTCGTTCATTTATTGTTGTTGTCTTTAGTTAGATCAGGTTCTGTCATTTGTCATTGTAGACAAGGTTTGTTTTTGCTTTGCGATGATGTTGTTGTGCCCTTATCATCTTGATTGTGTCAGGGTTTTGAATTCCATTTCGTTCATTTATTGCCATTTTTATTTCTTATGTTACTCATATCAGTTTCTGCCATTGTAGAACATTGACTTGAAGTTGCTTATAGACATTTTCAATGGAATCACAAGTTGGTAACTTGATCCAAGATCAGAATGTTCACTACAAAGGTACTCTACCTATGCCTTATGTTTAGTGTTTGATTTTACATTGATTTTCAATCCTTTTGTTGTCTTACTTTGATAATCTCTTACAGGAGCTTCTGCTGGGGGTAAGAACATTGTCGCTAAAGCACCGAAAATAGGAGCTCTTAGCAGAAGGAAGCCTCTTAGCGACCTATCGAATTCAATTCAGCCTACACCAAGTTGGTCAATAAAGAAGCAGAATTCCAGCATGTTTGCTTTCACTGAGAAAGAGACGGGCGCTTCTAAACTCACATTTGATGGAAACAAGAAGAAGATCAGTGGCCGTAAAGCACTTTATGACATATCGAATTCGAGGAAGCAACAACTGAATGAGGCACCGAAGAAGAATCTGAGTACGAAAGCGAGTGTTGTGGCAGAGGAAGATCTTGATGCGATTTGTGAGGAAGGGTTTCTTCACAATCACGAAGAGTGCATCAAAGCCCAAAAAAAAGCTATGGACATCGATGAATTTCTTAAGACAATTGGACTAAAAAATAATGGTAAACAAACTTTACAACCATTTTAATGCAATTGTGTGGTACAATTTGTACTTTACTAACTTATTTTTGTTGATATTGTTCTTTTCATTTAGACTTCCCCATGCAGAAGTCAGCATCATCTTCACAAGTGGCGATGGATGATCTGCTGTCCGAAGATGAATTTCCTTGGAAGCATGAGGAATTCAGCGATCATGATTCTCCACCTCCTTGCAGATCATCTCCAAAACCACCAAACCGTTTCATGATGTGGGAGGAGGACACTGTAGACGACTTCGACATTATGTCATACGAATCTCCCAACTTTACTTTAATCGAATCGCCCTAATTGCCACACCACCGCCACCTTGACCATCTTCTTCCTTAGCTTTTATGTTTTGTTCTGCTCTCTTAGTACATATTATATGCAGCAAAAATGTTTGTCTGTGAACTTTTTGTACTATGATTGGTATTTGAACTGTCCATCTGATGACAGTTCTTCTGTTAGTTGTAGTTGTTAGTAGGCTAGGAGTCAGAACTTCTTTTTCAACTCCAATACTCTATTAGTTGCTATCAAATTTCCTTGTTTTGTATTAGTGGGTTGGTTGCAACAACTCTGTTGAAAACTTGAAATGAAAGTCCAGTTCTGTTATTTTGATGATTTGAAAGCTCACATCTATTGGGTATCACTAAATTTGAAAGCATTTTTATTCTTTGTTTTGAAATACTCTATGTTGTTTTAGCCAACCGGATGATTATTAAACCATGAGCCAAACCATAAATTATCACCTCTTTTGACTATCACCTCTTTTCCTACGTCCCTCACACCTGCATCCAATAAATTATCACTTTGAAATTTCTAATTCTTTGCTTGAAGAGTTTTTCTTTTTCAGCAAGTTTAACACATATTGTATATTATTCAAGTTTGACATTAATGATCAGATTAACAAACTTGACTCTTTTAATCGGTTTTTTATATACTATTTAAATCATTTTTTAATTTTAATTAAATCTCCATATTTTTATTAACCTAATCATGCACATATGTCAATAATAACCAAATTTGAATATTTTTTGGTTAATTGCTTATGATAAACTTATTTTTTTTATTTAATTTATTAATTTTGACAATATTTTACAGGAATTTGACTTTTGATGAATAATTAAAGAAAAGAAAATATTTAAAGCCAAAAAGTAGATAGATGGTAATTGAATAAGAATTATATTATATATTTTTTTGTTCTTAACACAACAAAATAGAAAATGAAAGATAAGTTGGTTTAATTTGTTTTATAATTATTTTTTAAATTTTATTAATATACCTTATTCTTTATTGTCTACAATAACTTTCGATTTATATAAAATGTTTTTTTAAACACAATTTAAATAAAATGCTATTGCTTCATTCTAATTTAATGTTGTTAATTTAGGAGGGTGTATTCAATTAGAATTTCAAAAGACTTTTAATGAGTTTTTTTAAGTGGATGGCTTTTGGAGGTTTCATGGGCTTTTATAGATTTTACAGAATTATGAAAAACTTTCATAGACTTTCATTTTAAAAGAATTTTATAGGCTTTCAATTCAAACGACTTTCAGTGACTTTCATTTAAAAGACTTTCATAGACATTTATAAACATTTATTGATTTTTAAATATGATGGATATTTTATTTTAGCAAAATTATATAGATTTCTCATATTAATAAAAATATATTTTTTTAAAAGAATAAAAAAAATCATTGTTAATTAAACTTGACAAAAGCATTCTTGCCTATATATGTGGTTTTATAATTTTTATTTGTAATTTTATTATATTTTGCATCATAAAGATATTATGCACCTAATTTCTTTTTAATAATTAATCAAAATTTTATTTGTTTTTTTTTCAAGTAATCAAAATATTATAAATTTTCTTTTAAAACAAATGTAGCAAATCGACAATAACATTAACGTTTACATGTCTATACGAAAGTATGACAATGGGAATAAAAAATCTACCTAAAATTAATTCAAGTTACTAAAAATAAAACATAAAAACCACACATAGTTGTTGAATAAGATTCATGCCTAAAAGTGGGTGGTTTGATATTGATCATAATTACATGGAGTCACGCTCATATGAGACTTTGATTATGGTATATTGACATGATTGAGTAATGATTTTTGTCATTTATTATTTTTAATTAACATAAATGAAGTTCATTTGATTTGTTTCGGTGTTATTTAGTTGATTTGAAAATAGAAGTAAAAAAAATTGAAATCTCTCGTCCTTAATTGCATAGCCTATGGAGATTTGTTTTATATTATTTTTTAGTTAATTTTTTTGTTATAGATTTTTAATGTTTGTATTTTTTTTATAATGTTTATTCATTTTAAAAGTTATTCATTTTGTTTTATTTGTAAAATTTGTTAAGAATATGTGTTCTTTTACTGGAAAATATAACATATGTTTGATGGTTAATGTTTTTCAAAGAGTTTTATGTTTTTCTTCTAAAGTAGAATTCTTTCTATTTAAAAAAAAAAAAATCATTCAAAGTCTTTGGTAAGAATGAAAGACAAATTGTAAGATTTGTTATAACTAAAAGTTATTAAAAGTCATTGATATTTAGAAGTCGTTAAAATTTTGAATAACTCATAACTTTCATAGACTGTTAAAACGTCTTGATTGAATATCACATGACTTTTAAATAATTTTTTAAAGTCTATAAAAATATGTATTGAATACCTTATGAATTTTATAGAGTCTTTAAAAGTCTACATTGAATACACCCAAACTTTCTAATCTCATAAAAGTCATTAAGAGCTCGTTTGTCACACCGTATTGGATTGTATTAAACTGTATTATCATTAATACAAATCTGTGTTTAGTAATACACTGTATTAGATCGTATTAGGTTATTAATATATGACTTTTTTGTATTTAATTATATTATAAAAATATAACATTTTAAAAAAATACTTAATAATTAATTTTAAATATCCTTACTATGAATAAATCAATAAATATTTTTATATAAAAATCAATAAATATTTATTTTAATTGAAACAAAAAATTTAAATAAAATTTTCCTATGTATTTTGAAATTATAAAAAAAAAATATTAACAACATAATATATATTTTATCAATATTCTATATTCATTGAAAAAAATATGTTTTTTCTAATACAATATAACCTAATACCACCAAATATAATGTATTAGTTAATACGGTGTTTGTTGTATTAGGCAATTAAAATGTATTAAAATAGTACAATGCAGGGTTTGCACCAAACACTATATTGTACTAATTTAGTACATTTTAATTGCCTAATATAATACAATACTGCCAAACAAACGAGGCCTAAAAGTCTTTTGAAATCCTAATCGAATATAGCCCCTTAGTTTTTTCTCCTGGATTGAGTTGGTCAAATCAGTGCCGGCCCTGGGACTGGTGCACCTGCCCTGGGCCCAAGGCCAAGATATTTTTTAAATGAAAAACTGATTTGTTGGGTCAAATATTTTTTTTAATAAAAGGGCCCAATCAGATGTTTAAAAAAAGGGTCGATCACTTATTTACTTGTTTTTTTGGTACTCATTGATGGGCCAATTTTTATATTTCAGACCGGCCCAATATTTTGCTTTGAAAAAGCCCAAAAACCTTAGAAAAACAAACACTTAAAGTCTTCAAGCCCAAATGTGCTTAAAAGTTCAGATAAACAAAATTTCAAATTATAAATTTTTTGATACTGGTACAGTATAAACTATACAGTATATATTATAAAAAAAAACATATTATATATATTCATATGGAATTGAAAAAAATGGCCCATTTTAAATTTTTCACCTCAGGCCTCCAAAAACTTGGGATCTGCCCTGGGTCAAATGAGTTAGTAAATTTTATTGAAAGCAATATCCTTCACAAATTAACGAAAGGATGTTGCTTTAGTAAAACCCGGCTACTGGTTGCCAACTATAATATTACAACGAGGTCAATCTCATTTCATACTTTTACGACACCATTAATGATTATGATGAATACAATTATAAATAATAAGAATGATATTTTATGAAAATATAAATACTGTATAGTAAGTTAGAATTCGGATTGATTTGATCTTTTTTCTAACCTTACCTAATTTCATAACACATCAGTATTGTAATGAATGAGTGATTAATATGTGATTGATTTTCATAATCACTTTATCAACAACCAATCATATACTTTTAAAATGTCAGGTAGAGGATCCGAATCCAGTAAGTAAAGACTTTAAATTTTGATACAATTAATTAAATTTATGGAGTTTTTTTATTAAAATTTAGAATCATTTTTCTAAATAAAATTTTAAATTAAAAAACAGTAAAAAAATAATAATTTTAAAATTAAGATAATTTAACAAATTAAAACCGGTTTTTATTTAAAATTTAAAAATAGTAAAAAAAATATTTAGAAAATGAAGATGATTTAAAATTTTAAAAATAGTTTCTTATTTTAATTTTTTAACTTGTTCTTTTGAATTTATACGGCTCTCGATGTATTTACGCCTTTACATGTAATATTGCTCGTATTCCATCCAAGTGCAATTAATTAATGAAACTATTTTTTAATATTTTCCTTTTCTTTTCATTTTACACATGGCTCTCATCTATGTTAAATCATCAAATTTGCATGGAAAATTACATTTCCATCCCTGTACTATATCTTATTCATTTTCAACTGATGAAATGCATAGAAAATTACAATCTGTTCCCTTTAAATCACAATAAATTTAGTTTTAGGCTACTATACAGTTCCATCTATGTTACTGTTACTAAGACCTATCTACTAAGTAATCATACAAACTCGAAGAGTTGTACTTTTCGACTTTCAATATAAATATAAGAGATGTAATTGAAATCTTACTAAACTCTGTCTATTCATTACGTATATAAACTTTAAGATTGTAATTTTACTTTTAAAGAAACTAAAAAAAAAAAAAACAAATGCTATAATTAAAAAGCAAAAGCAAAAGCAAAAGTGCAAAACTCTCTTTTTGATAGAGTTCTCAATGTAATATTGCCCGTATTCCATCCAGGTGCAATGAAATGGGAAGTTAATAGGTCAAATCAATGGCTCAATTAATTCTCTAAAATGGATTTATTACTATTAAGAAGAGTCAATCTCCAAAGCCATCCGTTACTTTCACAGTTACTACAGAAATCGACACTCTTTTGTCTACACAATTCTAGCAGTAATCACACAATCGTAAGCTCACCGATATTCTCCACTCAAAAGCAGAAGAATCTATCATTTGTGAAAGCACTTTCTACAGAAGCAGAAGCACCACCAAATATGGTCAAGGCCATTAGGGTTCATGAACTCGGAGGACCTGAGGTCTCTTTCTTTCTTTCTCTTCTGCTCTGTTTTTTTTTTTTTGGTTTAAATAAGTTCATGATAAAATTATGACAACCCGTATGATTAATTCGTGTAAAGTATGGAACCCATTTCAAGGTTTGGTTATGAGATTTTAGAATTTTGTTCTATTGTCAAATTGTGGCTCTCTAGAATCATATATGATGTCATTTGGTGGAGTCATAGTAACTTATAATGTCATTATATTGGTTTCCAAGATTAGATTATAGTAAAGTATGGAACCCATTTCAAGTTTTAGTTATTAGATTATAGTTGTATTGTCAAATTGTGATTCTTTAGAATCATATATGTTGTTGTGTGGTGGAGTTATAGTAACTTATAATGTGATTATATTTGTTTCCAAGATTTGAGGTACTAGTTGTGATTTACTTGAATTGAATTGTGGGGAGTGAGAGATCATTTTTAGTTTTTTATAATTGGATTCTTTCTGGATATAGCTGATTACTTGTTTGTGTGTAATGGCGACAGGTTCTTAAGTGGGAAGATGTGGAAATAGGGGAGCCCGGTGACGGTGAGATACGCGTGAGAAACAAAGCAATTGGGCTTAATTTCATTGATGTGTACTTCCGTAAAGGAGTTTATAAGGCTACTACAATGCCCTTCACTCCAGGTTCGGTTCTGTTCTTTTGATGTTTAGTAGTGTGTAAAATGAAAAATTTGAACGAAGTGATTGCTGCACATTGTGTGAAGTTATTAAATTTGACATAACATGTAATTCATATGATAGTTGGATGAACTATATATGCTTTCAGTGATGATTGTCATTGCGGGTTATGTGTACATATGAAGCAACGATATGCTAGTCATGAATTGTTGCAAATGAAATCTGCTGCGAAGGTTGTAAACAACTTTTGTTCTTCTATTGTAGGTATGGAGGCTGTTGGAGAGGTAATAGCTGTTGGCCCTGGACTGACCGGTAGAAAAGTTGGAGATCTTGTGGGATATGCCGGCAATCCAATGGGTTCGTATGCTGAAGAGCAGATCCTTCCTGCAAACAAAGTTGTGCCTCTTCCTCCTTCTATTGATCCTATTGTTGCAGCATCTATCATTCTTAGGGTATGACAGCTCAGTTTCTACTACGCCGTTGCTTCAAGGTAGGTTCCACTGCATATGCATCCTTTAGCATTTTCTTTTTAGCAAGTTTCAGATAGATATGAAATAGTTTTCTACTATGAAAACGTAAATGATATAAAAAAATCATGTCAGATTTATCCTTTAAGAATTCATACTTGGATGGTGTGGAGTTATGTTTGGTCATTCTATCAATGCATGTACATGTCAATTTACATTGAAAGAAAGTTATCGTCACAAATATACATGGCATCAGTCATTTACATTACGTTCACTTAGAGAAATGGAAAAGAGAGTAATTAGTTAAGATTATTATTTCTTAACGAATTTCTTCACAAATTGGAGGTCTCTATCGATTACTCTTTGTAATTTTTGAAAATTGTGACTTAATTTATTCTCTAAGAATGTACTGCTTGTCTTAGTAATTAATAATAAGGTCTTAGTGCTATCATCATGATAGCAATTCCCAAACTGAGAGAGTACGTTTGGTACTTCTTTTCCTGATTTTATTCCAGCTTAAAGGCACAATTATAGTGTCATGATTAAATGACATGTTGGGATTCTCTTGTATGTAGGTTGAACCTGGACACACGATCCTTGTCCATGCTGCTGCTGGTGGGGTTGGATCTCTATTATGCCAATGGGCAGATGCCCTTGGTGCAACTGTCATTGGCACCGTTTCAACAAAAGAGAAAGCAGCTCAAGCCAAGGATGATGGATGTCACAATGTTATAATCTACAAGGAAGAGATTTTGTTACCCGTGTCAATGAGATAACATCAGGCAAAGGGGTTGATGTTGTCTATGATTCTGTCGGAAAAGACACCTTTCAGGTAATGTGACTCTATTCTCTCTATGATAAACAGAAACGATAGTGATCCATAGGGCATAGCACATAAGTAGTAATTTTACAGTTTTTCATATCATATTACATTAGTATTCAAGGGTACATCTGTTCTGAGATAATTAATTTAGATCAATTAATAAAGGTCTAGTAAGTAGACTTGAAAAATCCCATTTCCCCGCAAAAGTGTATAGTTATGGGCAGGCAAACCCAATGATTCATTATTATTTCTTTATTTGTTTCATTAGGTCAGGCAAACCAAATTTGTTTCCACAAGTTGTTCTTGGTCCAATGTTGATAAAATGAACCCAGATTGACCCTTGTTGGTCTGTAATGAGTTCTCCGGTTGATTGCCCTAGTTAGTACCAACTCTACTTGATCTTTCTTACCCAAAAACTCCTCTGAGAAAGAGTTTTTTAACATGGAAGTTTTATCATATATAGGGATCACTGGAGTGCTTAAAGATTCGTGGCTACATGGTGAGTTTCGGGCAGTCATCAGGCACTCCAGATCCAGTTCCATTATCAGCACTAGCACCGAAATCTCTCTTCTTAACAAGGCCTTCTCTTATGCATTACACTACAAATCGAGATGAGTTGCTGGAAACTGCTGGAGAAGTATTTGCTAATGTTGCATCGGGTGTCTTGCGGGCTCATGTAAATCACACATACCCTCTGTCGCAAGCAGCACAAGCTCATGCGGACCTCGAAAGCCGCAAAACATCCGGGTCAGTCGTGCTGCTACCATGAAGCAGCAGAACAAGTCCTCAACTGGTGTTCAACTGTTGATGTGAGTAAAGAGAAATTGTGCTAGCAATAAATATATGTAAAATTCACAATATTTGACTGGTGTTTGCAATTGCTAGTTCTAGTGGTTGATGATTTCACCTCATAGCCTCAAGATTGTTGGATCAAATCGATGGATTTCTTTAAAATTACTATTGCTGTGGTAATCCTCGGGTTAAATGCAGGTTAAAATCCAATCAAATGCAATTCAGTGCAAGCAAGTCGACGCCATATTTAGCTATATATTTATGTACATGAACGTATAGGTTTTTTTTTTTTTTTTTTCTGAAAATTCATAAGATCATAGTCAAGTTAAATGAATTTTACAACTTATTTAAAATCCATCATGATAGTTTGAAATTATATACTAACAGAATTAATTGATAAAAAAAAAGTTGGATTAATTGTTTAAAAAGATATATATATTTCTAAAATAATACAACATTTGTAATAAAAATTCGAGAGTGAAAATTTTCGGATATGATGAGTCTAGTCGTCCACCCATGTCTCTATCTACAACCTTTTGGGTACTAGATACGCAGTCCGAATGTCTACTATGGCCGAATGTCTACTTCTTTCACATCTGCTCGTAAAATGCGTATAATTGGACTTGAACTAACTAACACTAACATGGAAGGGGATCTGAATGATTTTAATTTATAACTAAATAATTTATATACATTTATAATTTTTTTTTTGAAACATGTACATTTATAATTAATTTATATATATTATTGACTTAAATTTATTAATAATAAGAAAGGAAAAAATATAAAGCCTGTGTGATTTTTTTTTTCTTTTTTACTTTCTTTTGTGGGCTGAACTAAGATAGGCTGTTATGGATCAGATTTTGATTCGGGGCCAACTGGCCTTTCGGGTCAGGACTCAGGATATGAGTTGCAGCAGTTGCCCGAAAACGACCCTACCCGAACCCAGATTTATAAGTACAAGTGTATAACCAGTCTCCGTCCTTACAGAGAACCGAGTTAACTCAGATGATTCAAAGTACGACTCAATAACTTGAAAACAAATCTCGAATAGCCAAAATCAGTCAAGGTCTCACGATTTTCTTTTCCTTATTCGATTCAATTGTTCTACGAAATATCCGTACGAATTCTTACAACAATATCGTGTAATCTATTCTGTTTTGCAGATTGGAAGTAAACAACAATATGGCAGCAGTGATAACGAAATTCTTCATTGCATCGATGATCATGTGGATAGCTCCTTTAGCTATTTTATTTGGCTTCAACAATAAATTGCTTCCAGGTAAGATCTCGCATCATCTTATATAATCTTATTTTTACTTTATTTTTATGATTTTGGGTGTTTAGAAATCGTATTTTGGAAGCTTTTTTGTTTTTTATTTTATTTGTTTATTACAAATTTTTCCTTTGATGGAAATATTTTGATTATCTTGTTTGCTGGATGTATTCTTCCAGAATTCTGCCTACATTTGCATTAAATGATTTAAATGTGTTCTTCCTTTTAAGGTTTTTTTGAAGAGTTTATTATTCAGAAACTTTAGCTTAGATTAAGTAATTGAGTTGCAACTCTTGTTTTAGATGAATTTCAATGGAAGTTAGAAGTGTTACTATTCTAAGGTATTAGTAATCTACTAGGTGTACCCAAAATCCTTTGTTTTCGAATTCAACGGGTGTTCAATGGGTATGTCTATGCATTAGAGAAAGGGCTCCTCCTAGAAGTTGTTTTGTTACTCGTCGGTGGTGAAACTTACTTTAGTGAGGCCTCTATGTTTGGGATGATCAATTGAAAACTATTGATACCATCAGTCCATCATTGATCGCATTTATCTAATGCAAATTTCATTAGAAGGGTATTGTCCTTGGAAAGTGTCTCTTGGAGAGAGGAAAACCAAGAGATTTTGAAGTTCTAATGCCTTCAAACGGGTCGTGGGAGATAGTTAAATCTGAGTGTGGTTGATCCACATCTAGGCCTAGTCGATCTCTATAGCTATTAGCCACTCTGTATTTGTGTAGTGCGACTCCCTTCTATCAACTCTATGCGCAAACTAACAATCTCACGATTAGGGTGATAATATGTGGAGAGCATTATACACTTCCTTTAATGCTTCCAAAAGAAGTCCAATTTTGAAATAATTATGCAACGGTTTCTGCTCTCGACCTTGAAGCTGTAGACATGCGTCACACTGACCCAGCATATGTTGTTGACCAGTCTCCTTAATAGTTTCACCCTGTTTTAAATTCTTTTTAGTCAATGGACATTGAGTTATGCCCTATAGTTTAATGCCCGTGCTATGCTTCTGGCAACTTGCCTGTTTGTATTATCAGAGTTTAAGATCAAATCAGCTTATTTGTATCATAGGAATTTGTTTTGATGGACTAATTGGCTACATACTTGTTTCAAATCTCTTTCTTGAAAATTATCATATTCTACATAAAGCACAACACTTAGATGCTGATAAAGTTTCCATGTGACGCGATTAATTAAGTTCTTCAAATTACATAATGCAAATGAATTTTTACCATTAGCAAGAGTTGTTGTGCTCCCCCATCTTCCATACTAAATCCTTGTAAATTATTAAGATCCTTGTATAGTGGTACTAGCTCAAGTTTTCTATTCTTTAAGACAAATACTCCAGGAAATACTTAAAGTCAAACTCTAAAATGGATCATTCAGTCCACAACTAGAAGGTGGTGGTTTTTTTGTTCTCTAAACATTATTCAAATATCATTTATTTGATGTCAGTCGTCATAAGTTTCTTCATTGTATTGTAAGATTTGAGTACGAGAGTTGCTTGTTCATTGTAATTATTTTTCCTGACAGGTTCGACCGATTTGTCTCCTTACTCCAAGACACTGTTGAGTGGATTCCTCGCTGTGATATCTGTCAATATAGTTATCGTATTCTACATTTATATGGCACTGAAGGAACCTTCAGACAAACATGAGCCGGATCCTGCATTTCTTGCTGAGGCCAAAGCTAGTGTAAACCAGTCTACCTGATAAAGCTGAAAGTTCTTCCGAGTCCCTTAAGAAACAAGAGTAGAATGGCCAAAGCCTTGATCAATCTGAGAAGGATCAAGGAGTATCAATCTGAAAATCAATAAAAGAAGTATATTCTGCTGTAGATTAGATTTTTTTTGTCGCCGGTTATGTTAAGCTATGTTTTGAATTGCTTTGCTTATAAAATAATCCGCTTTTAGCTTAACTTAAGGAATAATTAACTTACAAAATAAGTCGATAAGTGATTGGTAAATCGACTTTATAAATAACCAATTTATGAAAAAAAAAGTATGGAAAAAGTGTTTGGTAAACTTTAATTGATTATGGAAAATATCTAAAATGGACATAATTGTTAAAATGTAATATATTATTCAATTTTTTTTACTACATAATTTTTTTTGTTTTTTATTTAAATTAAAAATACATATAAAATGCATAGGACATATATATATAAAATATAATTTTTAAAAAATATTCTACTGAGTTAATTCAGTCATCACAATACCAATTTACTGAGTCAACTTGGTATTCTCATTATATATATGCTGAGACAACTCACTCACTCAAGAAGCCATTAATGGAATCTCTGCAACTCAAGCCCCAAATCTACCACTGTTTCCCGCTCCACCAGATTCTCCACCGAGGTCATCGCCATTTGTCATCCCTAGTCGTCGACATCGTCTCCCTTACTGCCGACATTGTCTCTTTTGCCGCCGACTTACAAGTTGAAATCGTGAGATCTGGTCCCGAATTCGTTGTGAAAATGGAGGAGGAACCTCATCCATCACCGTAGTAGAACTAGCATCTCTGGTGCGACGAAATCGACGATCAACTTCGTCAATGGTAGCTGACCAACAGATTCGTGATTTCAATCGCGAAACGAAGAAGGTAGCTAGCCGTCGACTTCAACAACTTGGATGACTTCGACTTCCTCCGATGACTTTGACGTCGCCGATGGTAGCTGGCTGTCCTCCGGCCTCCGTCGTCGATGATGGCTATCACCATACGATTTAACAAAAAAATTATTTTTTAATATTTTTAATTTTTCAATGTTTTAAAATATTATTAATTCAAAAAAAATATCAATATTAAATAAAGGGGTATTATTGTCTTTATATTAAAATAGTAGGGACATTATAGACATTCTAAGGATAAGAAGTCAGCTTCTCCAAAAATCAGTTTGGAAAAACAACCCCCACCCAACTTCTCAAAAGCGGTTTATTGAAGGAGCAATTTATAAAATAAATTGTTTTTGAGTAATTTACCAAACACTCATTTGCTCAAAAATTGAGAAATAATCACTTATTTCTCAAACAAAAGCAACCACAAACATAGATTTAATATCATTGTACGATTTTAATGTTAAATAATACAAATTTATGAAGATGTATGATGTTGTACTCATAGGGCATGTTTGGTGCACGTACTATACTGGATTGTATAGGATTGGACTGTACAATATTGGATTGGATTACATTTAGTACTATCATATGTTTGGTATTGCATCGCACTGTGCCGTATTGTGTAATAGTACTATGTGTTAGTGCAAGATCGTACTGGACTGTATAATATTATTATTATTAATTAAAACTAATATTTAAATTTTAAAAATTTATATTGATAAAAGATAATATAAGCATGAAATGGTTTAATAAAAATCAGTTTGGAAAAACAACCCCCACCCAACTTCTCAAAAGCGGTTTATTGAAGGAGCAATTTATAAAATAAATTGTTTTTGAGTAATTTACCAAATACTCATTTGCTCAAAAATTGAAAAATAATCACTTATTTCTCAAGCAAAAGCAACCACAAACATAGATTTAATATCATTGTACGATTTTAACGTTAAATAATACAAATTTATGAAGATGTATGATGTTGTACTCATAGGGCATGTTTGGTGCACGTACTGTACTGGATTGTATAGGATTGGACTGTACAATATTGGATTGGATTACATTTAGTACTATCATATGTTTGGTATTGCATCGCACTGTGCCGTATTGTGTAATAGTACTATGTGTTAGTGCAAGATCGTACTGGACTGTATAATAATATTATTATTAATTAAAACTAATATTTAAATTTTAAAAGTTTATATTGATAAAAGATAATATAAGCATGAAATGGTTTAATAAAAATATTAGTCGTACAACAATCATAATATGAAATCAAAATATATTTAATAACTAAAAAAAAATCATAGTATGAAATCCTTAACATTTCCATGCATAATAAATTAATATAATCTCATACATTTCCAACTAAATTGAATTTTTTTAAAATTCAGATTTCCTCTGTTTTGGTTCATTTTTAAGACTTGATTTTGATGAATTGTTTCAAAAATTAATATGTTTTCACAGCAACCATGGAGAAAATATTGACAAAAGCAAGTGAAAGGAAGTATAATCCATATAGAATCAATCTTAAATCTCCATAAATAAAACTTCAAAAATTATTAACTTAATACCCCTGCGGACTATCCACTCATTATACATTTGCAAAGTCAAGTGTCTTCTCCATGTAGTCCATTGTTCTGATCCTTCGGTTGTCGCTATTGTATCACCAACTTCATCATCATGTTCATCGCTCTGGATCTCATTTAATTCACGCTCTAATGGATCCACAGACATTTCTCTTCTAATGAGGTTATGTAAAAGACAACAAACAGTAATTATGCGACATTGTATATTAATTGGATAGAAAGACGGACTTCGCAAAATCCCTCATCGCATCTTCAACAAACCAAAACACATCTCTATAACATTCCTTGCATATGCATGTTTCATGTTGAAAAACTCCTCATAATTTTGAGGTGATCATCCTTCTTTCCATTTGGATAGATGGTACATTTTTCCTCTATATGGTGCAAGAAATCCCTCACAATTTTTGTATCCACTATCCACAAGGTAATAATATTCTAACAATTAATTTAAGGAAGAAAATCTTAATTAGTATAATAAAAAGCATATTTCTAAAACTAAAACAAACAGCATGTCTCGAGTACAAACTTCTAGAACATTTGCTGCAATCTCACCTTTCCGTGTGTGATATCTTGGCCTATCCCTTTCAGGCACACAAACCTTAATATACGTATTATCTAAAGCCCCTGAGCAATTCTATACAATGAACAAATACACATCATAAGGAAAATCAATAAATTGTATAGATCTAACTTATGCTAATTAATTATTATAACTTATACTAAATATTAACATACCTTAAACCATTTTCATTTTGTATCGGTGCAATTATCATGAACATGTTCTGGCATCCTTAATAGACAATCTTGTAGCTGCAAAACTCCACTTAACACCGCATTAAAATACCTACTAACAGTTTCTCCTGAACGCTTGAACCTATTATGTATGGTGCGATTCTTATGGGCAAGTATGTGTAAGAAAATACACACTTGCTCTTCAACTGTGACCGAACCATCTTGTTTTATCTTACCATCCATCCGAAGTAATTCACATACTATTTCAAATGTTCTTCCATCCATTCTTAGTTGATTAATACATTCGGTGTCATTGTTCCCTATGATACTATCTAAATTAAGCAATCGAGTCTCATGGCTCATCAACCTGCTACCTTAGCATTTTTCTTTCATAGTATTCTCGATACACCTCATACATCGATAATAGCATCATCATAGCTACATATATCATTTCTAAATGCCACAATTCCAACGTCATGTACAAGATATATCTTATCCTTCGATCCATTACTAATATAAAAACACAAGAAAAACCATACTAACAGTTAAAATCTCACATGACAACCAAACAATTTACATTTGGGATACATCATTATCATAAAGATATTTACAGAGATATATGTTATTTGCAGTCACAATGGAACTTTTTTTTTTAAAACAAGTCACAGTAGAACTAAACTATACATACATACATACATAGAAATTATTTATTGTATTACATAAAGAAGAAAAAGATAAAGAATACTATAGGAAAAAAATACAGTCAAAGTAAGACATGTTTGATACTATGCATATAATGAACTCACTCAAATATTTTAACTATATTCTAGTTCTACTACGATTTGAATGTTCTTGAAGATCATATGTCAACTATATCTATGTCTTTAAAATTCACATCATCAACTCTTCAACAACTCCCAAATGTTTCTAAACCCCAATCTACTTTATGATCTTAAAAATTCCCGTCACATCACATTCTTCAAGAACTGGCTGACCCCATATATAATTGCTTAAAAATTCATGATTTTTAATCTACCAAACAAATTCAATAAATCAGCTTGTGTAAGTGACTTCCATAACTATACATTTCAAATAACCTGCATTACTACACATATATAATTGCTTTAAAATTCATGATTTTTAAGTATGACAGGTCAAAGCATTACTATAATTTAGCTTTTTCCATGTATGACACTATGTATAGACAAGAATTCAATGGTGGGTCAGGCTAAGGACAATTGGGTATCTTTTATAATGATTTTAGATATTGCTTAACGAGGGAATACGTTTCCACTATGCTATCTTCCAATTACATATTGTTTACTGGGAAGATTTCCTGTGACTGGAGCACCTACTTGGTATCAAACAGAGATTATTTTGAATTCAATGGATTGGATTTGGAAGGAAGCAAGGATCGTGGTGATTGGTGAGGTAAAGCTGCGAAAACACAAGAGAAAAAAAAGGCAGAAAAAATACAAGAGGAAAAGAGAAGAAGAAGGCTGAAGAAACAAAAGAGAAAAATGCACATAAAAACACAGTTGGTCTGGGTTTGGTCTAGGTTTGGATGAAAATTTAAAATGATACAACATCTCAGTATTTTATCAAACACCTTACACACACAATGTTAATTTATACAATCAAACACATTTTAAACATATATGTAAGTAGATAACAAAATTAGCAACAAAATCCAATAAATACATAATTCAAAGTTGTTCTAACCTGATTCCGTGATTTCTAACTTCCAGTTTATGATTGAAGATTGACTAGAATGAAATCGAATGTGAAATGAGAAGTTGCAGATCTGATATGGAGAAAAAAGCTCAATCTGGTCTTGGATCAGTTGATCTACAAGAGAGATTGCAATCTCAGTTTTTCATTTTTTCTTTTCAATTTTTTCTTTTCTCTCAAAAGTACCGGAATTTCAAAATATGAAAACAAAATATTGTCAGGTTGAGTCCAACATGTAGTCCTGTCCAGCTGAGTACCACCCTTCCCCATCCGATTGTTTAATCCGTCTATGACCGGACAAAAATTTGAACCGGATAAAATAATACATGTTGAAAATTTTACCAAATACCGGACAATACTAATTTAGTACTGTCCGGTCCCCGTATTTGGTCCAATACAGCGTAACAAATACGCACATAATGTATTTATGGTGTTTTGATGAATTGAAACTTGATATTATGTTGTTCAATCATCTTTTGAGAATTACTATGTAATATCATATTTTGAGACCTTGTACTAGCAATAAATACTTTTAAAATTTAGTTTACAATAAATAATATATACACTCATGCTGTGTTTTGAAAGCTGGAAAACATGTGGGTCACTTGTGCGGCTACCATGTCTCAATCTCTCAAAACTGTCTGTTTTTCTCTTTATAGGAGCCACACAGACACTTTGGTTTTTTCAATTATCTTTTGAGAATTGTATCCCAAAATTACCTTAGTAAGAGAAGAGACCTTGTACTTGCAATAAATATACAAAATTTTCGTTGTTTTTTTCAATTGTGGTCGATATTACAATGATTATGTATTAGTGCAATAGTTTCACATAATGCGGTACAACCAAATAGAGTGTGGGGGTGTTGGTTGAATTCTAGTGCATTTTATTAACATTCAATCCAATTCAATATTTAATTGATCAATTATTGATTGGGTTAAAAAAATTAATTTTTTAATCTAGTATGTCAATTCAATTTAAAATGAAATGAAATTTTATACAATATAACTAAATTTAAATTAAGTAAACTAATTCAAACTCAAATTTACTTCAGTTGGAATAGTTAAATATTTTTTTAATAATCGACTCAATAAATTTCTATTGTTAAGTTTTATTTTAAAAAAATGTCAAAACCATATTGAAATATTTTTTATAAAAAAATGGGAATGAAAAATATATAAATAAAAGCACAAATTATTCTGATTATTCATGTTTGTATGTTGTTGTAGTATTGTCAAGATTTTTTACTCTTGGGAGAGCAATTACATCAAAATCAAATCCATATTTCAATAACCATTTAATTATAATTTTGTTTAATCATGAACATGCACTTAATTTAACAATGCACCACTCACCACACCCCACTCACTCCTCAAATTAACCCACAAATAACAACCAATAAAATACTGTCAAATCACCACTAGTTTAATTCACTGATCATTTATTGGTCCAACTAGTCTAAACTCTTCACAACCCTTCCATTGTCCACACTCTTTCTTACGACCAGACTTCAGTCTTCACTCAACTAAACGTATAAAAACTTGCCGGCACGGCCCATTAAGGCCCGGCACGACAAATCTGTGATGCTTTAGCTTGTTATGTCGTGCCGATACGCGAAGGTGTAAAAACGTACAGACACGGCCCACTAAGGCCCGGCACTTTAGGCCCGTGATGTCTTAGTGTGCCGTGCCGTGCCGACACGTCTGTTGAGTACGAAATGTTGGAAAAGGTTTGAATATTTGAACTTTTTGTACATTTCTGGCTGATATAATTGTTTGGCTTGGTTGAGGTTGTGCATTTGATATCGAAATCTATAGTGAGTTAATTGTATTTTAAATTGTGAGCTTATTTGAGTATAGAATAAAAGTAATTGTTTGGTTAGGCCGTTGAATTGAAATAGTACTAATTATCAAGTACTGAGATCAGATGAAATGAAAGCTTAAATTAGACTACTGAAGAATTGTTGTTAGCATTTTCTTTTCTGCTTTTATTTTATTACAATTGGTTTCGTTAACTTAGAAATTCACTTTGTTGTTTACAGACGATAATGTACTGAAATCCGTTAAGAACCTCTAAAATGTATGGTGTGGCGGGAACAATTAGACAGATAGCAGGTACTTCTTGCTTCATATAAATTCAAATACCCAATTTAATATAATTGCAGAGATATGGAGACATTGTTGATTACATTTGTTGATTACTAATGAAACTTTTCCATTGGAATTTAACAAGAATGATCAAGGATACCATTCCTGCCTTTTGAGTGCATTGATTGTTATAATTCTAACGATTCATTGTAATATAATCTTATTGTTAACAGCCTTTTTGGCGATGGTTCAAAGAAGAATTTTCCTTCCTTATCAAGGCCGCTTCAAGAAGAGGAACGCTGTAGGAAGGAGGAAAGCATCGGGTTGGCTTCTGATTGGGCCGGGATCGGGGCCATCACGGTCCCCTGGTACCGGAAAGCATCGGTTTCCTGATCAGATAATCTCGATGCTCCACAGCATGCCATTACCTTGGAACCTAAGAGTCTTTGTACCGTGACACCTATTACCTGGTGCCCAGGTACCGCGATACCAGTAACATAGTACCTAGGCACCGTGCTACCTATCATGGACTGATCCAATAAACGCATCATGTCAATGAGCACAAAGAACGATAACAAATGAGCTCCAGCGAGCTAAGAAGGAAACCTCTCCAACAGAAATGGACAGGTATACCAAAGATCCTAGAACAGTGTCTCAACCGAGGAAAAGAAGATAATATTCATCCCCAACAAGGCAGAAAAGAAAGTTGACATCTTTCCCAAATTAAGGCGCAAATAAGAATTCCAAATAAACGAAAACTACAATGTAATTGAAGGGAATAATTCTCGTGCATGTATACAGCCTAAATCAACGCTAATTAACACCAAATCAGGGTCTCCGATGATTACAGATCAATCAACGAGATTTTCAAGGATTGACTGGAGGAATTGAGGACCATAAATACATTGACAATGGACAAAACAAGGGATTAAAAATCTAGAGAGTTTTTTCCACTTATCGACTAACACGAGTTCGCTATCACCTATTGTGTAAAAGTGAGGATAAGAGAGTCCAGAGAGACCAAATTTGACATGTATTGTACTTGCAATTTCTACCATCAATAATACAATCCTTAATGTTTTATTTCCCCCCTACATGTTGTGTTATTCACCGTTTCATTCACATTCGTATCTCGATACCTGGTGGTATCGACCTCGTCGCGATCTCCCAGATTGCAGCACGAGGGTGTTGATCGAAATTCTACGCTTAAACGAATTTTCGGTTAACACTTATAAAGTTCAACCCAACGTAATCTTCTCAGGCTTTTGTGTTTGCTAGCAAATTTATAGGGCTCATATTTAAAAAAGTCCAAAAGGTCCAAAAAGTCTTGAAATAAAGTCTAGATAGTTCGCTCGAAAATGTAGTAAAAAAGGAAATAAAGTTTCAAAATTGTAGAGTAATACAATTATTTGGATGATTGAGATGGATTCTTTTTATCATGTGAGCTCTGTTGAGTACGAAATGTTGGACGAGGTTTGAATTTTTGAACTTTTTGTACATATCTAGCTGATATAATTGTTTGGCTTGGTTAAAGTTGTGTATTTGATATCAAAATCTATAGTGAGTTAATTGTAGAACAAACAAACCAACATATAACCAACCACAAACAAGAAAGAAACAGAACGAGGCAAGCAAGCCGGCCAAAAACTAGCAAATGACATCAACCTTGAAAAACAACACTACCCCGCAGCCTAGCAAAAACAGGCCGTCACAGACACCACCCTCAGCCCTAAACGCCAACGACAAAAACTAAAAAAGAAGAAATCAACTAACATACATCTCTAAAATGTCCCCTTCCATGTTGGAACCTTTCTTCGCAAGCGAATCCGCAAAGGAACTTTGAGCATTGGAATTTGAAAATCTTGGGTTGTTAGAGAGAAATCAGAGAATCTTGGATGTTAACCATGCTTATTAAGATTGAGAATATTGGGTGGTTAATGGATGAATATGATGTTGTGTTTGAAAAAGACGAGCATTGAAAAAGGCATGTGACCATTGATAGCTATCATTACAAACAATTGGGAAAATCATTAGATAACCAGTGAAGTTTGCACAACCAAGACCATTAGAGGCAAGTAATTTGGAGGAGCTCCAACTAGGAATGGCAACTTTGTCAGGCCGGGCCTGGTACCCGGCCTTACCCTGGCCGGAATTCCCGGGTAAAACCCGGACATGCCTTACCCGACACCGAATATAAGCTGTCCGAGTATACCCGGATACCCTGCCAGGTACCCGGTTTTGATTTTTTTTTTTTGTGAAAAAGAAGAACACATCTTAGAGAAGAAGAAGAAATACTAGAAAGTGAATTATGATGAAGAGCTATTTGAATGAAAATTTTGGTGTCCAACCAAAACATACCTCTAAAGAAGTTTTGGGAAGATGGAGAAAACTGTGTGGTGCTGTCAAAACCCAAAAAGAAGGTTTCGTTTCGCCGTCAATCTCTCTAAACGTTACAATGCTGCTGCTATACATCGTACCAATCATTTTCAAAATTTTCAATATATATACAGGGGCGGACCCACCTTAAGGCCAGGTGGGGCCCGTGCCCTACCTCAATTTTTTTTTTAAAAGTATTATTTTGCTTTGAATTTTATATATATATATATATATATATATATATATATATATATATTAGATAACTATAAAGATAACAAAATGTTTTTTAGTAAAACTGGTATTCTATCTCCTTTTGTATTGATGAACTTGGTTCAAATCCCACCAATTACCTTTTTCAAGGAAAATGAATATCTTATTTTACAAATTTAATTTTATCATGTAATTTTAATTAATTTTTACGCCTTTTTTATTTTACCATATTTTCCAATTTATTTCTCAAATTTTCATCTTATTCTGAAACAAAACAATTATTTTATCTTTTCTGTTATTGTCAACTTCTTATCTATTTTCAATTTGTGGTAACTTAATTCAATTTATTTTATGTTAAATTTTCTATTATTATTTTGAACTTTTATTATTTTTAATAGTTTTAGTTTCCAATCAATAAATCCTAAAATCTAAATTTTAATTTATTATATTAAAATAGTTCATCTATTATTATGATTCATTTTATTTTATCCTTAGTATTTTATTTTATTTTATATTTTTAATTTATTTCAAATCAATAATTTACCAATAATTAGAAGAATTAAAAAAAATCAAAAACATGTCTAGTAATATTTATTAACCAATTATTTTTGTATAAATTTAAAGTGAATTCATTATAAATATAAATCAAAATTTCTTAAATTAAAATTAGATTGTAATTTATTATTTTAAGAAGAATAAATATTGCAATTTTATTGTTTATGTTGTTTTTCTTATTAATATTTAATTTTTAATATCATGTTTATTGTTTTTACTTTTATTTTTTTGAAGATTATTTAGTTTATCTTGAGTATGTGTTCTATTTGTTTTATTTTATATAAACTTCAGTATATCATCAATTTTTCTTTATGTAAAAAAAACTCATTTTAATATGATCTTGATTTTTAATATTTTTTATAATATAATTGTTATTTTGTTCAAGTGCCCCACCTGGTTAAAATTTCTGGATCCGCCACTATATGTATATATATAGTTTTTTTCTTGTCAGTGCGTACTGATAGAATTATATAATGACATTGAATGTGAGCCACTCATTTATAAAAGAGTTTTGACAAGTGCATACATACCAAGTCAAAATATGTTAAAATAAACGGCTCATATACAATGTCCTTATATAATTCTATCAATATGTACTTATGTAAAAATTAATATATATATATATATATCCATGCAAACATCATGAACCCGCCGTGTTAAATTCAAATTGTTTATTTATATTTTTCCCATTTTAGACTTTTTATTTATGTCAAGTATTCTGCTGCCTTGGATAGTTGGATACTCCATAGTGTAATTCTGGTCAAAGATCTTGCAGTATTGAAGTGTAGTGTATGTATACACTATGCATGTGGGATAAATATAAAATATAAAATTTGTTATTTTCGGTCAAAATTCAACCTAAATTGCAGACACCATAAGAACTAATCACTTGATTTATCAATTGGGATGGTTTTTGGGTCATGTACCGTAATAAAAAATTTTTAAAAAAGGGGTAAAACCTGAGTAAAATCCGGGTATGAATACCAGGAAACACGGCCGGGTCCGGTCTTTCAAACTCTGGGTACCTGACTGGGTCCGGGTATATCCAATCCGGACTCGGGTTTTTGCCATCCCTATCTCCAACTAGCTAGTTGAGACGAGACGAGACAAGATATATGTACTTGCTCCAAGTTTGGTTTTGGTTCAAATTATTAACATGTGTATAGCACTATCAGATTCCCATATCACAAATGTTGACTACTAGTAAATGTGACAATTGGGGTTGAGCCTGGTGTGCCCGACTCATTAAGGAGGCGGGTCGTGCCAGACACAACACGCTATTGTAACGTGTCTGGGCTGGCACGGCACGATGGCATGTGCCATGCCGAGCCAAGGGTGTCGACCCGATGTGCCGGCACGACACGACACACCACGCTAGGCTCTCGTGCCAGGCTCAACGGGCGACACACGTGCCAACACGGCGAGCCAATCGTTAGCCCTCCGGTATTTAAAAAAATAATAAAAAATTGAATTGAGGCCGTATCTAGGGGCAGTGCCATGCCACCCATTTTCTTAACGGCTACTCATTCGTATATCGGTACAGCACAACACACTATGGCATCAAGAGCCTGACGAGCCGGGCCTTAGCGGGCCGTATTGGCACATTTTTACACCTTTACCGGCTCAACAAAGAAAGAAAAAAACAACATACTGACAAGAAAATAGAAATGCATGGCAGAGGGGTAAAACAGTAAAATCACAACAAGGATAGGAAGTGGGGACCAGTCGAGAGAATTAGAAAGGAAAGGAAAGGTCACGTGAGAAACAGCACGTCTGGTAATCATTACCAATATTTTTTTTTTGGGTTGCTCTCCTCGCCATTGCCAATTTGTCTCCATAACAGAAATCTTATATATCTTCTCTTTTTTCACTCTCTCTACATATATCACATGCACCACAAAACAGTCTCTCTCTCTCTCCTTTTCTTGTCGATAAAGTTTCCTTCATTTTTACAGGTCTCGTCTGTTGCTTCTCTTTTTTTCTTTTTCTTTTTCTTTTTTCAATTTATCGGCCGCCATTATTGTGCTATTTTTGTTCTTCTTAATTCGAATCTAGTCAAACGTTTTCTTTCTATTTCAGGTGTTTCTTTGATCAACTAGGGTTTTAATTATCTCAAAAATCCTACCGGTTTCATACAGTTATACAGAGGTACTACAACCTTCTCTTGAGTTTTTTAGTTTTCTTCATTGTTTGGCTGCTGAGAAACCGAAGGAAAACCAGAGAAAACGCGGTTTTTTTTTTTTCTTGTTTCGATTTCGTTTTTCTGTTCATGTTAATGTAACCAACCGTGTTTCACTCATTTTCTACTCACTCTGTTTTTACTGGAAAACTAAAATGGATTTTCTACTCAAAAGCAAAAGCTATCGTGCCAAATCTGGGCCGTTAAATCATTTTCAATCTGATCGATTGTTCAAACGCATTCAATGCTCCATTTGATCAGTCCTCCACTCTCACCATTTCCCGATCTGAATCCAGAAAAATACAAACAATCCAATCCACGCTTATTTTATGTTTCAATCATAGACAAGCTGTGCAACTCTCATTAATTGATCTCCTACTCATTTTTATTTCAAATTTCTCTCGTTTTCCATTTTATCGCTTCAATCTTTTTCTTACACAGCCGCAATACTTTTTAAATTATTTTACTATAAATATACACACAAAAAACATATTTCCAGTCTTTTCGGACCATCTATTTTTTTTAATCAGTAATTATCTTTTAAAAATATATAAAAGTAGATAATCTTCATTTAAATATTTTACGTAATTTTTTTAATTAATGTTCACTTTTTTTTTTTTGTGTTGATTTGCAGATGGATCAGAGCTGCTCTAAAGTTGACGATCACGGCGGTGCGGCCATTAGTCTCACTGTAAGCTTCCTCACTCACATCCACATCACATGCTCTTCCTAGTCCCTACCACACGCACACCTCTCTCTCTCTCTCTCACTCACAATACCTTTTTTCTGTTACTGTTGCCAGCACGAACCACGCGCGCATCCTTTCAGTGTTGCTAACGCACTATATCAGACCCAGATTTTTTATTTGTTTACTTTTAGTACTGTCTCCTCCATGTGAGACAAAAGCGCGTGCACTGCCTCTTTTCTATTTACACATATCACTGTATCAGAATATCAGACCCAGATTATATATTATTATTTTGATTATGCGTCTTTACGTGTGGAGGACAGGACAAAAAAAAAAACAAATACGTGATATCATAATTGTTATATCCATGAATCAATGGTTTGCACGTATAATCTCGGTTGTGAAACAATAGTTGTAAATTGCAGTGCGAGTGATTTTTTTTTTTTTGTGGTGGGTTGGCAGGAAATGATGTACTTAAAAAGGCAACAAAACAACCCCGATGAGGCCGCCGCAAAAAGTCCTCCTTTGGTTGTTGGTAACTTTTCTTCTTCCATTTGTGTCCTTTGCTTTTGTTTTTATTTCCATCCAAGTCCACTTTCAAACCGAGTGTTTGCATATGGTACAGATGTTGGAGCTCACATTAAAGTGTACTCTTACTATGTAATCGACAACTCTAAGCTGCCCTCTATGGCCCCAGATCAACTAAAGTCCATTCGTGTAGTCATGGTAAATTTAAAATGAATAAACAAACCCCAGAATTAGTTGTTGATTAATTAGTATAACTGTTAATTATTTTCAATTACAGGTGACAGAGAAGTGTAAAAACAGAGTGGGAGTGAGATTCCCGAGCATGTGTTCTCTGCAGGCTCACTTTACCGGCGCAGACTGTAGAAAGCCGGGGACGAAGCTGATGCCTTCACTGGACGAAAATTATATGATGGAACCGGAGGTGGCTGAAGAAGTACTATACATGAGAGTCTCACCTGATGAACTTGGAGAAAACAGAAACTCCATGAGTTTCTGGTTGGTGGGTTCGGATGTCAAGGTTTTCCCGAAGGAGGGTCTGTGTTGTTCTGTACTGAAGAGTGGCGCAGGGATGCTCAAATGGGGAAAAAAAAGGAAGGTCCAGTTCCAGAGTCCTTATGAAGAGGAGGAGAAGAATGAACAAGCTCTGTCAGTTTATGTTAGAGCTGAAAATGAAGGTCAGGAAGGGATGGAGAAATCGGATGATGATAAAGAAGAAGAAGAAGAAGAAGAAGAAGAAGAAGAAGAAGAAGAATATGAGAAACCAGATCAGTTGTCACGTGAGGCATTGAGGAAGAATCTCAAGAGAAAGTGCAATGTTTCTGCCAATATTGAGAGGCCAAAGTGTGAGAAAAAGAAGATGAAGCTAATCAAAAGATCTAGTGGTAGATGGTCCAAAGAGAGGTAGTTGATTGGATTATAGTTATTGTAAGTTTCCATTTGTTTTAGTTTGATTTAATTAAGATACTGAAATGTTGTTGTACATGTTTTTTTCTGTTTTTTGTGTTTGTTGTAGGTATAAGTTGGCTGAGGTGAACATGTTGAAAATATTGAAGGAGAAAGGTGCATTGTTTGGGAGGCCAATAATGAGGCCAGCTCTTCGAACCGAGGCTAGAAAACTGATCGGTGATACGGGTCTGTTGGATCATTTATTGAAGCACATGGCGGGAAAAGTGGCACCTGGCGGCCAGGAGAGGTTCCGGCGGAGGCACAACGCTGATGGAGCCATGGAGTATTGGTTGGAGAGTGCTGATTTGGTTAATATTAGGAAAGATGCTGGAGTTCAGGATCCTTATTGGACTCCACCGCCTGGTTGGAACCCCGGTGACAACCCGACTCAGGACCCTGTCTGTGCTATGGAGATCAAGCAGCTCAAAGAAGACATTGCCAAAATGCGCAGGTAGTACTTATAGTGCCCGTTTATATATCTATGCTGTTACGCAGTCTTTTTTAATAGCATCAACTGTCTTATACTCTTATGTTATGTTGAATAAACTATAGGGACATGCAGGACTTTTTATCCAAGAAGCATGAGGATGATATGGCTATTGTGACCACTCCAACTTCTTGTATTACAAGTCAAACCTTGGAGCATGATAGCTTCTTGCTTCCCATGAAGGTAACTATTGGATGTTGATCATTTGGGATTCTCTGTTTTGTTCTCTGTTCCCCAGATTGTTCAATTAGCTGTTGGTTTGATTGCTTGACAGGAGATGTATACAAATTTGATGAATAAGAAAGCTAAGGTTGAGGAACAACTTATGGAAATTTCACATTCCTTATCTGGAATGGAGGTATAATATTAATTAGTTTCTTTCTCCTTGAATTAAATAATTGGTTATGGTAGGCTGTCATTTAAATATATGCATGATTGTGAATTGATCAAGTACTTTTTGCTGTCTTAGAAACATTTATTGTCTTTAGCAATACTTGATATTTAATGAGGATTGAATATTGATTATTTTATGATGTCCACAGTTTAAAGTGTAATAACAATGGTGTCAATTAATGTACTTACCGTGCCATAAATGATGATGATAATGATGACATGGCTTATATAAATGGTGGTAATTATGAATGCAGCAAGAAATGGAGAAGCTAAAATCATTGGAGGGAGCAAATTACAAGCCAGAATCAGCTCCAAAACAACGATTACTAAAGGAATCAACCAAACCAGCACCAGCATCAAGAGGCAGTGAAAAGGAGACAAAAGAAGTGGAGAGAAAGAAGAAAGAAACAATCATCAAGACAACAACACCAGAGGGCAAGGCAGAAAAGATAGAGAGGTTAAAGAGTGGTTTCAGGATATGCAAACCACAGGGGACTTTCCTCTGGCCAGACATGGCCATGTCCCCTCCGGCTACGGCCGTGGTCCCCTTTGATAACCTCCTTGCGGCCTCCACACCCTCCTCATCATCCCACCTCCTCCCACCAACTCCTCCACCAGTCAAGCCATTCGCCGAGAAGCCACCACCGACACCTCCTGCTGCCCTGACTTTAAATAAACCAATCACCGAACCTTGTAATCCTGGTCTTCTCATGATTAACCTCAATGAATTGCCCACCAACCAAAATGAGCCCAAAAATCCTGCAGCCATACAATGTGTAAGTACTACTTCACTTTCACTATCTCTGTTTCCATCCATTTTGAAGCTTTTAATTAGATAGATTGTCTATTAATCTAACATGGCTTTAATGTTAATTTCATGCTTCTTTTTTTTTTTTTTTTTGCACAGTTGATTCCTTCCATGGACCAATATGGGGAAGTTGAAAGACAGAAAATCATAAGGGAGTGTGAGCTGAAAAGCAGGGGAGGCTCCACCTCCTCCTCCTCCTCCTCCTCAGCCTCATCATCATCATCTTCTTGCTTGTCTACCAAAGCTGGAATCTGGATGGCTATGGCCTCTCGTAATTCACCTTTGGGCAGTAAGTGTAGAAGGGGTTGAAGTTTATATATGACATTTTTATTATTAAAGAATAATTGAACTCTTATATACATTAACAGGAAACCTGAAAGATAAGGTTTTCAAATTAGGGCTTCATCTAGGTCCTAGAAGATAGATATAGATTATTCTTCAGAATTTATAGGTATTACGGGAATTGTGGTTACTATATACACTTTTATCCATATATATATATATAAGAAATATATAGATATATATTTTTGAGGTAATGAGACTATTTCAGTGCCTTTGCTATGTGAATTTTGGTGGTCCAATTTCCTAATTTGATTAAACTTCTCTGTTTATGGAATGCTATGCAAATTTTACTTGAATGACAGAAAGTATAATTTGTCTTCTCTTGCTTGGAATAATAAAAATAAGATAAGTTGCATTCATAAAATTGAAAAATTATAACTTTTACTAGGTTTTGTTTGTTTAATTTGTTTTATTAATTGCCAATCACAAATTTCATCTTAACCAAAGACAGAAATCAGATCTCGAGAAACCTGCATGTAAATTCAGGTCATGTGAAGATCACAGTTCTTGTAACAATATCATTTTGAAAGATGAATTTCTTTTATTGTGTCATGTGCCATGCCACATTGCCACCTACTTGAAATTCATAACATTTTTCGATTTTTCTAAAAACTAGTAATAACAACAACAACAACAAAAAAAATTGAAGATCTCTAGATGTCAAAAACAAGATTATTGTATTAGTAACTCAAAATATGAAGAGACAAATTTTAGAAAACTGAGGTTTCTGAAAGTTATTTTTTAAAATAAAAATGATATTTTTAAGAATGCAAATGCGTTTTGCAGCATTCCTTAAAAGCAGTTTTCAAAAATTAATAATAATATAAATGTATTTAATAATATTTTAAAATTTTGGTAATATAGCTGTTTGGAGAGAAAGTATATGATTTGTTTCAAATTAATTAATTTTTGTGAAACTTTTTAATTATAATTTTTTTTAAAACAACTTTTGAAAGATAATTCACCAAAAAGTTTCAACCTTGTCTTTTTGACAAAATATTAGAGAGCTAAAGTTGGCGATTGTCCCCTCATGGCAGAAACAAAAAGTAATCACATAATCAGTTATGGCTAACAGGTAAATGCAACACAGTAGCTTAATCTTCACCTTGATTTTTCAAACATTGCTTCCCTCTTTAACAATTTGATGCTCCCAAGAATCCATCTTCGGAAATATATTTAGAAACTGTCATATCTATAGCTGGAATATAAGCTATCCAGACGCGGCTATTCTACCCATCGGAACAAGGCTTGCTTGTTCAATTCTATATTATTGAAAGTATGAAAGAAATCCAGAAAATTAACATACTTTATAGCTTAGCATATACATTTGAGCTATCACTACCAATTTCTCCAAAGTTGATACAACCAGAGAGCGCAGTTGTCAGCTTCTTTAAATCGTCTGTGGTGTGCGCTGCGCATAGAGTTATTCGCAACCTGATAAAAGAGGTAACATGATACATAAGGGGTCATTTTAACAATTTAATGTAAACCGTATTTAAAACAAAAGTATAGAAATAGAACTGACAACAAAATGGCCCAAATCTACACAAATTTTATCCAATCTAACTATGCATAAGAAGTCAGCATAAATGAATCAATGGGAAAATACTTCTGCACGTCTTACATATGCACGTAAAATACAAAAACTTTGTACGTGTAATTGCAAATTAATAAGCATTCTCCATGCACAACTAAATATTACAGGGATCTAAAACTTATGACCATGGTTCAGCACTGGAAACATATATGATTTACGTACTAAAGCGCTTGAGCTGGAAACCACAACATTTGAAGCTAATGTATCGGAACTATCGGGAACTACACCTAGCACTCACTGAAATTGACTTAGAGCACGCAGAGCAAATCACAAGAAAGTAGCATATGCACACATATATAAATATGGGAGTCTATGAAATAAACACCCAGAAAACGCCTAGATTGTAGGAGAGGAGCATCGGGCAGCACTCTCTAAAGTTAATGACTGAGAACATGGGAAGTGCAAATCACAGGAAAGTTACCGGGGCACAGGTACTAAAACTAATTAAACATGCTAACACGAAAATAGTATAAAAAGTATTATGAAGAAACTGCAACAAACCTGCATGAATTGGAAGGCACTGTTGGGGGTCTGATTGCAGTCACATGGAAACCAGATTTCAGCAAATGCCTGTTCCACAAGGATTGAAAAAGTTAGAAGCTGTTTGCAATGACTCTAACCACACACATAGGAGAGAGAGAGAGAGAGAGAACAAACCGGCTAGCTTGCAGGGCCTTCTCTTCACTCCCTACTATAACAGATATTATGGGACTTGAGATGGGAATTCCAGTAAGAGCTTGAAAGTCTCGCACCCGGTTCCAAATTGCTGTTCTTCGCCATGTTTCCTTTTTTGCCACAATAACAGCAGCTGCTAAGTTGTACTTATTTTGTTAACAACAGAAAATAAAACAACAAGAAGCCAATTGCTACAATCATAAGATGCACATCGGTAATATAACTTCTAACAGTCTTAAGGTAATTTTTTTATATAAATTATGATCTATTATTTTATAAGTGAAGAATTGTACAACAGATTCCTGGTGCAATATTGTCCAAGTGATTAGTCAGCTCCCTATGCTATTCGAACACATATCTAGTGGCAGAACTGGGATTTGCACCGAAAGAATAATTCATCATGCTATTGCTTTACCATTTAAAACATCCGTCCCACATGCCATACACTGCTAATACTCATTAATGGGGGAACTAATTAAGGCAGACTGAGAATAACGAAACTGACAAAAACACAAGGTCTACTTAAATCTAACTAAAGTAGAAGAATACTCTTCTTTACCATGTGCAGCAGCAGCAATGGGAATTGTTGTAGCAGTTGAAAATATAAAAGAACGACCCCTAGATTGTATGAATTGCTTCCACCTTTCACTGTTCATTTGCATGAAGAAAATGTGTAAGCAATATACGTACCCATCATCATATTATCGTAGAAAAACATGTGCATACATTCTCTTTAGATTAACTAGAAAAATGGAAGTCCTGGGATACCTAACTAATAAAGTAGTGTAAAATGGAATGAAATTGTTCATGTTCCTGTTCTTCACCAGAATTGAAAGAAATCTACACAATTACCTGCATGCTATGAAACCACCATTACAACCTGCTGCCTTACTCAAAGTGCCAACACATATGTCTACATCTCGTTCACAATTAAATGCCTCAGCTACTCCACCGCCGTTTTTTCCACAAACAAATGTTCCATGAGCCTGAAATAATCATCAATAACAGTTAAGCATTTGTAACAAACACTTGTAGCAAATTTGTGACAGGAAGAAGCCATCTTGCTCTGTACCATCACAATATCAAGCATGGTTTAACTGTTGACTAAGAGTGAGCTAAATTCAAGCCTCAGAAATAAATGTTTGAAAAACAGAAATTTTAGAGCTTTTATCTGGCATGATGTTACAAGACCAGCTGTCCAATGAAATAATTATTACATGAGGGTGTGGTTCAATCCCTGGAAAACAGCTATGTGTACAAGAAAAACTCATCACAGTTTCTTAGGATGTGAATACTTGAACATTTAAGAGAACTTACATCATCTAAGACTAACAAAAAGCCATACTTCTTCCGAAGCTTCACAAGTTCAATCATCGGTGCAAAATCTCCATCCATACTAAACAAGCTGTAAAGAGAAAAGAATGAACCAAATTCCATATACAAACACAAGCTCAAACATTGGGATTTTCAGCAGCTAGGTCATAAATCAAATAATAGTATATATTAACTATTAGATCGCATATCTGTAAACAACTGCCACAATTACCAAAAACCAGAACACCCCTAGCGATATAAATAAAGATAAAACTTTTAAAAAGACTAACTTAAAGTCTTTGTGCAAAGATGTGAACCACAAGGGCCAGGAAGAAACATGTTTTCCTGACAAGATTAAAACATACAGGGTATGCTTACATTCATAACTATGTCCTCTCACTGTCTCAGAACAAGTATTTAGACCCTGATCAGTGCTATCCATGAACTCTATCTAATTCATTAGTTTTATCATCCAAATGAAGCATGAAAGAATTGGCATTGAAAGAAGCACTTCTAATAACATGGCTACCTGTCAGTCACGACAACTTTTTTCTTCATTGTGCAACTTGATCTGTCAAAACACAATTGAATTGCAATGATGAGAATGCTAGGTGTAGTACTCTGAATAAAACCGAAACATTAAGAATATCAAAAAGAAAGATGAAAACCTACAATAGAGAATTGAGGTGGGACATGTCACAGTGTCGATACACAAAAACTTCTACATTTTTTGTTCGCTCAGCAAGACGAATACCATCAATTATTGATGCATGGTTAAATGCATCAGAAAATATGGCAACTTTTTCATCCTTCAAAGGCTTTTCACCGGCACGCAGGAGAGAGGCTATGTTTCCAAGTGCTACCATCACAGCCATGTTGGCCGCAAATCCTGTAGGACAAAGAAGACAATCCTAGAGCATAAATTGAAACAAGAATGAATCAGTTTCCAGATTATTAGAGTAAATTATTCAGATGCATAGAGTTGACATCACATGAACCCAGTACTATATGAAGACTTCAATGCCCTGGAATTCACACTGTTCATATTCATGATCTCAAGGGAAAAAATAATTACAGCTTGCTATTCATTAGAAAGGAAGTAATTAAATTCAAAAAATAAATCTTTAGCATATTTCTTTCACCCCATGGTTCATTTCAACATGTCATGTTCACCCTCTACAATGCACATTTATTGTTCCAAATCAATCAAGCAGACTGTTGGCAAAATGGCTCTACTCTTAAGTACAAGCATGCAAAAATCACTGAAAACTCAGATAAAGAATTATTTAGTGCAAAGCTTATACCTCCTTCTTCTTTAAATCCGCCAAGCATGACTCTAGTAGCCTATGGTAATTGGTGTATCCACAGATTAAAGCAGAGCCCCTCGGTCCCATTCCATGCTCTAGAGCTGCCTAATTTTAAGCATTGATAAAGACATTTTAATTCTATAAAATCATTGAAACATTAACAAAGCCAAAAAATTATCTTGAAGAAACATAGTTCATGACGCGAACAAACCTTTGCAGCAGCTTTTCCAATTGTGGGATGTGAACTCAAGCCCAAGTAATCATTTCCAGAGAACAGAAGCAGCCTCTTGAACTGTCTAGAACTCTTCCCGGCCTCATCATTCACTACTCCATCTCTGTACACAATCTCATCTCCTGAAAAAAAAAAACCCCCCCACCAAAAAAGAAATTGATACAAATTCATTCATTTAAAGTTAAACCAAAACACCATGTACAGACCCCACCTCAGAAAATGAAAACCATGTATTTAAATTCAAGAAGAAGAAAAAAACCCACCAGAACTGGGAATTTCATGGAGCCAACGGTGAAATGTGGTTTGAGAAATGGAGACTTCAACAGAGGATCGATCCCATTGCTGCATTTCGTCGAACACCTCGTACTCTTCGCCCAAGAGTTGCAGTTGCTGTTCATTGGTGGAGACGTAAATGGGTCTCAGAGACCGAAGTAGTTTCAAAGATTGGAGCTTTGAAAGTGCTTCTTCGACCCAGCCGTCCCACAAGCTCTTCTCCATTATCAAAATCAAAGATGAGAGGAGAGAGATACTATTAACTATTTAGTCTCGGAGACGTAAGAGACCGGTTTTGCAGTACAGAGCGTTAAAGTGGTTAGTTAGCTCTGTTGAATTTGTGAGTGAGTGGTCCACACCTAAACGGGTCGGGTTCGGTGCAAGGCTGCATGTTAGTACCAACTAGGCAACTACCAATCAGATACTATGACGTTGTCAAATTGATTTCTTGATAACAATTTTTATTTTTATTTTTATTTTTATTTAGTTTTACACATGGCATATTATATAATTAAAAATAATATATAAAACATATTTTTGTTTTTCTTTTATAAATAAATTCTCACACTTATGGGTAAATACACGCAGTAGAACTTGAATCCCACCACAAACATCCAATAATTAAAAGAGGATGATTAATTATGAATGTAAGCATACCATAAATTCTAAAATGAGGATGTTTAATTAAAAGAGGTTTTTGAACTTAAATTCTAGAAATTCTCGTACAAATGATAATTAGGATTTCTAACTTTTTCCACCGACAATATTAGAGTTTATTTAATTATAAAATAAAAGAGAAGGGATAGTGAAATAATCGTTTTACTATAATTGGTTATAAAATTGATACATATTAGATTTTAGATAATTTTATTAGAGATGTGAATTTATATTTCTCTTTTTATATATATTTTTTTTAAAGTAGGTCTATAATGAATAGAAATACTGATGTGATACTATTTAAAAACTTAAAAATATATATTTGTACCAGAAATGCTCTAAAATAAGATGTGCTAGCTTTTTTTGGTATTTTATATATTAGAATTAATTTAGAATTAATGAGGAAGTATTTGAACTCACAACTTCAATAGTGCAAGTGTGAGGGATATGGCTCTAACCTAACAATATTAATGGTGTAGATAATGAGAGATATATCTCCTGCTCACAGGAACCCACGTGTATAGACACGTTTTTTTAATTTTTGTTTAGATTAGTTATTTAGTTTTAATATAAACTCTCCTTTAATGTGTTCATGTGGACATGTGGTTGAGTATGGTTCACATATTGAAACCCAAAGATGAAAGAAGAAAAAAAATTGCATGAGATTCACACACACACAAAATAAAAAACAAAAGAAAAATCAAAAGGGTTTGGTTACATTTCTTTTTCAAGCTTTGTCCGATTGTGTTCCCTATACTACGGCTATACCCAACTAAACAGTTGTATGCTATACGAAGAAGACTAGTTACTAACTTACTATGAACAGTTGCTAATCTTAACTTTATTTGCACCCAAAAATATCATATTTGTATGTTAGTTTGGGTAATGATTACTATGTTATACTTTCTAAATTTAAAAAATATAGAAATTATATGCAGAGATCTCACACAATTTTTTCGTAAAGGATCCTAGATTATCGGTTATGATAATTCATTTTGTAGCAATTATTACATCTAATATAACCTAGGATTTCGCATGAAACATCAAAAAATATGATTCAAATCAGCTGTTCAAAATTGGTGTCTTAATTTGTGTCTACCCAATCAAATTAGGATATATTTCTACATTTATAGAAAAAGTTAAAAAAAAAATTAAATGTAAACACATGTTCCAATTTGGTTGGTTAGACATAAATTTGGACAATAGATTTGAATCGAAAAAATATTGGAAGATCACATAACCCCTGATTCAGTTTTGTTCTTAATTTTCTATTGTTTAATAGAATAGATGATATAAGTTTTTCTCTGATAGACACATAACTGTGAACATACTTATACTACACTTATCCATCTCATCAATTTTTATAAGAAAATGCAATACAATTGGATCAAATAATATTTACATGGCAAAAATTGATGAGATAGATAAGTAAGCTATAATTATGCTCACAATTATGTCTCTCACAGAAAAATTACAGATTACACAACTCTCATATTTTATTTCAAGATGATTTATTCTATCTTGTTATTGATATTCTCCTTTAGAGGAAAAACAAACATTAATTGAATATATTATGACATTATTTTACTTCATACTCAATATATACTAAATAATCTAGTAGTGATCTTGAAACTGCAACAATCCCATGTCATGATCAAATTGATCAGTTTGCTGCAGCTGCCACCACGAACTGTAAAAAAATCCATGGCTGCTGCTGCTGCTGCTGCTGATGTTTCCTTCAAGACACAGATCAGGAAGCAGGTCAAACCATTCATCACTCTCCTCTGACAAATCATGCATGGATTCTTCTTCTTTAACATCATTCTGGGTTGTTGTTGACTGATGATCATGAGCTTCTAATGTTGTTGTTTGATCAAACATGGCAGCAACGGCCGCGGCGGCTTGGATATCTTTAGGAGAAGAAGTGGGCGGACGAGGAAGGTGATGAGCTAGTTGTGGGAAATTGAGGTGAGCTGAGTGACCTTTAATTGCTAGTGAAGCAACATCATGTGCTCGAGCTGCCATTTCTGGTGTTGTATAAGTACCAAGCCAGATTCTTGACTTCTTTTTCGGCTCACGAATCTCAGACACCCATTTGCCCCAACTTCGCATTCTCACTCCTCTATATGTTGGGTGCTGCTTCAGGCCATTGTTGTTGTTGCAGCAGTTTGTCTGATCTAATACTAGTGTCAATTCTTCTTTGTGGGGTTTCTCTGGTTTTATCTTTTTAAATGATGACTTGGTGTTGGTGGTGGAAGAAGATGAAGAAGAAGTTCTGCAACTTTGGGACTCATGAGTAGTGTTGGTGTCCATTATGTTGAGTGCAGTTTTATGGTTGAGAGTAGAGACACCGAAAGCTTTATAAATTTGTTGTCAACAAGTGAGGTGATCAGGTTGTAATTGTATGCAACAAAATGTGAGGTGTTGTGACATTTATCATATTTTCTTGGGCCCTTTTTATACTAACAAACACATTTTGTTGTGAGATTCTATTATATATATATATATATATATATTTTTTTTTTAGTTGTTCAATAATTAACTTAAATGATGTAAGTGAGCTGTCATCACCATACACAATATGGGATGGTGTGATTAATGAAAGAGCCACTTGCTACATTATTTTGTTTGAAATTTGGACTAAATTTTTGGATTACCTAGCATTAATGATAAATAAATAAGTAAAATTGGGGGCCAAAATGAAAAGCTTTTAAAATCTAAAGATAATTTCATAATATTTATAAAATTTTTAAAACTTTTTTGAGGGAAGGGAGTTCATGGCCCCTATGAACCCACATCCCTCCCTCCTTCCATTCCCACAACCTTTTGGATGTAGTCTTATAGATGTGAAAGAGTAATTGGATGTAGTATTGTAGACGCAAAAAAGTAATCGTTACGGATCACATAGTTCTAATTTAATGAAATTTGTTTTATATTTATACCTTATTCATGGGTTACATAACAAATTGTTCATCCTAATTGTTTTTGCATCAATCCATTTAATTAGTTATGTTAGAATCTATAATCATAATCCATTTAAATTACGTCATATTCGTGTTATATTATGGTTGTTTTCAAAATTATCCCTCTTAATTTATCTTTTGCATAACACTAACCGATGCACCCGATTCATTAAAGATTTACTTCTTAATTTACGGGACTGTTAGCTTTTATTATCATATAATTTAAAAAAAATTAAAAAAATTGGTCCCTGGTATCCATAATCATGAGAATCACATGGAAGTAAACAAAAGCCGATTGTGACATCTGTCATGTTTGTCATGAGAAAATGAAGTGATAACTTTAGCAATTTGACAAATATTATCTCGACATCTTTTTTTTTTTTTACTTTTATTTCCATCTAACAGTTATTTTGAACAAATTTATATACATACATATAAATATATAGATAAAAGCTTTAAAATGAAAATGATGTGGAAATAACATTGGTGGCCTGGTGGGTCATGAATCATGATAACAATCATAACATAGACCATAGACCATAAATTTCACTTGTCTTTTACCTTTTATTATTTCTATTATTTATTGTCCCAAAGAAGCTTTTGTTGAACTGGCCCATCACTTAATTGTTTGTACTGTCTAGTCTCAAGCATAAAGCAGAAAAAAAATTCACAATTTAAAGTGAAAAATATTTTGTACTATGACAACATCCACCATTTCACCGATGACCAATTTGAACTTGGAACGTTTGTAATTTGTGCAATAAATTAATTTTAAAATTGTAAGAATAAAAATATCTTTCGATAAAATAAAATTACCATAAAACAAATGAATTTTTCATTAATTTTAAAATTATTTAATGAAAGATTTGCAACATATCGGCTCATTCTCTGAGAAAATGGTTAAATTCATTTTAATTCCTCTTGTTTGACCTATTATACAAACTGGTCCTATGACTTTCAGTATTATGTTAACAGGTCCTTCTATTTTTCAAAAAATTATATTTCGGTCGCTACCGTCCAATTCCGTGAGGGTTTTTAAAGATTTTGTTAGTGTTACGAGGGTAAAATGGTAACTTATATAATTAATGATATATTAATAATTGTTAATTTAATTAATTAATTAAATTATAAAATAAAACAAACATTCAATTATTCAAACCCAAACACATTCATCTCTTTCTCTCCCTCTCTTCTTCCCAAACCACCGAATCCAAACCATTACAATCATCAACCATTGAAGCCCAAACCCCTCACTTCTCATCGCATCTGCATGTCTCTTCATCGCATCTCATCTTCAACTCGACTAGATCTCGCATCTGCATCTGTCTCTTTTTTGCTCTCCTTCTTAATCTTGCATCAAGATCCAACGTCCTTCTCTGTAGATCAAGATTTGGTGGCTGATGGAACGTCCTTCTCTGTAGATCAAGATTTGGTGGCTGATGGTGGGTTTGTTTCTTGGATTTGGTGGGTTTGTTTCTTGTATTTGGTGGGTTTGTTCCTGGCAGGTGGTGGGTTTGTTTGGAGAGAGACGATCAGAGAGAAAGACGGAGATTAATGGTTGATGAAAGAGGTATTTGTGGGTTTGGGTTTGAAGAATGGGGGATTTTTGGGTTTAGATCTCGGTTTCAGTTGGTGGTAGTGGTGATGGTGTTTTGATGGTGGCTTTGGTGGTGGTGAAGAAAGGGGGTTCGATCTAGGTTTGGGTTTCTGGGTTGTTAATGATGATGGTTGAAGAAATTTCGTTTCTGGGATTGGGTTTCTGGATTCGAGAAGAAGATGAGATCGAGATAGAGATCGAGATCTGGATTCACGTGAGAGAGAGATTTCGGGTTTGAGTGGTACCGTGGTGGGTGTTTCACTGGTGTGGATTCGCGTGAGAGAGAGAGAGACAGGGAAAGGAAGATGGGTTTGGTTGATTCCAGACGAAGATGGGTTCATGTTCTGGTTTCATATGTTTCAACATTGACCGGGTTATGTTGGGTTTTATGGGTTTGGTTTTGGTATTGGGAGATGGAAGGTTTGGTGGGATTGGTTTTAGTGGTGGTGGTGGTGATGGTTTGAAGGGTTTTCTGGGCTTCTGGACTGATGCTGGTGGTTTGGTGGCTGGAGATTGGATTTGGGTGGTGGGGTTGGGCAACTGGGTTTGATTTCGTGGTGGGGTTGGGTAAGGTTATGTTGACGGTGGTTTGGTGATGATGTTGATAGTGGTGATTTAATTAAAAATTATAGGTTGATGTTTTTTTTTTAAAGCTAATTCTGGGTTGATGTTGATGATAACACATGAAAGAAATAATTCTGGGTTGATGTTGATGATAGTTGGGTTTAGTTAACTAATTTATTTATTTCAAATTAAAAAATAGAGATGAAATTTATCTTTTATATTTAAAACAAAAATCAGGGGCAGCAATGTCATTTGACCATTCCACCCTGTCAGTAAACACTTTTTCAACGGAATTCTTAACAGAAGGATTAAACGAGACAATACTGAAAATTGGGGGACCATTTTGTGTAATAGGTCAAACAAGAGGGACTAAAATGAATTTAACCCCTAAGAAAATAAAGTACAACAATTTGAAGATTTTTTATTTCATCATTTTGAAAAGATAAATTTTTTTAAAAAGATATAAAATCACATAAAATTTTTGTTTTACTTCTAAGAATGTACAATCTAAGACCCTTTCATATCCAGAACAATGGACTAGAATTACTTTAAATTTGTAATATATATATATATTGGAAATTATTTACATATTTCTAAAATATTCTAGAAATCTTTAATATAACATTTTTTTTTTAAATCTATAACAAATAATTCAAATTTGTGAGAGAATGACGTAATCACTTGAAACCATAAGACTTGTGACCAGAAGATATGAGGTTCAAATCTCCTCGTGGATATCTACATTGTCAAATGCTACAATTTCCTATTTTTCAAAAACCGTAGGGTTCGATAAGGGATCCCGTTTCAAAATTTGATTCACTAAACGGGAGTTCATAAAATAATAATAATATAAGTGTAAAAGGCATGATTGAGTGATTGAGTCAAACTTATCTCCTGCGCTCCATATGTATAACGTTTTATAAAAACACTTTACAAACCATTATTACTAAACAGTACTCATTCCAACTATCATCAGGTGGTGACAAAATCCAAACAAAAAAAATAAGAAACTTGAGGCACAATGAGAAGATAATGGCATTAAAGATTCAGAGACTTTGTTGAAAATCTCAGACACAATTCTAGACCCATTTGATTTTGCCATAAAAAGTGTAGGCCCACTCTCCGTTTATTTTGGAGTAGCAAGCATGATCATTCATGGACGGCCCAATTTTCTTTTGTCTTCTTCTAATAAAACTCCTTCTTATTGTAATCTTTTAAGCACTATTCAACTCCTGATCAATTATTGAATGGTTTGAATCATTATTATTTTTGTTTTTTTTCTCAATTTTTGGTTGAATATTTGTACATCTCTACTTTCATATTTTTAAATTTTAATGGGTTGGAATCTAGTTTTACTTAATTAAAAAAAAAATGTGGACAAACCTCTATTGGTGACAAAGTAATGGGCTCAATAACATTTTTGTACTATTAAAATGGTGGCTCCATTGCCGTCCAAAAAAGTTCTCCTTATACCAATTTTACTTCCTATATCTCTATTAAAGACGAGATGAGGTTAGTCATAGTAAACTTTTCACACATATACCACGGAGTTACGGGTTTAAGTCCCTCTTAAAAAAAATTAATTTATTTTTTACTCTTTACACCCTTTAAAATATCAAAATTTAACCTAATTAAATATTATAATTACTTTAGTTGTATTATTTTTCCTTTTAAACCCATTTTATTAATTTTCACACCTAAAAATAAATAAATAAATAAATTCCCATGAAAACCAAATAACCCTAACTACAAAATAATTATTCATTACACTTTGTTCTTCTTAAAGCAAATCAAAAACACTTTTATCAATTTAAAGTTTAAATATTCAAATTAGTTGTTTTGTTTCTTTATTCTTCATATCTATGTCAAAAGCTATTAATTATGTGGGATTGGTGGGAAAGAAAAAAGTCATACAACGTGATTGAAGCTGCTTTGTTTTTAGTACCTTTGTTTCTCTTGAATTTCATGTCTTGTATTGTCGAAAAAGTAGAATAAGAGAGAAATAGAGCTGGTTATAGGAAAAGTACTTGAAATTCTTTCGTTATTATTTTTAATTAGCGGTTGTTGAAAGTCTTTGTGCATTTTATTTATATAAAAAAAATCCATGTCAAAAACATATTCATTAGCAATAAAATTGGACTTTGAAATTGAATAAAAATATTAGGGTTTGTGATGGATTTTTCAATCTAAATATTTAATCTCCCGATATACAAGCAATTTTTTTTTGAAATATTACAATAATTCGGGGTTTTACCGGGAAGAGGAGAGAGACTCAAATCCACGACCTCATAGTATGGATGTGGGAGGCTTAACCACCAGATCAACCTCATCTTGTTCGATATACAAGTAATTTGTAGTTTAAAGTAATTTAGTATAAGGATATTCTAGTAATCAAAAAATTCATTAAAAAGTTGGATGTATGGAGAACTTTTATGGGAGCCACCCATATTCAAACTTGAGATGGTTTTATATAGACATGATGTCGGATCCAGTTCCGGCTTGGTTCCGGTTCCACCGATTCGGAACCGGTTTTTATTTTTATTTTTTTATTTTTTTAAAACAACCCAATCCAAAATTCCAATCTTTAATCACTTTCATCAGTCATCAGTTCAAACTTCAAACACATTACACACACACACAACCACCATAAACCCAAAATCACACACACCCACACACATACAAGTACACCATCAATCAAACCAGTAACTCAAACACACACACACCACCACAATCCACAAACCCAAAATCCATCAGAAAAACGAGATCGAAGAGAGAAAAAAAAAAGAAGAGATCAGAGATCTAAATGAAGAGGAGATCAGCGATGGGATGAAGGGATCGACGTATCGGCGGCGGCGAAGTGATTGGACGGCGGTGAAGCGATTGACCGTCGGCGACGTGAAGTCATGAAGAAAAAGAAGGAAAGAGAGAAAGAAAGAGAGAAAGGAATTTGAGAAAATGAGAGAGTGAGAAAGGAAGAGAGAATGTGAAAGAGAGAAAGAAATTGGGTGGGGCTATGAGTATTGGGTATTGGGTATTGGGTAGTGGATAAGTGGTAGAGAAATGGGTTTTAATATATATATATATATATATATATATATATATATATATATATATATATATATGTTGGAACCGCAGGTTCGAATCGGAATCGAAACCACCCAATACCGGTTCCGGTCCTATTCTGGAACCAGAATCGATTTTTACGGTTCATCGGTTCGAACCGAACCGGCGTTTATGTCTAGATCTATATTGAATTTTTGTCTAAAATTACATAAACTAGTGGTCTAAGTTAAAAAATAATGGTTTAAGGGACAAACTCTTTTGACAATCATTATTAATTATTAATTGACTTTATGTATATATATATATATATATATATATATATATATATATATATATATAAAAAGGATCTTATATGGGATTTTTTTTTATACCAGATCTTATATGGAAATTGCTTAAATAATTTATAAAAAAAGCATGAAAAAAATAAAGTGAACCCTCTCTCACCTTTCAGTCCATTTTCCCTTCCCCTTTCTCTTGTATTTTCTCATCGACCAAACAAACTTTCATTTTCTTTTGTATCTTCTCATCAACCATTTTCCCTTGTATTTTCTCATCAACCAAAACAAACTTCTATTTTTTCCTTCACTTTCTCATCAACCAAACACATAAAAAACAAGATCTAAACCAAATCCAGGAATTTTTTTTCAAAAAGACTAAACTCAAAATCCAAGCCGCCGTACAACAATTATTTTCAATAAAACTTAACAATATATTTATTTTTCATCTATGAAGTCTGAATAGAAACATATTAAAACCTGTAATAAGATACATATATTTTTTTTGTATCCACGTACTAAGATATATATATATATATATATATATATATATCTATTATATAAACCCCTTTTAACTAATTGTTTTATTTATTTATACATAGTATAAATAATTGATCTAAATAGGTGTAATATTTTTAGAAAACTTAATGAAATATTATTTAAAGTTATAAATGAAAGAAAATGATATTTAATAGAAAAAATTAAAAAATTAATCAAAATTTAAATAATATATCAATATTTAGAAAAATTAATTAATATATAAAAAATCATGGACTCCAGTAGGAGGCCAATATCTGTAACTCTGTAAGGACTAAAGGAGGTCATTGGCCTCCATCAACATAAATTATTATTTTATTTTAATAAAATATTGGTGTAATTTTTGTCATTATAATTCATAATATTTAAGTCAAGTTTCTAAATTTTTAATTTTATATCTCTATGGTACGTTTTAAGATTTCAGAACACTAAAAAAAATAAACAAAATATTTGAATGAGTTTCCTTCAAACTCCTTCAAGACTTAAGATAAAAATAAATTAATAAACAGACGCTAAGTCACCCTATCAAACCAATATGACATACAAATCTAAAGTTTTTTCCTCTAACTGATTCTAAATTTCTAATCCTATTACTTTCTTTGGTAATTTGATTTTTTTTTTTTGTTATTGGTTTGGTAATTTGAATTAACAGTAATTTAATCTATAGTAATTCCTCCTACTGAGTGTGAAGTATAGGTCCAATGTTTAAAGGGTCGACTTGATTTATATATATAGTTTTTATTTTATAACAATACAATTCAATATTCAAAAACCATACCACCCCACCTCCGAATGTCAATGTAAATCCAAAACTTTTGAAATAATATTTAAAGAAATTCAGCAATAAAATTAGCCGACTCTTAAAAGTTTGACATTTTAGTTTATATAAATTAAAAAAAAAGGTTTGACTTTTTAGAAATAGAAAAACAAATGTATGTTGCAGGTGATCTAATAGGACAGGAAAAATTATATTGAGGTGTGATATATTGACCTATGTGGGCTTTAATTGCCTCAAAACGTGCATAATAATTATTATTTAACGTTTGATTCTTCAGCTGGCTAAGGAACATCAATGATTAAATTAGTAGCCTTTGTGGCCTAGCATAATCTCAAATTTTGTTCTTAGAAAACTCAAAACTCTTCTATAATTTTTTAAGTAATAGGTATATATTAAAATTAACTACAGTTTTCAAATCTTAATTTAGGTATAAAATATACCCTTTTAATTTTTCTTATCATTCAATTTTTATAGTATAGTAGTATAATTAGAGTACGGGAAGTGTAATCGCTATCATTTACAAATTACAATGGATGGTATATGGGAGAAAAACTTGAATGGACTAATGCAATGCGTACTAACCAATAGAATCATACTATGTGGAAATGAAACTCATGTAATTGGTTCCCCTTACAACAACATATGGCAACCCCGTGTTCAATTTGTTTTAATCTTTCTATATGTTTTTTTTTCTTTGAGAGATGGAAACCATATAGCTAGTATGACTATAAGGCATATTTGATGCATTGTATTGTATCGTATTAGAAGTTTAAAATGTATTATACTTATACAATACAATGTTTGGCTTATTTTGGACTATGCATTGCATTGTATTAAGTATTAATTAATACATTTTAATTGGTCAAATACAAATAAATGTTGTATTGGCTAATACAAAGGGAAGAGAAATAATAATAAATTTTAATAATAATATATAATTTAATAATAATAATATATTGTCAATAATAAATTTTAATAATAATAGTAATAATATTGATAATAAAAATAATTTAAAATATAATACAAAATAATATAATATAATATAATTTAATAAATTAATTTAAAATAAATTAAATAAATACTATATAAATAAAATAAAATAAATTTTATTATAATAGTATAAATGTTAAAGTATTTACATGAATAATAATTTATGTAATAAAAATGTTAATTATATATTTATTAATATTTTTAAAATATAATACAACAAATATATATTTTATAATATGTTTTTATATTCTAAAAATATTTCAATTTATTAGTTAACAAAATATTTAGAAAAAAAAATCACATCTTAATATTGTATAACTTAATACAGTATAATACGAAATATCATCAAATACAACTATACAAGATTGTATAAGAATAATACAGTCCAGTCTAATATAATTCAATTCAATATAATTTAGTACAGTGTACCAAACGAGTTTATACTCCATAGTGTATTGGAGGGCGGGGGGTTTGTAAATTTTCTGAGATTTTTATATATCCTTTTGATTTCACGAACATATATACATCATCCCTGCTTGGGGTAAAGTTAAAAAAAAAACCTACACATTCAACTTTGTATAATTACAGTGAATAACATTGAGATAAAGAAACTGTAATATGGCCCAAAAAAATCAAGGTTGTTAATAACACTATATATCATATAATTTTCTTATTTAGTATGGCATTATTTATCCAAACATACACAAAAATTTTAAATTAAAAAAACATATAATTTTATATTGGGTGTCGATATTGGCATCCATAAATATGATAAACACACCCATATTTTAATAAAAAATTAATTCCAAAAATATTTCAATAGAAATTTACCAATAAAGACAAATTGGTTTAATTAAAAATAATCCAAATACTATATACACTCATTAATTACACTCATATCTCTTTATTGAAAGAAAAACTAAACCCTAATTAAACTCTAACTCTATTTTAAGTATCAAAACCTCTTATTATCATTTAAAAAAATAATGGAAAAATACAGAGGTACGTATTTTTTATTGTTATGAACTCTATCAATAAATAAAAAGTGAAAAGTACTTTAAAAAAAAAAAATAACAATGCATATCGTTGTGTATCCAGGTGATCAACGGTTATATGAAGATGTGAAATATGTTGTAATAGATATCAACAACTTGATTATTATCACCATAGACAATGCTTCAGATTTGTAAATGTTGAAAAGATATCTGATGCAGTTGTTGATGATAAAGAACTTACTACGACTATTTGTGTTTTAAGAATTTATCATTTATGAAATTTGGTGTGTTAATAACTTAAGAGTATTTATAAATAAATTATATTACAATGAATACATTCATTTAAATAAGAGTACTATTGGTATTAAGATGAGTGCTCATAGTAATGATTTAATTTTAAAATTTAGACATATGTTTACTTATAAATATATGTGTACTTATCATATTTATGAGTGTCAATATCCGCACCCTTTTATATTATTAGAACTTGAGTCCTGCTAATATCTTCACTACAAATATACTTGATTTGTGTTATATTTCTAGATCATACAATATGAAATTTTCACTCACATAATTCTTTAATTACGGGCATATACATAATTTCAAACAACACATTCATATACTTGCATATACAAAAATACCATAATTAGGTCCTCTTAAACAAGCGGTGATTATTAGAGAAACATTTTGGCCATTAAATACCAATAGTGAGAATTATGTTTGAACCGTACTTGTAGCGATTGATCTCGACATGTTTCAACTAATTCCTTGACCTAATTGATGTTATTAGATTTCAAAAATAAAAAAGAATACAAAAAAATAGAGAACATTATAAACAAATCAGCCACCATAACAGATCATTATTCTAATTAATTTCACACGTATTGAAGCTCCACAATAAACAATTAAAGTAACCAACTCCCCAGAAAAATAGCAGCAGTTTCAAATTCTTGACTTCTCAATTCCCATTACTTTCACTTCAAGCATTCTCTCACAAACAAAAGAATTTAAAAAAAAATAACTTCTTTGATTTACAGTCATATATCAATCTTCAAATTAAATTTGTCCACTAGCTCCTGCAAAGTCTTTGACAGTGAAACCAACCTTCTCAAACTTCCCCTTTTCACTGCTCTCTCTAAATTTGACATAATCTTTACAAACAAATGGCATGTAGATCCTCAAATTGCCATTTCCAACAACTTCATTTGGTGCAAAAATGTTTTTGTCATCTTCAAAGCACCAAAAGAAGGCCAAAGAGAATCGGTTCACATTATTATTATAACGTTTTAGAACAACTCTATGTTCAGATGATCTCAGCTGTCCATTGCTCCATGCATGCATCATATCTCCAATGTTGACAACTAGAGTGTCTTCACATGGGTTTATGTTCATCCACTTCCCTTCTTTTGATCTCACTTGTAGCCCACCAATCTCATCTTGATAAACTAATGTCACACAGCTCATGTCTGTGTGCATGCCTAGTCCTTCAACAATTTCTTGATCATCATCATCATCTTGATCTTCAACACTTTCCGGGGATGAATAGTTGATGATTCTCAAGTATCCATGGCATTTACTGAACTCAGATTCATTGAATTTCTTCTCAAAATCCTCCCCCAAACACATTAGAACTAGCTTTACAATCTTTTTCGAAAGCTCGGTCATCTTCCTCCCATACTCTTTCAATGTTTCACTGGTGCAGCAAATTGAGCCAAAACAACAAATAACAAACTATTAAAATCACCAAACAATAGATATATAGCTAGACAAACATAATATATGGTTTTATATATATTGAAAATTATCGGATGCAGGATCCCAATAGATACTGGTATCTATTTGGAATCATGCACGTGCAGGATTCGGCACCTGATCTGTGCTCTCTCTATATATATTTACCTGAAGTCTGAATTGGGCTCGTCGAAGAGAACATCAACAGTGGACTGAGCAGAAGCAAAGAAGTCTGGTCCGGAGACTCGAAAGCTTTCAAAGAAAGGAGAAGCAATGAAATGTGGAGTGTAGGTCTTCACAGATGAAGATGGACCAACCTTGAGTTTGGATTCACATGGGAAATTGAAAAGATGATTTGAAAGAGAATGGACTTTCCTGTAAAGATCTCTGGAGACTCCATGGTTGGTGATGTAGAAGAAACCCCATTCTTTGCAGGCCAGAGAGAGGGAGGATAGAGTTGATGGACACAAAGGCTGAGAGATATCTAGTACAGGAAGTTGTACACAATGATTAGTCTGGGTTTCAGACATTATTATTTTATCAGAATATATGAAAAATAATGATAATTGAGTTAGTTTGTTCAGTTAGATAAGAGGTGGGTGTTATATAGCTGGTTTTTTTTGAAAGAGTTATATAGCTAGCTGGTTGGTGATGATCATATTAAATATATTATTATTATTATTATTATTATTATTATCATCCATGTGTGACAATTTACGAATATTTTTATTTTGTAAGGACTTTGTTTCCTTATTTTCTTTAAATTTCTCGGGATTTGTTTTCTTATTTTCATTTTTTGTGATTTCTTTTGTTATTTATTTGGAAGATTTTTGATTTATCCTTTATTATATAAATTATAAATTGATGTGGTGAATGAGATGTCCTATTAACTTATCACATGTCGAAATTGTCATTCTTATTATTTATGAAAAATTGTTTTTTTTTTAATTTTTTATCAATGAACTATGAAGTTAGCATAGAGTGCCTAATAAAGGCCATTTCTACAATTAACTTGAATTGTATTGGCAAGGAAAAAAAATGATAAAATCATCAAATATTAGATTTGTTTCTTTATTTTCCTTATATATTTTGTGATTTGTTTCCTTATTTAGTGAATTAAAATTTATTAGGTACGAAAATTCCGTAAATTTTTTCGTTCAAAATTTCAATAGATAGCGATGTTAATTGAAAAAAAAACATTCATCTAATACTCATATATATTTTGGAATATCACACATAGAAAGTGAGGGATCTTGTATAATATAGTGTTGTTTAGTTAATATTTTATCTTTTTATACTAGTCATGCTTTGAATTCAATAAAAAATGTTCTTTTGGATCAAATTTAACTATTTATCAATGAAAGTGGCTAAGTAAAACAAGAATGGAGACTTTTCCTATGGCTACGTTTAGAAATTAATCTGACCCTATACACTTACTATGACCTTACAGAGTTGCACAAAGTAATTCTAACATATTTTCCGTACCATCATATAGTCAAGGAAGAACAAGATAAATTCATATTCAGATGATAAATCTTTAGTGCACTGCTGATCGAGTGGTGTATCCGACCACCAACTCAAGATGCATGTGATATGTAATAAATATATATATATATATATATAAATATATATCATAAAAAAAAATACATATGTTAGTCACATATTACATCTTCAATGGTCGAAAATACCACTCAACAGTACATTCAGAACACCAAATTAAAGATTTTCTTGAAGTTTACAGTACTCGTCAGATACCCGGACAACCAAATGTGAGAAGGACTAGATAGTAGCTAGTAAGGTATGTTTAGTTGATGTTAAAGGTCAACGCAACAGCTGTGGTGTTCTTGAAAGAGAATTATTTGGTTATTTATATGCACAAGGTCAACATAGAGAAGCTTGGGATTGTTTGGTTTGCTAGCAGATTGGCAGCAACAGGCGGGAATGATGGAGGTGTGTCATCTGTACTTTGTCAATTTGTTGTTTTATCTTAAGTTTCTAATAAGCTTAGATTCTGTACATCACCTCTCGGCACGCAGGTGGTAGTACAAATCCCCTCCCGTGGCTATGGTTGGGGATTTTGAGTTTCACTATATACATTTTATAAAAGTACAAAGAGTTTTCTTTTCCGTGTTGTGGAAGTAGATATCTACTATTATAAGAATAGATATTTGGATCGTACATGTATTGTTTAATCTTGGTTTGGTCCTGACAGACACTTGACCCGACCATTTGATGTCGGAATTTATTGTAATACTAACCGTAATACAAGCTCAGATTCTTCTCAAGGAACTATTTGACCATCCCCCATTAGCCATTAGCATGTCAAACAAGCAACAAGCCTGCATACTTGAACAAGAAAAAGAAAACCATTCTTATACAACCAATGAAATTGCTGCATTTGAGAGCTTGTTCACCAAAACATGGACAAAAAGCATTGAAAAACAGGTTGCCTGCTACATTTAGTACATCAAACATGGACTTCATATATGTTCTTGTTATTAAATTATGGAGAATCTGCATCTATATATGTTGTGCGGTTGCTGGTTCCGTACCAGTTTCACATTTACAATAATATGAAATGATAATATATATCAAGTGAATGATCAGAATCATGGTAGAGGTACCAATAACTGAAGTATTTATAAAGGCAATTGGGAGTTCAATTCATTAATCAGATTATTAATTAAATCATAAGTGTAAATATGCACAGTATATATTCTGCGGAGAGCATACATATGCTTTGACAATATTGACAATTGCAAATGGGCATGGAGTTGTTTCTATATACAATGCTGCAAGCACCAGGAAGGTTGTAGACATGATGCCATGTGACTTGAGTCGATCAAAATCAACAAATTGTAAATTAGATTAATATAGTAGATTGGGGCAACTTAATTACATTTCCAGGCATATATAAGAACAGATGCATGCAATAATTTAGTTTATAATTGTTATTGTTTCCTTGAAGCTAGCTATAGCTTTTATGACGAATTCGAGATTTGTACATTCGCGTTTGTAAATTTAGAGTATGATCTGTGACGTAGGACACTTTTGGGAGCCCGCGGTTCTATATATCCAGGGTACATAATATGCAAATTTCAAAAGAAAAACTTCAGTAATCAACAAACTGAAAAACATAATTACATAGCTTCAAAATAATGTCAAGTGATATAGAGGTTCAAGAGGAAAGATCAAGTAATTGATTAATCTCAAAGATTACTAAAAACACATCTCCAATCATCTGGCACTGTGTTTCTACATAATTTCTAGCCTCCAAAAATTACTGAGCAAGTACCTTTGATCAATTTTTCAATTTAATTTTTTATTTATTTAAAATTAATATGTATACATATAGATATAGCTGGAGAACGTAACAGTTCTAGCGTCCTATGAAGGCGTAGGACCGTAGGAGGAAAAAAAAATCCCCACATGCACCCACCTCGATTGGGGTGAGTTTGGTATTTGATAATTGGATTATCATATATGATATAACCATGATATTGACTTTTAAAACTCATTTTATTATGAGGCATGGACTGATTTTTAGTCCTCATCTCTTTTCGCCTTATAACTTTACAAAAGATGTTAATTTATATATTTAGCTATAAAATTCTTTATTTTTTAATTGTTATAAATTTATAATTTCTAAAAAAAAATTGGACTCTTGAAAAAAATTTGCTTTTACATTATGTTGCTTCGATTTTGCAAACGTAATACTTACAAATTAAATAATATGTTATTTGATAATTTTTACAATCAATAAGTGATCTTAACAGATTTTAAACAATGTTAACTTATGCTAACTGACACTAGCCGTTGCTAACGACAATAACCTTGATAAACAATTTCTACGTTTTTACATGTAATTTGTGTTTTCTAGTTGATTTTGGTCAGGAAATGTATTACATAATCATATTAGTGAATTTTGCAAACATTAAATGACTCTAATTGACTTTAAACGATGCTAACCATTGCTAAGTGCTAACTGATAATAGTTGAGATTTGTAATATTTTTCATTTACATGTATTTTTTCTACATGTCTAGTTGATTTTGATTGAAAATTGTATAAAATTGACATATTTGTTAATTTTTGTAAACATTAAACGACTCTAACCGTCTTTAAACGATACTAACCATCACTAACTAACAATAGCTAAGATATATAATTCTCTTCATTTTTTTTGTTTTCTCATTGATTTTTGTTGATAAATGTATTAAATGGCAATGTTTGTGAAGTTTTATAAGGTTTAACTGACCTTAACCAATCCTAGTCGACGATAATCAACACTAATCGGCACTAATTGAGACAATAACTGATATCTATAACTTTTCCGTTTTAATTTGTAATTTTTCTGTTCTCTCATTGTTTTGGGTGAAAAATGTATAAAATTACAATGTTTTTGAATTTTTATACAAGCCCTATATTTTTTTTAAAGCACTGTAAAATTGCATGAAAATGCTATTATATATATATATATATATATATATATATATATATATTTCATAATCCCTATTTTTTTTGAAGATAAACCCTATAATATTTTTTAATGATAGCTCAATGATAGAAAGTGCATAATTATGAATATTGTGTTCATGGAAAGGAGCATAAAGGGATGAGGACAAAGAGACCTCTATACAAACGTGGTATCACATCTCGACCCAAGTGAGGAATGGATCAGAAATGAGACTCGTAGTTACATTCATGTATAGAGAATGATGATGGTATTCCCGCTTCTGATCGACTCTATTAACTTCAACTTACCTACATAATTTAATAATATATCAAATGCATTTTATGACTGAAACATTATTTTAATGTTAGACTGAATTTATACTTAAAAGATTTGTAATGTGAGTTGTTACTAACATATCATTCGTCTCGTCATTTTATTATTTACATGGTGGTTGCAATTCACATATCATATTATTTGAGTCGTCTAGCACTCCTATTATTTTAATTTTAGCAATAGCCAACACCATCTTGCCGATTGGTCCTCTGTAAATATTTGAGGTGAAAATAATTAAAAGGTTATGCGTGGAAATATAAATATGTAAATACTAAGGGTAGGAAGATAAATATTCGAACTTCAAACCTTTTCCAATTAAAACAAGTAAACTACTTCCCCTTTTGTTCCTCTGCAATAATTAGGGTTTGTTTACGTACCCAAATTCTGCAAATCAATTTCGAAAAATCGAAAACATGGTACTGTCGCAGAAGCTCCACGAAGCATTCAAAGGAACCGTAGAGAGAATCACTGGTCCACGCACGGTCTCTGCCTTCAGAGAGAAAGGCGTACTCAGCGTTAGCGAATTCATTCTCGCCGGAGACAATCTCGTCTCCAAGTGCCCAACCTGGTCATGGTATTGATCAATATTCTTAATCATTTAATTTTATGATATTTTAAATGCAAATTTATATCAAGTTTTGATTTTTATTCAGGGAATCCGGTGAGCCGAGCAGGAGGAAGTCATACTTGCCTCCGGAAAAACAGTTCTTGATTACTAGAAACGGTAGATTATACAATTGTTTGTTATGTTTTGTTTGTATTACTTGTAGGAAAGTTAATTTTGTTGTTAATAAGATTGTTAGCGTTTTTGTGGATTTATGTGACAATTATTGATGTATTTATGAATTTAGAGGTTGATATATGAAAAATTTTAAATTTGAACCATCGTGGACTTATTTTGGCAATGTGAATAATGGATCAAGAAATTGCTTTTCAGTCCCATGTCTAAGGAGAGCTGCATCGATAGAGGAAGAGTACGAGAGTGCTGGAGGAGAAATTTTGGTGGACAATGAAGATAACGATGGTTGGTTGGCAACTCATGGGAAACCTAAAGGTAACTTTAGAGTAGCTGTTGCAATATTTAATTTGAATGCAACTGCAAAATGTTAACAAACCTCTGATTTCAAATGAAGAAACTAGTGGAAACCATTTTATGTGTTTTGGAGAGATTAGTAGTTTTAGGATTTCTAAAATTGGTCTAGAGGTGGCATTCTTTCTCGTTGTCTTTGGGTTATTGAAAGTTGCAAGAACCAAAAATTCCCAAATCATTTTATAATTTCAATAATTTTTGCTAATTGCACAATCGTTAGGGTTTTCTTATCTGGTAGTACATATGCATAATGGCATAATGCATATGCTAGTCAGTGTGTCCTGCCATAAGTTCTGTTCCTTCCTATGATAATAGACTTTCTAGTTTCTACTGTTTGTTCTGTTGGTATTATCAGTCAGTAGTACATCATTTGCAGTAACATCCCCAATATCATATCCTTTTAGCTTTAGATTAACTGGTAAGAGGTAGGAGGGGGTTGAAGTAGGTTTAAGTTTCTAACTAACAGAGAGGTAAAAACGGAAGGGCACTGATATGTATGTGTATCTAGAAGCAAGCTTCATTAATACTTCTGACTTCTTTCAATATTGACTTCTATTTGGATAATAGCTTTTGAATTCAAAGATGTTTAAGTAAAGTATCTGCTCTTAGATTTGAATGCATTAATTCCCTATGGTGTAATGGTGTGATACATTCTGCAATAGGATAGTCAGATAATCTTTTGTATATTGGTAACAATTTGATTTTACAGTTGGGTTTCCTTATTATTGTCGTGTATTTGTTTATACCAATGCAGGCAGCAGTTCAGTCTATCAATTTATACCAAATACGTTTAGAAGCAGCATGAATTTTTGTTTATGCTTATAAGCTTATTTGTTTGACTCTATGCTTCATATTTTCTATAGATAAATGTGAAGAAGATGACAACTTGCCATCTATGGAGTCCCTAGAAATCAGCAAGAAAAGTACCGTTGTGTCAATTTCTAACCATTTTGGGGGTGAGGATGAAGAAGATATTCCGGACATGGAAGGATATGATGAACCTGAGTGTCTAATTGAAACTGATCCTGTAAGTTGATAATGTTATGATCTTGTCACGGGTTTCTTAGAATTGATGTACTTTTATATTACTTTGATTTTTATCATAATTTTGTTACTGGGTCTTAGGGTGGTTATTGCAAAGACAAAATAATAAATTTGTTATATTGCGCTGATAATCATCATTTGTACTATTAGTTGCCATGACACCAGTTTCACAATTCCATCAGCTTTGTTCTTTTTGAAAATAGACATTCCTTTGCTTCCTTCACCTATGAAATGGTTGCAAAGTCACCCCACAATACTTATTATAAAGACTTTGAACCTAGTGAAATTCTAGACATGTTCCTATGGTGATCTGACTTTATTTTTTCTTGAAAGGTCGTTGTCATATTTTCATTTGAACAAGTATTTTAAGGGTCAAATGTTAATGAACCTGAGTTAATATAAAGTAACTACTGAAAATCAGTTCTTTTATTAATGCAGGCAACACTTCAGTCCACATATCTTGTGGCTCATGAACCTGATGATGATAACATTCTCCGGACACGAACTTATGATGTCAGCATCACGTAAGATGAATATTGATATTAGAGTTTCTTGAACCAATTATGATGTGTTAAATAATGTTGTAACTTGTCTGAATCTCACTTCCACTGAATATGTTTGCTACAGCACAAATGTGTTAGATGCTTATGAATGTGTAGGCGACCCTTCTTTTGGGTATCTTAATCTCTCTATCATAAGCATACTGATATTATAGGGAGAACCTAATTGACAATTTAAAATTATTGCGAGCATGTAATTCAGCTGAAGCATTAATTTTATTTAAGTGAACAGGTCAATCTATTTTACTTGTGTAATATATTGGCCTTTATTTTACTACAAATTCATAAATTTTGGATTTAAGAAATTCAATCAATTGCAAATATTGATTACTCGCACATGGGTCACATCAATGCATTGAAAGATTTTCCTTTTCTTATTTCGTTCTTGCTTCTGGGCATTAATTTTTAGTTATTTGTATAAATAAGTGCCTACTGTATAATCTGATGATTTTTCATGTTTGCATGGCATTGTAATCTACTTTCATGTGTTTGTTCTTCCTTTATTTTCAGGTATGATAAATATTATCAAACTCCTCGTGTCTGGCTTACTGGATATGATGAGGTTTGTTGTTCTGTTTATACTTTTCTTAGTGGCTCATGTATGTCATGTTTGAGTTATTATATTTTACTATGTTAGGATCAAGATACAATGTGTTTTTGGTGAATTTGCATATATGTTAGTAATAATAATTTGTTTTCAACATTCTAGAGAATGAAATCACCTTATTGTCAAATCTGTTTTCCCCTTCTCTTCTACTAATCGAACATGTTAGATAGTGGATTGCGGCATAATTACACTATCACTTGACTTTTACAATAGAAAAGGTACCTACTACCTGTAACATCTGGCCAAAGAAATGGTATGTTGATGTGTTTTTAATGTATTCCTTCTATCCATATCTAGCCATCAGATAAAAATCACTCTATATTCTAGATGAGTATAGTAAAAAATGCAGCTTACTATGATTACAGCTCTAAGTGATCCTACCAAGCCATATGTTCCAAATGTGACCTAATGTTCCTTAATTCATGCTTTTCATTTAACATGTTTGAAATTAATAATTTATTGTGCTTTATATTAGTTCTGGTTATTGGGTTGATTTCTTAATATTATTATTATAATATTATGAGGACTATTGTATTTTTTTTAATCTATTTTACAAATTACAATGAATGACGAAGTTATTGAGTAAATTGGATTTTACCCAATTGAACATTTTCTGGTGCTTTTACAGTCCAGGATGCTTTTGCAACCCGAACATGTACTTGAAGATGTTAGTCAAGACCATGCACGCAAAACGGTGAGACTTGCTGGCCCCCTGTCTATTTAATGATTCTGTGTGATTTTCTCAACGTTTTGGTATGTGTAGAGTGGTTTTGTATTTTGCATGACTTGAAATTTACTTGTCTGAGAGCTTTTGTTTCCTTGAAGGGTGATTTTTGATGCTGTATTATAAGGGCACTGATGAAATCTATTGTTTGATCAAGGGCGGAAATCGGTTTGAATCCCCAAAATTTGGGATCTTGAAGTGTACAAAATCATTGTTTACAAATTTCTCTACATAACTACATTTTTTCTTCAAGAGAAGGAAAAAGAATAAAGGAATTTCCTCTTGGATTAGTCTGCTGTAAATAACACGATGCATCAATAATCATACAATTATGTTGAAATAGATCAAATGTTGGTCCCTCACTCCACCTCATACATTTTCGTTGCCTAAATATAATTTATTACTCTTAACACCTCGGTTGTAGACCACAATGTTTTTTACATGTTGGTTTTGCACCTCAGGCCTATCCTTGGCTTGAATATAATATCTTGATTTGTGACAGTGACCATGGGCCCACTCAGTGCTGGAACTAATACTATTTTCTTACATGTTGGGTAATACATATAACTGTTTATTGATAAAATCTCGGGGATTAATATTTTAGTGGAGCTGCGGGAATGTTGGTTGTTTCTTATTTGAAACCTTCTCAGAAGTATGCTGATTGTTTTTCACCCGGTGTCAGTTCACAGGGACATTTTTTTTATAGGCGTTCAGAGGGACATTTGTTACCCATTTATTTACTTTTCACCTATTCGCTTCGTATATATTTCTAAGAATTTTTCACATTTTCCCCCCTTTTCCCTTGATTTTAATATACACAGGTTACTATTGAAGATCACCCTCACTTGCCTGGGAAGCATGCATCCATACATCCATGTCGACATGGTGCTGTGATGAAGAAAATCATTGATGTTTTAGTGTCACGTGGAGTGGAGCCTGAAGTTGACAAGTAAATAATATTTTCTTTCTTGTCATTGGATTTAACTTATATCTATTTTTCACATAACGGTCAGCTGTTTTACTAGCTGCATGATAAATATTCAAATCCAAAATTGAATTGAGTTAATTGATCTTAAACGAGCCAATTCTACTAATTTACTTTTATGTTACTGGCATGCATTGATACATCCGTGTTGACTGGGGTTGTGATAATAGAAGTTACTATTCTAACGTGATGTGGAGTGTAGCCTGAAGCTGAGTGAGATATATATATATATATATATATATATATAATGTGATGTGGAGTGTTGCTTGAAGCTCAGTGATATATATATATATATATATATATTTTCCTCCTTAAATAAAGCATGGAACCTAATCTTTTCCTTTTTTCATCTTTCCAAGCAAAAAGTCATATGTCACTAATAACTCCTTCCATCTTTTTCCTGGACCCGTGCCCCTGGTGCTACTTATATAACTCATACTCATGCAACTTATGAAATAGTAACTTAGCATTGGATCTTGAATGGTTTATACTCATATGACGCTTCTAGTTGTCAAGATTAGTTCTAATTTACTGTATTAATTATTTTTCAAGATCTGAATTATTACAATCCAGTTGATATATATATTTTCTTGGTTTCAAACTATGTGGAAGAGTAGTTAGGTGACAAAGTTGGTGCGGAAGGTCCTTAAGAAGTAAAAAGAGAGAAGTGATTGACCTTAGGACAGTGGTTTTGAATGTCTTGTATTAATTTTCTGTAAGGTTTGAGAAAGAACAAAAGGAAGCAAAGGAAAACCACATAGTCTGTTGCTAAACCTGAACAGTGGATTCTGAGTTTTTGCATTGATAATTGCAAACTGGTGGTTCTTAGCTGTAGCTAAATCTGTTTTCTATTTTCTTGCTTTCGATCCATTTACTTATCTTTTCGGCAATTTCTTTTTATATTAAATCTACACATAACGCGTTTTGTAGGTACCTTTTCTTATTCTTGAAATTTGTGGCTTCCGTAATTCCAACTATTGAATATGATTACACTATGGATTTCGATCTTGGTAGCTCAAGCAGCTGATAAGAGGTATTTAACATTTTGTTTTCATTGTTTCAAATATGTTTAGGAATCCATAGAGAACGGATTCTCTTCTTTATTTATGTCTTTTTTTCCCACTTAGCATTTTGGGTGAGTTTATATAGTTCTATTCTTGGTTGTGCCAGAGTAAATCTACAAATTTGTGGAACTGGATCAGCATCTTCTGGCGTGCTTTCAACCCGATTCACTGCACAGCAACCCTCCCTCCTTGTATATAATACCCCAACAAACAAGACTTTCACCGAAAATCACTTGAAAGCTGTATTTAACCTTGTGGTTTCTTATGTGAATATTGTCAATACAACTGTCTTATGTATGGTAAATGGAGAAATCCATTCCTGTTGAGACTCTGGAAAATCACATGCGTTGCATGTGGAATGATTGTTATGATACAGCAACAATTTGTTTATCTCCAACAAGAGAAAATCAAAGTTGTGTTATTGTTTATTTCAATCAAACATTCTCTACCTTTTATTTCGTCCAAATTTCGGACTTGTGGTATGTGATTTGTTTGTTATATGAATATCATTCACCATATCATCACAAATTATTTAGGTTGATTTTTGAATTTTTTGTTTTGTTTGGGCTATGTAGTATTACTTTGTATTAAATCATGTGATTATTGTATATACCTACATTATTGACATAACTATACATATTATTTATCCTTTTCACAAGTCACCTACTGAGATTTCATAATAATTAACTAGATTATAGGTTCAAGTCGTGTCCCCTTTTTCAAAGTTCAAACTCTAAATCTTTTAAAATATTCCTAAAAAAAAAATAGCTTCTATAATAAAATATTGTTTTCTTTTCACTTTTATTTGTCACAATATTTTGGTTACTAGAATCATAAATATTTTCTCATTATCACAACATGTTAAATGCTATAAGATGTTAATTTCAAATGATAAATTAGGAGGATGTGTGCATCTTGGTTTGAAGCAATCCAATAGGTTTGGACGTTTGGTCCATTATCAAAACATTAATTCAGTGGCATATTGCAATAATTTTATTATTATTATTATTATTTTTTGAGGGAAACAATAATAATTAGAAGAAACTTTAGTTGATGAATCATGAATAAAAAGAAAAAAGGAAATGCATCGGTCATTCATCAAGGCGTTGGAATAACTTGTAACGATGAATATATAGCCTTCATTGACAAGTTGACATGCAATGCAAGTATCGTTTCAGTTATATATATCAAAAGAATCAATGAGATTCATCCTTGTTGATCAAGTAGAAGTTGGTCCCACTCTCACTCACCTTTCATTTGAAGGAGAGAAATCGAATGAATTGAATCCCCCACCACATGACTACTTTTTTATTATTTTTTTCTAGCTTTTAACTACTTGTTCCTTGTAACTTCATTTGGTGGGGGCCATCATCATCCATGCATATGCTTATATAAGTCAAACACAGTCAAAGGCTTCATATGTTTATGGAACATTCCAGAACTTCATGTCCCATTGATGGAAGATTCCAGAACTTCATTATCATCTTATGCCATCTCCTTGATAATAAGATGATTCACTAAATTTTGCTGATGTGTGCATATGTGATTGGTTCTATGATGTATGTAGACATGGAGAATGTCACAGCTGCATATCATCCAATAAATACTTCAAAGAATCTATTCAAGTACTGTACACAGAACTGAACTAATTTGAAGATAGTTACAAACTATCTAATTAAGCTCTATAGTGAGCTTTTTATGTACATGTTGCAATGGAATTATTTGATAGGTGGGAGCTGGTCATAACCAATGAGAAATCAATATGTGTCGGTCACATGGGAGTTTTGGTGTTAATAAGATCATATTTATAACTAATTCCCTCTTTCTTTTTATTTTAAATTTTACACTTATCGGGTTAGGGGTTTATAGTCTATTTGTAGAACCTATCGAAATCAACCGTTGCTAGCACAATTCAAAATGCAACTTCTATTATAGGTGAGGAGGTTCTCTATATTTTACGATTTAATAGATAAACGTGAGATTCAAATTCTTATAATGTACTTTTGAAAGTTGAAAAAGAAAGTGCATAATATAGTGTTTTTTATCATGAAAAAATATATATTATTCCTGGCGCCAAAAAAGAAGAAGAAAATTGACCAGCAACAGTTAAGCTAGTAACACTTTTTCTTTGGCTCATTTTGTATATATACCTTACTTGATCGCCATTTGCTACTCACCGCTATACATTGATCATAAATCTCTACTGCAAGCCAATTGCACTCTTGTGAGTCTCTCTTTGTTTCTTCAATTTCCTTATTAAGTTACTTTTCTTGAATCAACTTTGTTTTTATGATCTGTAATAGCATCATGCATGTCGATCATTTTGTTCATTAACATTCAACAACATTTGTTATCTGTTTGATTAAACATTTGTTATCTGGAAACTGCAGTTGAAATTGTTTCGAACGAAAAGAATCGTGAAATGGGAACAACAGTTAAGTTGTTCGGATTTGCTTCAGCTCAGACAGCAGCAGCCGTGAAGGTATTCGTGGAAGGACGTACCGGTGAAGGGACTGTCTCTGATGTGCAAGTTGGCCAAAATGAAGGTTCAAGAGCACATGCTGTGGTTGAATTCACAACCGTTGAAGCCGCGGAACTTATCAAGTCCTTGGCTGCTGATGTTCTCTGGTATCGGAATTCTTATCTGAAAGCTTGGGATGTCGAACCAAAAACAAAAATTTCCGAGCTCAGAATTGATGATGTGACACTGAATGTTGGATGCCAGATTTCTCAGGAAAAATTTTCTGTGCTTTGGTCACAGGAAAATGTCACTCTGAAATTTGGTCCTGACCTGAAAAAGTTTAATTACTTTCTGTGTTATCATTCTGTGGAATACAAGCTTGAGGTCTTCTCCGAAAGCATTTCTCAGATTGAACTCCACTGTCCACGTGGACAAACCGGCAAGTTCCTTGTCATTCAGGTAATTAACTAAAAATCTTCATCAATCTTTGAGGTTATAGCAACATTTTTCTGATAAATTACTCTCTTTTTTCTCTGTTTTCTCTTTTTCTAGTTACATGGTGCTCCTCGGATTTACAAGCGCAACGAAGGCATGTGGGTTCGGGAAGTTGATTTCACACCATCTTCAAGCATTGGTCAGTCCTCTGCTTTGTGTTTGAAACTTCCAGGGAGGGGACATATTCCCAAAATTCTAAAAAGCTTTTTCTATTACAAAGAAAGTGAATCCAAATTCATTCTAGAGAGTGTTTCTTCTTTCTCTTTTAATTCTGATATTGTCCCCATCATTAACCCACCTCAAAACATTGAATTGCCTTTCAAAATATTGTTCAAAATCAACTCTTTGGTTCATCAAGGTTATCTTCCTGGACCATCACTTGACGAAAACTTCTTTCGCTTGGTTGATCCAACAAACATCAACATAGCATACATTGAACATGCACTGTCTCATCTCAGAGAGTGTTGCTATGATCCTGTAAGTTGGCTCACTAAGCAATACAAAGAGTACTTCATGTCCGGAAAAATTCCTGATTCTCCTGAAATTGCCTTAGATGATGGGCTGGTTTATGTGCCCAAGATTCAGATAACCCCATCCAAGGTATACTTCTGTGGTCCTGAGGCAAGCCTCTCCAATCGCGTTCTACGTAGCTATCCTGATGAAGATATCCATAACTTTCTCCGCGTCTCTTTCGTTGATGAGGATGGAGAGAGACTATTTGCAAACGTTTTATCATCTCATCGGACGTCATCTGATTCATCTTCGACAAATGAAGACAGGCGCACTGGTGTTTATCGAAGGATACTTTCAATTATGAGAGATGGCATAGTCATCGGAGGCAAGAAATTCGAAACTTTGGCGTTTTCGAATAGCCAATTGAAAGAAAATTCCTTGTGGATGTTTGCATCCAGACCTGGGTTGTCTGCAGCAGATATTAGAGAAGGACTGGGTGATTTTAGTGACATAAAAAATGTAGCAAAATTTGCTGCAAGACTCGGTCAATCTTTTGGATCATCTAGGGAGGCTTTACATGTTGGTAGCAGTGAAGTTCAAATAATTCCTGATGTGGAAAAAAAACGAGATGGAGTCAATTATGTATTCTCAGATGGAATTGGCAAGATGTCTTCCGATTTAGCTCAAATAGCAGCTAAAAAATGGGGTTGCACAAACTATACTCCATCGGCTTTTCAGATTCGATATGGTGGCTACAAGGGCGTTGTGGCTGTTGACCCAACTTCAACAGTGAAACTATCATTGAGAAACAGCATGTGCAAGTACAAGTCTAACAGCACGAGTCTCGACGTCTTGGCATGTAGCAGGTACCAGCCCTGCTTTCTCAATCGACAACTGATCACACTCATGTCCACACTTGGTGTCAAAGATTGTGTCTTTCAAAGGAAGCAAAGGGAGGCAATAGCTCAATTAGATTCAATTCTAACAGATCCTGCAAGTGCACAAGAGGCACTTGAATCGATGGCCTCTTCTAGAGAGAATGCAAGAGTTCTCAAGGAAATGCTAATGTCTGATTACAAGCCAGACGAAGAGCCATTTCTTTCGTTGATGCTTCAAACATTCAGGGCCTCACATCTGCAGGAGTTGAGGAACAGAACAAGGATATTTGTCCAAAAAGGACAAGCTATGTTGGGATGTCTAGACGAAACAGGCACTTTGGAGTATGGTCAGGTGTTTGTGCAGTACTCTGGCCCTGCAAGCGGATCTTCGAGTCAGTACAATATAGTTCAAAGCAAGGTAGTAGTTGCAAAAAACCCGTGTCTACACCCAGGAGACATGCGCGTTTTAAAGGCTGTGGACGTGCAGGCGTTGCACCATATGGTGGATTGCATTGTTTTCCCTGCAAAAGGGAAGAGGTAAATTAAGTCTATATCATTAGTATTTTTTATTTATTTAAACTTTAATACGATTTTGTGCTTACGACTACATTGTAAACCAGGCCACATCCGGATGAATGTTCTGGGAGCGATTTGGATGGAGACAACTACTTTGTGTGTTGGGATCCTGAACTGATTCCTCCTCGACAATTTCCTCCAATGGATTATACACCGCCACCAACTAAGGTTTCGGACAATGCTGTTACAATTGAGGTGATTTGCTTGAATTCTGTTTCAATAATGCACTCCATTCCAAATAATTTATGTTTGATAACATGTTTTATGGTTTGTTGCAGGAGGTAGAGGAGTATTTTGTGGACTATATAATGAATGACAGCTTGGGAGTCATTTGCCATGCACATGTGGTGTTTGCAGACAGAGAGGAACAAAAGGCCAAGAGTGTTCAATGTAAGGAGCTTGCCAGACTAGCCTCCATAGCTGTGGACTTCTCGAAAACTGGCGTGGCAGCTGAAATACCACGTCGTTTACGTGCCCAGACGTATCCAGATTTCATGGAAAAGAAAGAAAAGCCCTCCTACGTATCACAACGTGTTCTAGGAAAACTTTATCGGGAGGTTAAAGGCATTGCCGCGCCTACGGCAACCATAAAATCCTTCACCAAGGAAGTGGCAATGCTGACTTATGACACTGCCATGGAAGTGGATGGCTTCAAAAAATTCATCGGTAAAGCATTCGATTACAAAACGCAATATGATCACAAGTTGGGGCACTTAATGGACCATTACGGCATCGAAACAGAATCTGAGATATTAAGTGGTTGCATCATGAAAATGTCAAGATTTTTCGATAAGAAAAGGAACTCGGAAGAAATCAGTCATGCTGTGAGGTCACTGAGGAAGCAAGCAAGGACCTGGTTCAACCAGACGGAAAGTGTTTCATCAGATGCTGTCACTCCAAACCCGAAGGAAGTGTATGCAAAGGCATCAGCTTGGTATTATGTAACATACCATCATAGTTATTGGGGCCGCTACAAGCAAAGAATGGATCAAGACCATTTCCTTAGTTTTGCGTGGTGTGTGTACGACAACCTTCTCGACATCAAGAAGGGAAAACTCAGTACCTGAAGACCTTTGAGCAATTTCAGTAGTTGTACTCATGGATTCAGGTTCTTAGTTGATGTAGCGATTTGAATTAGCTAGCTGGTGTTTGTTTTAGAACTAAGTAATTTAAGATCACTAAGATGTGAGTGTTTGAATGTAGATCAGTACTCAGAAACTCTGTTTTTGTAGACTGTTATCAAATAAAATAAATCTGTATGGTTTGATTTGTTGTATGACCAAACCTTTTTATATATATATATATATGTTAATCAAATGAATTAGGGAACATAAGGTTAACACCAACCAAAGGACAAACCAAAGGACAAGGAAATGCAAAATTTACTCTACCACATAGTGATTAGTTAAGGCATATAACTCATTGCGCACTCTCTCCTTAGTCCTTACATAATGGTTTTTAAGGATGAGTTCTACCCACACCGAGAATACACGTGTCATAATGAAATATTATCACTGGCCGGGTCACCGGGAATACAAGTGTCATAACGAAATGTTATCAATGGCCGGGTCACCGGAAATACAAGTGTCATAACGAAAAGTTATTAATGGCCGGGTCACTAAGAATATGGGTGATACTACATGACATGAGCCATTCTTATATTGTTCTTATTGTTATTGAAAGTTTTTCTTCAAGCTTTACCTAATATATGTATATTTATCATTAAAAGTTTATGTTTTCAATTTTCTTACAGAAATGTGTGTTTTAAGCTTGATATAAGAATCTTTCCTCACTCTTGTTACATATTTATCACCTGTTGTGCGTGTTATTTACTTACCGAGTTGACGGCTAACCCCTCGTCACCACCATTTTAAAGATTAAGTTCTTAGATATAGAAGTGATAGGGTTACATTCGCACAGTGGAGATAAATTCTTTTCTAGTTTCCCAAGTCTGATCGGTAAAACCATAAATTGACCTTTACCCATTTTGAAAATCATGACAATATGTATACCCATTTATAAATCACGAAAATTTGCAGTGGCCATATATTGCAAAACTATATATTGGCCTAGGCCCACTAAGTAGATAGTCTGCTTTTAGGCTTCATACACGTGTCATGTACCCTCACGAATTTGTTTCGGATCATGGGCTTCACGCAAACATCCTTCAGCCATGGTAAAAAAACGTATCTACTTATTTGAGAGAGACCAAAGCTTATATACAAGTTATGGATCTCACTCGCTAGCGATATGAGTAGTAACATTTATTATATATAAAAAAACTAGCTTCTAAAAGAAAGTATTGTTTTATTTTTACTTTTATTTTTCTCAATATATTGGTTACAAGAAGAATCATAAATCCTTTCTCATTATGACAACATGTTAGAGCATCTCCAATGCAATACTAAATTATTGTACAAACGCTATAATTTAGCACAAAGTAAAAAAAAAAGCATGCTCCAATGCAATGCCCAAAGCTGTGCCAAATTTGGTATATGCTATACTTTGTGCCAAATTTGGCACGGTGTATAGCATATGTCAATTTTGGTACAGCAATAAATGCAACTGTATTTGTTGACATTTTAAATTTTAAATAATAAAAATTTAATATTAAATTTGGTAGGAAAAATTGAGATTGAAACAATTCTAAAAAAATATTTAATGTATTCATTGAATGTATTGGTTGTATTTGTCGACTTTCATAATTTTAATTAATAAATTAAATAAAAAAAAATAGAATTTTACATTGGAGTACAATGATAAAATGATGTGTCGAATATAACATTTTACAATTTTTTTTACCAAATTTGACATTGACATTAGCATATGCATTTGAGATGGTCTTAAATGTTATATGATGTTAATTTCAAATGATAAATTTGGAGGATGTGTGCATTTTTGTTTGAGCAATCCAATAGGTTTGATCCATTATTAAAACATTAATTCAATGTCATATTGTAATAATTTTTTCTTTTTTTTACAATATTACAATAATTCAGGATTTTATGGAGAATGAGGAGAGACTCGAACCCACAACTTCATAGTGTGGACCAAACACTTCAAACATAATAATACTAAGGAAAATGTTTCACAGAATCATGTCATTTAAACATTTCTTTGTATTGATAGACCATTTTTTTTTTTAAATTTCCTATTGAATAGGATTATGATAGACCATTTCTTTTTTTGTTCTCTTCACTCATCTTATGTAGCTAATAAATAAACCGGTTGATTTTAGCTTTAATTAGAAGAAACTTTACTTGACTATCGTCAATAAAAAAATATAAAAAAATATAACAAAATGCATGAGTCACTCATCAACGCGTTGAAATGATGACGCACTCTCTATGAGTCTCACGGAGTAAAGGAAGAAGGTGTAGCCTTCATTGATAAGTTGACAAGAAAGTTAAATTTCAGTTATGATCGATCATATATATATATATATATATATATATATATATATATCAATCAAGAGAATCAATCAGATTCACCCTTGGGCCTTGTTGATCAAGTAGAAAGTTGGTCCCACTCTCACTCAACTTTCATAGCAAGGAGAGAAATCGAATGAATCTCCCAGGTCCCACCACGTGATGAGATGAGACTTGTCTCTCTTTCTTTAACTACTTCTTCCTTGTATCTTCATTATTTGGTGGGGGCCATCATCAGCCATATATGATTTATGCATGCTTGCTTAAGTCAAACACAGTCAAAAGAATCTCCTCCTGCACTACACTTACAAGGCTTCATGTATATATATATTTATGGAACATTACAGAACTTCATTCATCTTATATATGCCACCTCCTAGCAACTATAGTGATTCACTTCAAGTCTGCTGATGTGTGCATATGTGATTGGTTCTATTATGTATATTTGGAGACAAGGAAAATGTCACAGCTGCATGTCATCCGATGAACACTTCAAAGAATCTATTCAAGTACTGTACGCATAACTAAAATACTTTGAAGGTAGTTACAAACTATCTAAGCTCTTTCTATGTACATTTTGTAATGGAATTATTTGATAGGGGGGAGCTCGTCATAACCAATGAGATGTCAATATGTGTCGGTCACATGGGAGTTTTTGAGTTAATAACATCGTATTCATAACTAATCTGTTGTTGTTGTTTATATTTATTTATTTATTTATAAATCTGACACTTATCGAGTGAAGGATCTGTAAAACCTATCGAAATCAACCGATGCTAACACAATTCAGAATACAACTCCTATTATAGCGGAGGAGTTTCCCCACATTTTATGATTTAATAGAGAAATATGAAACTCGAATTTTATCTATACTTAAAAGTGGGGCAAAAAAAGTGCATAATATAATGTTTTTTATCGTAGAATTTTTTTTTCCTAGCGCTAAAAAAGAAGAAGAAAATAGATTACCAATAGTAAGCTAGCTAGTAACACTTTTTCTTTAGCTCTTCCACTATATATATACACCTCACTTGATCACCATTTGCTACTCACAGCTATAAATTGATCATAAATCTCTACTGCAACCCAATTACACTCTTGTGAGTACTCTCTCTTTGAAACTGCAGTTGAAGTTGTTTCAAACGAAAAGAATCGCGAAATGGGAAGAACAGTTATGTTGTTCGGATTTATTTCAGCTCAGACAGCAGCAGCCGTGAAGGTATTCGTGGAGGGACTTACGGGTGAAGGGACTGTCTCTGATGTCCAAGTTGGACAAAATGAAGGTTCAAGAGCACATGCTGTGGTTGAATTCACAACCGTTGAAGCCGCAGAACTTCTCAAGTCCTTGGCTGCTAATGTTCTCTGGTACCAGAATTCTTATCTGAAAGCTTGGGATGTGGAACCAAAAACAAAAATTTCCCAGCACAGAATTGATGATGTGACACTGAATGTTGGATGCCAGATTTCTCAGGAAAAATTTTCTGTGCTTTGGTCACTGGAAAATGTCACTATGAAATTTGGTCCTGACCTGAAAACGTTTGATTTCTTTCTACGTTATCATTCTGTGGAATATAAGCTTGAGGTCTTCTCCGAAAGCATTTCTCAGATTGAACTCCATCGTCCACGTGGACAAACCGGCAAGTTGCTTGTCATTCAGGTAACTAACTAACAATCTTCATCAATCTTTGAAGTTATAGCAACAGTTTTCTGATAAATTCCTCTCTTTTTTCTCTGTTTTCTCTGTTTCTAGTTACATGGTGCTCCTCGGATTTACAAGCGCGACGAAGGCATGTGGGTTCGGGAAGTTGATTTCACACCATCTTCAAGCATTGGTCAGTCCTCTGCTTTGTGTTTGAAACTTCCAGGGAGGGGACATGTTCCCAAAATTCTAAAAAGCTTTTTCTATTACAAAGAAAGTGAATCCGAATTCATTCTAGAGAGTATTTCTTCTTTCTCTTGTAATTCTTATCTTGTCCCCATCATTAACCCACCTCAAAACATTGAATTGCCTTTCAAAATATTGTTCAAAATCAACTCTTTGGTTCATCAAGGTTATCTTCCTGGACCGTCACTTGGCGAAAACTTCTTTCGCTTGGTTGATCCAACTAACATCAACATAGCATACATTGAACATGCACTGTCTCATCTCAGAGAGTGTTGCTATGATCCTGTAAGTTGGCTCACCGAGCAATACGAACAGTACTCCTTGTCCGGAAAAATTCCTGATACTCCTGAAATTGCCTTAGATGATGGGTTGGTTTATGTGCCCAAGATTCAGATAACCCCATCTAAGGTATACTTCCGTGGTCCGGAGGCAAGCCTCTCTAACCGCGTTCTTCGTAGCTATCCTGATGATATCCATAACTTTCTCCGCGTCTCTTTCGTTGATGAAGATGGAGAGAGACTATTTGCAAACGTTTTATCATCTCATCGGACATCATCTTCGACAAATGAAGACAGGCGCACTAGTGTTTTTCGAAGGATACTTTCAATTATGAGAGATGGCATAGTCATTGGAGGTAAGAAATTCGAAACTTTGGCGTTTCCGAATAGCCAATTGACAGAAAATTCTTTGTGGATGTTTGCATCTAGACCTGGGTTGTCTGCAGCAGATATTAGAAAAGGACTGGGTGATTTTCGTGACATAAAAAATGAAGCAAAATTTGCTGCAAGACTTGGTCAATCATTCGCATCATCTAGGGAGGGTTTACAGGTTGATAGCAGTGAAGTTGAAATAATTCCTGATGTGGAAACAAAAAGAGGTGGAGTCAATTATGTATTCTCTGATGGAATTGGCAAGATATCTTCCGATTTAGCTCAAATAGCAGCTAAAAAATGTGGTTGCACAAACTATACTCCATCGGCTTTTCAGATTCGATATGGTGGCTACAAAGGCGTTGTGGCTGTTGACCCAACTTCAACAGTGAAACTATCATTGAGAAACAGCATGTGCAAGTACAAGTCTAACAGCACGAGTCTCGACGTCTTGGCATGTAGCCGGTACCAGCCCTGCTTTCTCAATCGACAACTGATCACTCTCATGTCCACACTTGGTGTCAGAGATTGTGTCTTTCAAAGGAAGCAAAGGGAGGCAATAGCTCAATTGGATTCAATTCTAACAGATCCTGTAAGTGCACAGAAGGCACTTGAATCGATGGCCTCTTCTAGAGAGAAGGCGAGAGTTCTCAAAGAAATGCTAATGTCTGATTACAAACCAGATGAAGAGCCATTTCTTTCGATGATGCTTCAAACATTCAGGGCTTCACATCTGCAGGAGTTGAGGAACAGAACAAGGATATTTGTCCAAAATGGACAAGCTATGTTGGGATGTCTAGACGAAACAGGCACTTTGGAGTATGGTCAGGTGTTTGTGCAGTACTCTGGCCATGGAAGCGGATCTTCGAGTCAGTACAATATAGTTCAAAGCAAGGTAGTAGTTGCGAAAAACCCGTGTCTACACCCAGGAGACATACGCGTTTTAAAGGCTGTGGACGTGCAGGCGTTGCACCATATGGTGGATTGCATTGTTTTCCCTGCAAAAGGGAAGAGGTAAATCAAGTCTATATCATTAGTATTTTTTTATTTATTCAAATTTTAATACGATTTTGTACTTAGAATTTGGGATTACTAACACAACTTATGACTACATTGTTAACCAGGCCTCATCCGGATGAATGTTCTGGGAGCGATTTGGATGGAGACAACTACTTTGTGTGTTGGGATCCTGAATTGATTCCTCCTCGACAGTTTCCTCCAATGGATTATACACCGCAACCAACTAAGGTTTCTGACAAAGATGTTACAATTGAGGTGATTTTCTTGAATTCTGTTTCAATAATGCACTCCATTCCAAATAATTTTTGTTTGATAACATGTTTTATTGTTTGTTGCAGGAGATAGAAGAGTATTTTGTGGACTATATAATGATGAATGATAGCTTGGGAGTCATTTGCAATGCTCATGAGGTGTTTGCAGACACAGAGGAAAAAAAGGCCAAGAGTGTTCAATGTAAGGAGCTTGCCAGACTAGCCTCCATAGCTGTGGACTTCTCGGAAACTGGCGTGGCAGCTGAAATACCACGTCATTTACGTGCCAAGACGTATCCAGATTTCATGGAAAAGAAAGATGAGCCCTCCTACGTATCACAATGTATTCTAGGAAAACTTTATCGGGAGGTTAAAGACATTGTCGCGCCTACAGCAACCATAAAATCCTTCACCGAGGAAGTGGCAATGTTGACTTATGATCCTGCCATGGAAGTGGATGGCTTCGAAAAATACATCAATAAAGCATTCGATTACAAAATGCAATATGATAACAAGTTAGGGAACTTAATGGACCGTTACGGCATCAAAACAGAAGCTGAGATATTAAGTGGTTGCATCATGAAAATATCAAGATTTTTCGACAAGAAAAGGGAGTCAGAAGAAATCAGTCATGCTGTGAGGTCACTGAAGAAGCAAGCAAGGATCTGGTTCAACCAGACGGAGAGTGATTCATCAAATGCTGTCACTCCAAATCCGAAGGAAGTATATGCAAAGGCATCAGCTTGGTATTATGTAACATATCATCATAGTTATTGGGGCCGCTACAAGCAAAGAATGAATCAAGACCATTTCCTTAGCTTTGCGTGGTGTGTGTACGACAACCTTCTCGACATCAAGAAGGGAAAACTTGGCTCCGGCTATCAAGACTCCATCACTTCTCTTCTTAATATCAGAGACTGCTGCGTGGACTCGAAAGCTGGGAATCAAACTGCTTCTGAAGTTTGGACCCCTCCCTCGTCGGGTACTTTAATGTTTAATGTTGACGGTTCTGCAAGGGGGTCTTGGGGTATGGCAGGAATTGGGGGTGTGATGAGAGATTGTAATGGTAAGGTGCTTTGCCTCTTCTCAAAGTGGATCGGCATTCAAGATTCTAACACAGCTGAAATCCGAGCTATCCATGAAGCTTGTAAGCTGTGTGTTTCCAATCAAGCCTTAAGTGGAAAAGATATTGTGATCAGCAGTGATTCTAAGGTGGCGGTTTCGTGGGTGAACAATGGTGGTTTCTGTTGCTATAAGCACATCAACACTATCTATGATATTCGAAATCTGGTCAATTCTCACGGTAACATTTCCATTATTTTCAATCCTAGAACGACAAACTCTTCCGCAGACATGTTGGCTAAGAAAGGATCGGGTTCTAGTAGGGACTTTATAGTTTGGGGTGATAACTAATGCCCTGTTTTATGTAAGCTTTTTCTTCTTCTAGTCTCTGCTTGCCTCCTTTTTCTGTTTATTTTTGTTTTGCTGCTGGTGAGGCTGGTTGTGCCCTTCTTGTGTGCCCGCTTGCCTGCTATGGCTTGCTTTATTTTGTAGTGTTTCTCTTGTTTATTGGCTCTTGCCTCCTCTGCTTTATAAAGGTGCCGTTCAAAAAAAAAATCAAGATGGGAAAACCCAGTCTGCTTTATCCACATGATTCCTGTCACTTGCTTATTGAAAGAGTTCATCAACTCTCAAGATGGAAGGGAGTAAACTACTTTTGCCTCCTCTATCCTCCGTCCTTTCTTGCGACAGACAACACCTTTACTAAAATTCACATTTACTACTTGAGTTGTGTACTCTCCAAACTCTAAATTTATTGTAATATTTTTTTATACAAAAAAAAAAAAAACTAGCTTCTATAAGAAAGTATTGTTTTCTTTTCACTTTCTCATTATGACATGTTAAATGTAACATGATGTTTCTTTCTAATGATAAATTATGAGGATGTGTGCATTTTTGTTTGAGCAATCCAATAGGTTTGATCCATTATCAAAACATTAATTCAATGGCATATTGCAATAATCTTATTATTATTATTATTATTATTATTATTATTATTTTAAATCTAACATAGATCAAACATTTATAACACAATAATATAAGGGATGTCGATATTACCATCCATAAATATGATTTTCACACCTATTTTATAAATACACTCATGTCTAATATTTAAAAATTAAACCATTGCTATAAGCATCCATTTTAATACAAATACTACCCATATTGAAATGAATATTTTTATTTTTATATCCTCTCAAATTATTAAGACACCTAATTTTAAATTTTACAAAGAGAACTCAAAAAGCGAAGTGCTTTCCCTTTGATTATTGAATCCGATGCTTTGAATGTTGTTCGTCTGTGCAGGGGTAAGGTGTTTTCCAGAGGCGATGTTGACAATTTAATTTTTGATGTTTAAATTTTATTGGCTAGATTTGTTAGAACTTGGATTTCTCATGTCCCTCGTGTCTGTAACAAGGTGCCTAAACAAGATTAATTGCTAGATGGGATATCGGTTTAGATAGGTCATAGGTCTGTGTTTTGGTACAGTTGTGTATGTTGAATGATGTATATATACTAAAACAAATTAGTATTCATGCTGAGTCAGCGGTAGAAGCTAGCTGCTACATTTTCTGAAGATGGATTGATGTGGAGAATCTTCAAAGAATTAGACGAGATGAGGTGTTTTATTTTCTTGAAATAGAATTAGGGTTTAATTAGGATCCATCATAAGATTTTTTTTTATAATAAAAAAATATAACTGAAGATACGATAGATGTAATTAATGGATATACATGATATTTGGTTTATTTTTAATTAAAGTGATTTGTCATTATTTGATAAATTTATATTTGGATATTTTTATAATTAAAATTTTTAATAAAATATGGGAGTGTACAAATCATATTTATGAGTTGTAATATTGGCACTATAATACAAGAAAACCATGTATTACAAAATTTACATTTCTTTATATTGTTTCAAATTTTTTATTTAATTTCCTGTTGAATAGGAATACGATAGACCATTTTTTGTTGTTGTTCTCTTCACTCATTTTATTTAGCTAATAAATAAACCGGTTGATTTTAGCTTTAGCATCACGTTTCCTAGTAATTAGAAAATACTTTATTCGACTAATAATCGTCAATAAAAAAAGAACAAAAAGCAGCAGTTACTCATTAACGCGTTAGAACGATGACGCACTCTCTATGAGTCTCACAGAGGAAAGGAAGAAGATGTAGCCTTCATTGATAAGTTGACAAGAAAGTTTAATTAGAGTTGTGATCATATATTCATAAATATATATCAAAAGAGTCAATCAGATTCATCCTTGTTGATCACGTAGAAATTAAGTTGGTCCCACTCTCACCCAACTTTCATAGCAAGGAGAGAAAACGAATGAATATCCCAATTCCCAAGTCCCACCACATGATGAGATGAGACCTGCATGTCTCGATCTCTTTCTTTAACTACTTCTTCCTTGTAACTTCATTTAGTGAGCCATGCATGCTTACTTAAGTCAAACACAGTCAAAAGAATCTCTTCCTACACCACAACTTGCCAGGCTTCATATGTTTATGGAAGATTCCAGAACTTCATTCATGATTCATCTTATGCCACTCACTTCAAGTTTGCTGATGTGTGCATATGTGATTGGTTCTATTATGTATATATGGAGACATCTTCATGCCATCCAATGAAGACTTCAAAGAATCTATTCATGGACTGTAGACAGAACTAAAATACTTTGGAGATAGTTACAAACTATCTAGCTAATTAAGCTCTACAGTGAGCTTTTTATTTACATGTTGTAATGGGGAATTATTTGATAGGTGGGGGGAGCTCATCAATAACCAATGAGATGTCGATATATAAATACGTGCCGGTCACATGGGAGTTTTGGTGTAAATAAGACCATACTTATGTATAACTAGTCATTTTTTATGTTTTCTAAATCTAACACTTATCGGGGTGGTTTGCAAGACCTATCGAAATCAACCACCGCTAATACAATATAGAATGCAACTCCCACTATAGGCGAGAAATTTACCTACATTTTACGATTTAATAGATAAATGTGATACTCGAATTCTTGTAATATATGTGAAAGTGGAAGTGCATAATATAATGTTGGGCCAAAAAAGAAAAAGAAAATTGACTACTAATATAGGCTAGTAACACTTTTTCTTTGGCTACCACAAACATTGATAATCAATTCACCGTATTCCATCGCAAGTCATCTACCACGGGCATGAAGGGTCCGTGTTAAACAAGCAATAGTCACCACGGATCTTTAAAAGCCTGTGGTCGGTATGCATTTAAAGAATTGCCACAATGAGATCTCGATATGCCGACATATGGCTTCTCTTGAACATGAAAATTCTAATAGTATAACAAGTATCCAACCCAACAATATAACCAAAAATAAGAAAAACAAAACGTTTTTCTAATAGCTAACCTACTGAACAAATAAGTTTGATTAGAGTTCAATACTGTGATATTCTTTTTACATGGAACACAATAATAACTAACCAAGAACACAGCAACAGAATGAAACATTTTTCTGTACTAAGACTATGTTTGGGATTGCTTTACTTACAAAAAAAATCCGCTTATAGTTTAACTTTAGAAATAATCAGTTTAACAAAAAAATGGGTAAGTATTTGGTAAATTAAAATTTTAAATTGCTTTACTTTTGAAATGGTGAAATATTTATTTAATGAAAAGACAAAAATAAACATCATTTAATGTGTTTGGATTGTTAAGCAATTTTGGGCTTTTCAAATAGCTACCCATTGAAGACCAGAGGCCCAAAGCATATACCCGACCCGGGCTCATTGAAGACCAGAGACCCAAAACATATACATGACCCGAACTTCGACCCGGTTGATTGAACCCCTACCCGCCGCCGCCCCATGTCTAACCGCTGCACGTTCAACTTCGCTCAGGCCCGTCGGAGGTGGACCGATCCACCACGGAACCGGCTGCGCTCAACTCCGCAGTAGAACCGGCAACGCTTTTCACTAGGAACTCAAATCCACCGTACCGCTGGCGGAGGCGAAAGCTAGAGGCAAGGTTGTTCAGCTTGGGGAGGTCGGCTTGGCTAGGTCAGCGACATGGAGCTGTTGGTGTCTTGTAGCACGGAGACGGCGGCGGCGAGGGAGGCGAGGCGGCGTCGGCGGAGGTGGTGGTCCTGGAGGGATATCCTCTGGCCTCCAACTCCGGTGCTGTGGCCACTAATCCCGATCAGATTTTTTTTTTAGATTTTATTATATTATTATTGAATATAAGGGTAATATTGTCTTTTAATTAAATAGTGAGGGTATTGTAGACATTGCATAAGCAATAAGCTAGATTATGCTTTAAAAAGCAACCATCAACCAGCTTCTTAAAAGCTGATTATTGGAGGAGCAAATTAGAAAATAAACTACTTTTGGGAAGTTTAGAAAACACTCATTTACTCAAAACTTGATAAATAAATGATTATTTCTCAAGTAAAGGCAATCTCAAACATAGCCTAAATATACTGAAACAATCTTTTGAAGCTGCAGCCTGCCCTAAGCAGCAAAGATGTAATGGCATGGCGTTAGAGGCCAAATTATCTACATTTTATATCATAAAATTGACCTATCCTTAAAAACAAGAAGAAAGGAAAAATCTCAAATGTTTTATAGTTTCTGAAATCAATGTACTTCTTAAAGCTTAGTTATTTACTTATTTTTTTAATAAACTATATATATTTTTAAACAAAACCAAAACTATTATTAAAAAAGAAAAACATGTAAATTATATTTCATAGCTATCAAAATACGTACATTATTAAATATTAGGATGATTTCAATGAATATTTATGAGTGAACTTAATGTTAGGACATGTAGACGTTTTAATTAGGAGAATGTTTATAGGTGAGCTCTAATGTTAGTACTTAAGGATTTTCAACTGAATGTATAAGTATTTTGAATTCTATGTATATATATATATATATATATATATATAATATTGAATGCTTTGGAACATGTTTAATCTTCCAAATATTTCTACTAACAGATTAGGTATAGATTATTTTAATCCGTTCTAAATTCAATACATTAATTTTGTTTTATTTTTAAAAACAAAAACTTAATATCTACCATTAGCTAGAACTGGCTGTTGTACATAACACACCACTGCCCCAGCTACCACGGGTGTGTGATGCCCGCAGTAGATACACATCTATGCCAGTGGTAGATGTTCATTTTTCTTGTCCGATTGATTTTGCAGTTGAAGTTGTTTCGAACGAAAAGATTCACGAAATGGGAAAGATAGTTAAGCTGTTCGGACTTGCTTCAGCTCAGTCGGCAACAGCCGTGGAGGGACATGCCGGTGAAGGGACTGTATGTGATGTACAAGTTGGACAAAATGAAGGTCCAAGAGCACATGCTGTGGTTGAATTCACAACCATTGAAGCCGCGGAACTTATCAAGTCCCTGGCTTTCTCTGGTATCAGAATTCTTATCTGAAAGCTTGGGATGTGGAACCAAAAACAAAAAATTTCCCAGCACAGAACTGATAACGTGACACTAAATTTGGATGCCAAATTTCACAGGAAAAATTTTCTGTGCTTTGGTTACAGGAAAATGTCACTGTAAAATTTGGTTCTGAACTGAAAAAGTTAATTTAATTTCTGTCTATATATGTTATCATTCTGTGAAATCGGTGCTTTGGCATGGTACGTGATCATAAATTCTTATTTAAAAATGTTAGCTTCCTAATCTTGTTTCCTCTATTATTTAAATGCTAATTAACTAGTAACATTAAACTTTAAAACCATATTTTTGATAAGAACACCCTATATCATTTTCTTTTCTCACAGTAATATATCTGAGCCCATAAATCATACCAAAACCATTGTTTAAGCTATCATGCAATATACTAACGAGTTGGGCCATTCCTACATCAACTGCTCACCATTCATGTTCTTCTTTTGTACCTATTCAAACACTTCCCTGACATGTCTATGATAGGGGTTATAATCTCACATTTATCTATTAAACCCAAATTAAATGTTGGAAGACCCTTCTATTCTAGTAGTAATTGTATTTCGGGTTGTGTTTGTAATTAAAATTAATTTAATAAAAATATTTGTTTTAAAATTAGTTTGATAAAATGAAATATTATTTTAAATTGTTTATTAAATATGAACCAAAAACTTATTAATTTAAACTCAAATAAAAATTTACATGAAGAGAGGATTCATGTTTATCACAATTCACAAATTATTTGACTACTGAGGCAGTTATGTTAGTGGATTCGCTTTTTAACGAAGTTAGTTCCAAACTGTTGACCTATTTATAAGTAATTACGTGTATTTCTCGTATACTTTTAGGTACGTTTGGTATACCATATTGTATTTTACTGTACAATATTATACTATACAGTATTGGACTGTATATAATAGCACTATACTATACAATATTGAATTGGGTTATATTTAGTACTGTCATTTATTTAGTACTGCATCACACTATGATGTACTGAACTGTATTGTGTTATAATACTATCTTTGGCAAGATCATACTGAACTGTACAATATTATTATTTTTAATTAAAACTAATATTTAAAATATAAAAATTTATATTAATAAAAGGCAATATAAGCATAAAATAGTTTAATAAAAATATTACATGTACACTAATCATAATATGAAATCAAATTATATTTAAGATCTCAACTATGTAGCAAAATAAGAAAAAACCCTAGTCAAATCTAGCTCTAACTATTCCATTGTGTCCATCTAGCTTTAATGGTTAAATCTCATTTCTTGAACCTGTTATGTATGGTGCAATTCTTGACATGATTGGCAGATATGTGTAAGAAAATACACACTTGCTCTTCAACTATAACCGAACCATCTTCGTTTTATCTTACCATCCATTCGAAGTAATTCACATAATATTTCAAATGTTTTTCTATCTATTCGTAGTTATTAATACATTTCGTGTTATTGTTACCTATAATACCATCTAAATAAAGCAATTAAGTCTCATGGCTCATCAACATGCATCTCATTAGCATTTTTCTTTTACAGTATTCTCGATACACCACATACATTGATAATAACATCATCATAGCTGTAGTTATCACATCTAAAGGCCACAATACACACCTCCTTTGATCCATTACTAATTTAAAAGGGCAAGAAAAACCAAATAAATAGTTAAAATCTCACATGACAACCAAACACTTTGCATTTGGGATACATCATCATCACAAATAGCAAATATATTTTTGATATAAATCATCTAATGTGTTTTGAGTACATAAATCATCTAATGTGTTTGAGAGATACAAGATATTTACATACTATACAAGGTGCTATTACAAGCTGTATATAAAAAAACATACAAAGAAAACGCTACTTATAAAAAAAAATGAAGTAACTTCCACTCAAGACTCGGCTGATTTGTTGTATTCTGCTGTTGCATTACAATTTACAATCATATTGGATGGGCCCAGGTTCGAAAAATGTGGAGCCCGAAGTATTGACAATAGTCACATACGAAACCACAAGGTAAGATAGCTTTCAAGTGATTTTCGGTGAAAGTCTTGTTTGTTGGGGCATTATATACAAGGAGGGAGGGTTGCTGTGCAGTGAATCGGGTTGAAAACACGCCAGAAGATGCTGATCTAGTTCCACGAATTTGTAGATTTACTCTGGCACAACCAAGAATAGAACTATATAAACTCACCCAAAATGCTAAGGGGGAAAAAAGACATATAATGAAGAGATAATCGGTTCTCTATGGATTCCTAAACATATTTGAAGCAACGAGAACAAAATGTTAAATACCTCTTATCAGCTGCTTGAGCTACCAAGATCGAAATCCATAGTGTAATCATATTCAATAGTTGGAATTACGGAAGCCACAAATTTCAAGAATAAGAAAAGGTACCTACAAAACGCGTTATGTGTAGATTTAATATAAAAAGAAATTGCCAAAAGGATAAGTAAATGGATCGAAAGCAAGAAAATAGAAAACAGATTTAGCTACAGCTAAGAACCACCAGTTTGCAATTATCAATGCAAAAACTCAGAATCCACCGTTCAGGTTTAGTAACAGACTATGTGGTTCTCCTTTGCTTCCTTTTGTTCTTTCTCAAACCTTATAGAAAATTAATACAAGACATTCAAATTCACTGTCCTAAGATCAATCACTTCTCTCTTTTTACTTCTTAAGGACCTTCCGCACCAACCTTGTCACCTAACTACTCTTCCACATAGTTTGAAACCAAGAAAATATATATATCAACTGGATTGTAATAATTCAGATCTTGAAAAATAATTAATACAGTAGATTAGAACTAATCTTGACAACTAGAAGCATCATATGAGTATAAACCATTCAAGATCCAATGCTAAGTTATTATTTCACAAGTTGCATGAATATGAGTTATATAAGTAACACCAGGGGCAGGGGTCCAGGAAAAAGATGGAAGGAGTTATTAGTGACATATGACTTTTTGCTTGGAAAGAGGAAAAAAGGAAAAGATTAGGTTCCATGCTTTATTTATGGAGGAAAATATATATATATATATATATATATATCACTCAGCTTCAAGCTACACTCCACATCACATTATATATATATATATATATATAATGTGATGTATATATATATATATATATCTCACTCAGCTTCAGGCTACACTCCACATCACATTAGAATAGTAACTTCTATTATCACAACCCCAGTCAACACGGATGTATCAATGCATGCTTGTAACGTAAAAGTAAATTAGTAGACTTGGCTTGTTTAAGATCAATTAACTCAATTCAATTTTGGATTTATCATGCAGCTAGTAAAACAGTTGACCGTTATGTGAAAAACAGATATAAGTCAAATCCAATGACAATGTAAATGACAAGAAAGAAAATATTATTTACTTGTCAACTTCAGGCTCCACTCCACGTGACACTAAAACATCAATGATTTTCTTCATCACAGCACCATGTCGACATGGATGTATGGATGCAAGCTACCCAGGCAAGTGAGGGTGATCTTCAATAGCAACCTGTGTATAGTAAAATCAAGGGAAAAGGCGAAAAATATGTGAAAATTTCTTAGAAATATATACGAAGCGAATAGGTGAAAAGTAAATAAATGGGTAACAAATGTCCCTCTGAACTCCTATAAAAAAAAAAAAAAAAAAAAAAAAAAGTCCCTGTGAACTGACACCAGAGAGCAAGTGAAAAACAAAGTAACAAACAAGGTTCATACTTTTGAGAAGGTTTCAAATAAGAAACAACCAACATTCCCACAGCTCCACTAAAATATTAATCTCCGAGATTTTATCAATAACCAATTATATGTATTACACATCATCTAAGAAAATAGTAGTAGTTCCAGCACTGAGTGGGCCATGGTCAATGTCACAAATCAAGATATTATATTTAAGCCAAGTATAGGCCTGAGGTGCAAAACCAGCATGTGAAAAACATTGTGTTGTATGACCGAGTGGCTTGTGTTAAGAGTAATAAATTGTATTTAGGCAACGAAAATGTATGAGATGGGAGTGTGAGACCAGCATCTGATCTATTTCAATATAATTGTATGAGTATTGATGCATCGTGTTATTTACAGAGTTATAGCAAACTAATCCAAGAGGAAATTCCTTTATTCTTTTTCCTTCTCTTAAAGTAAAAACGTAGTTATGTAGAGAAATTAGTAAACAATGATTTCGTACACTACAAGATCTCAAATTTTGGGGATTCAAAATGATTTCCGCCCTAGATCAAACAATAGATTTCGTCAGTGCCATTAAACACATTAATTAGAGGCATCAAAAATCACCCTTCAAGGAAACAAAAGCTCTCAGACAAGTATATTTCAAGTCAAGCAGAATACAAAACCACTCTACACATACCAAAAAGTTGAGAAAATCACACGGAATCATTGAATAGACAGGGGGCCAGCAAGTCTCACCGTTTTGCGTGCATGGTCTTGACTAACATCTTCAAGTACATGTTCAGGTTGCAAAAGCATCCTTGACTGTAAAAGCACCAGAAAATGTTCAATTGGGTACAATCCAATTAACTCAATAACTGCATCATTCATTGTAATTGTAAAATAGATATAAAAATATATATACAATAGTCCTCATAATATTAAAATAATAATATTAAGAAATCCACCCAATAACCAGAACTAACATAAAGCACAACATATTCTCAGTTTCAAACATGTTAAATGACAAGCAGAATTACAGAACAGTAGGTCACATTTGGTACATATGGCTTGGTAGGATCACTTAGAGCTGTAATCATAGTAAGCTGCATTTTTTACTATACTCATCTATAAAATAGAGTGATTTTTATCTGATGGCTAGATATGGATAGAAGGAATACATTAAAAACACATCAACATACCATTTCTTTGGCCAGATGTTACAGGTAGTAGGAACCTTTCTATTGTAAAATTCAAGTGATAGTGTAATTATGCTGCAATCCACTATCTAACATGTTCGATTTGTAGAAGAGAAGAGGAAAACAGATTAGACAATGAAGGTGACTCCATTCTCTAGAATGTTGAAAACAATTTATTATTACTAACATATATGCAAATTCACCAAAAACACACTGTATCTTAAATCTTAATCCTAACATAGTAATGTATAATAACTCAAACATGACACACATGAGCCACTAAGAAAAGTATCAACAGAACAACAAACCTAATCATATCCAGTAAGCCAGACACGAGGAGTTTGATAATATTTATCATACCTGAAAATAACTATTGGCTAAGGATTACAACACCATGCAAACATGAAAAAACATAACTTATTTATACAAATAACTAGAAACTAATACCCATAAGCAAGAACGATATAAGAAAAGGAAAATCTTTCTATGCATTAATGTGACACATGTGCAAGTAATCAATATTAACCATTGATTGAATTTCTTAAATCCAAAATTTATGAATTTGTAGTAAAATAAGGGCCAATATATTACACAAGTAAAATAGATTGACCTGTTCAATTAAATAAAATTAATGCTTCAGCTAAATTACATGCTCACAATAATTTTAAATTGTCAATTAGGTTCTTCCTATAATATCGGTATACTTATGATAGAGAGATTAAGATACCCAAAAGAAGGGTTGCCGACACATTCATAAGTATCTAACACATTTGTGCTGTAGCATACATATTCAGTGGAAGTGAGATTCAGACAAGTTACAACATTATTTAACACATCATAGTTGGCTCAAGAAACTCTAATATCAATATTCATCTTACGTGATGCTGACATCATAAGTTCGTGTCCGGAGAATGTTATCATCATCAGGTTCATGAGCCACAAGATATGTGGACTGAAGTGTTGCCTGCATTAATAAAAGAAGAACTGATTTTCAGTAGTTACTCTATATTAACTCAGGTTCATTAACATCTGACCATTAAAATACTCTTTCAAATGAAAATATGACAACGGCCCTTCAAGAAAAAAAGAGGTCAAATCACCATAGGAACATATCTAGAATTTCACTAGGTCCAAAGTCTTTATAACAAGTATGTGGGGTGACTTTGCTACCATTTCATAGGTGAAGGAAGCAAAGGAATGTCTATTTTCAAAAGGCACAAAGCTGATGGAATTGTGAAACTGGTGTCATGGCAACTGATGATTATCAGTGCAATAGAACGGATATATTATTTTGTCTTTGCAATAACCACCCTAAGACCCAGCAATAAAAATATGATAAAAATCAAAGTACTACAAAAGTAAAGCAATTCTAAGAAACCCGTGACAAGATCATAATATTATCAACTTACAGGATCAGTTTCAATTGGACACTCAGGTTCATCATATCCTTCCATGTCCGGAATATCTTCTTCATCCTCACCCCCAAAATGGTTAGAAATTGACACAACGGTACTTTTCTTGCTGATTTCTATGGACTCCATAGATGGCAAGTTGTCATCTTCTTCACATTTATCTATAGAAAATATGAAACATAGAGTCAAACAAATAAGCATAAACAAAAATACATGCTGCATCTAAACATATTTGGTATAAAATGATACAGACTGAACTGCTGCCTGCATTAGTATAAACAAATACACGACAATAATAAGGAAACCCAACTATAAAATCAATGTTACTAATATACAAAAGATTATCCAACTATCCTATTGCAGAATGTATCACACCATTACACCATAGAGGATTAATGCATTCAAATCTAAGAACAGATATTTTAACTTAAACATCTTTGAATTCAAAAGCTATTATCCAAGTAGTTGGCAATACTGACAGAAGTCAGAAGTATTAATGAAGCTTGCTTCTAGATACATATAACATACATATCAGTGCCCTTCCGTTTTTACCTCTCTGTTAGTTAAAAACTTACACTTACTTCAACCCCCTCCAGCCTCTTACCAGTTAATCTAAAGCTGAAAGCCTATGATATTGGGGATGTTGCTGCAAATAATGTACTACTGACTGATAATACCAACAGAACAATCAGTAGAAAGTATATTATCATAGGAAGGAACAGAATTTATGGCAGGACGCATTGACTAGGATATGCATATGTAGTTATGTACTACCAGATAAGAAAACCCTAGCGTTTGTGCAATTAGCACAAATTATAGAAATTATAAAAAGATTTGGGAATATTTGGTTCTTGCAAACTTTCAATAACCCAAAGACAAGGAGAAAGAATGCCACCTCTAGACCAATTTTAGAAATCCTAAAACTACTAATCTCTCCAAAACACATAAAATGGTTTCCATTAGTTTCTTCATTTGAAATCAGAGGTTTGTTAACATTTTGCAGTTGCATTCAAATTAAATATTGCAACTGCTACTCTAATGTTACCTTTAGGTTTCCCATGAGTTGCCAGCCAACCATCATTATCTTCATTGTCCACCAAAATTTCTCCTCCAGCACTCTCGTACTCTTCCTCTATCGATGCAGCTCTCCTTAGACATGGGACTGAAAAGCAATTTCTTGATCCATTATTCACATCGTCAAAATAAGTCCACGATGGTTCAAATTTAAAAATTTTCATATATCAACCTCGAAATTCATAAATCCATCAATAATTGTCACATAAATCCACAAAAACGCTAACAATCTTATCAACAACAAAATTAACTTTCCTACAAGTAATACATACAAAACATAACAAACAATTGTATTATCTACCGTTTCTAGTAATCAAGAATGTTTTTCCGGAGGCAAATATGATTTCCTCCTGCTCGGCTCACCGGATTCCCTGAATAAAAATCAAAACTTGATATAAAATTGCATTTAAAATATCATAAAATTAAATGATTAAGAATATTGATCAATACATGACCAGGTTGGGCACTTGGAGACGAGATTGTCTCCGTCGAGAATGAATTCGCTGACGCTGAGTACGCCTTTCTCTCTGAAGGCAGAGACCGTACGTGGACCGGTGATCCTCTCTACGGTTCCTTTGAATGCTTCGTGGAGCTTCTGCGACAGTACCATGTTTTCGATTTTTCGAAATTGATTTGCAGAATTTGGGTACGCAAACAAACCCTAATTATTGCAGATGAAAAAAGATGAAGTAGTTTACTTGTTTTAATTGGAAAAGGTTATCTTCTTACCCTTAGTATTTACATATTTATATTTCTACCCATAAATGGTTAATTTTTTCACCTCTAATATTTACGGAAGACCAACCGGCAAGATAGTGTTGGCTGTTGCTAAAATTAAATAATATTAGTGTTAGACGACTTAAATGATGTGATATGCGAATTGCAACCGATATGTAAATCATAAAATGTTGTGATGGATGATATGTTGGTAACAACTCACATTACACATCGTTTGAGTATAAATTTAAGCAAAATATTTGGACAATCTTTTTATTATTTTTAAAATAATGTTTCAGTCATAAAATACATTTGATATATTATAAGTATATAGGTACATTGATATTAACAGAGTCGGTAAGGAGCAAGAATATCATTCTCATTCTCTATACATGAATGTAACGAAGAGTCTCATTCCTGATCCATTCCTCACTTGGGTCGGGATGCATGTGATACCATGTTTGTACATAGGTCTCTTTGTTTGATAACATCGCAAAATACACATTTTAGGGTCCATATTTCGTATCGTTTACTTTCGTTTTCGAGCCCATTTTTGTATATAATGTGTTTTGTGAGCCTTGTATGGGTTATATCCCTTAAAATAAGGTGTTGAGCTAAATTGAAGAGTTTTGGAGTTAGAAGAGCTGAAATTGGAAATCTTCATGCAGTACACTCAACTTTTGGGGGTCATATCACCTTCCTCAAATCGAACTATATTTCCCATTATCTATTTTCGGAAAGCCCCGAATGTCAACTTTCCAACGGTTTTTACAGATCGCGATTCCGAGGCTTCTAGAGGAAGTTATGGCCGTTTTAGTAACGGTGCGCGAAGCTAAGAACTGCCCTCCGTGGGAAGCTCCGTAGGAGGACCAGAGGGAGTTTTGGGCAGCCTTTTCCCTAGGAAAAGTCTCTATGGGAGAACCAGACTGGCCTACCCGCGGACGGACCTGGTTTCAGCCATTTTCAGCCACTATTTGAAGGGCAATCTTGTCCTTTCACCCCATTTTCATGACCTAACTTCCAAGCTCTATAAATACCCCGATTTTCTCTCCTTTCTTTAGACCTCTTTCCCCCCCTCTCACGCCTCTTCTCTTCTCTCTTCCATTTTCTTTCATTTTCTTTATCTTCTCCATTAAATAAGGGGAGAACAAGCTCTCATGGAGGTTTTTCCTCCATGAGAGCTCACCATACACCTCTAAAACACCATTTTACACTTCCTCCATCCTTTTTAGAACCGATTACAAGGAATTGAGAGCCAAATCTGAGCTATGAAGGTTTGGAGCATCTTTGGAGAACTTGTCTTCAAGGGTCTTATTTACCCTTTTCTTTGTAATTTTCGTTTCTTTAATGTGTAACCCCGATTTGGGAATATTGTAAACCTTCACATGTGCAAAATATATATATATATATATATATATATATGTTTGTTCTTAAATTTGTTTGGGTTTTGTTTTACTCTTTGTTAATTTTATGATTCAAACTCTTATTGTGAAATCCATGTGTGTGGAGGGTCAAAATTGATATGTATGCATGATTGAGATTAGGAATAGAGTAATTTAGCTTCCCATGAGTGTTTTTATGTTAATTGATGACCAAAATACCATGTGTAGAGTAATTTGAGTATCAGAGATTTTAGCCCCAAAGAATAGAAAATGTTTCAATTCATGCATTTAGTTGCTAAATTGGCATTGGTTCACATCCTTGTGCTTAATAAGTCCTTTAAAGATACATTTGCCTATCCTTGGTCGAATTGGGTGATGAATTGATTTTAAAAAAATTCCAAAATCAAAAGAATGAACCTTTAACCTAAATTGAATTTCCTTAATGTTAAAGAACCAACTTATTGCACATTAGTGTTAGGTGAACTTGTTTCCCATGTCTAGCCATTCTAGGGGTTTAATAAAACTGAATTTGTATCAAGAGTAAAGACAAACCGAATTTCTCTTGTGCTCGTGTAATTATAGGGGCATTTCATTGCTTAATGCTTTCACTCGGTTAGCCACCTTGTGAATGATATTTAGGTTGTGTGTTATATATCGTGTGGTTCGCATTAACATGCTCAGCATGGTATCCTCTACATTTGACCAAAAAGTTGAGAGATCACTAGGCTGACATGTAGAGCTCGTGTGTGTGTCCCACGGTCCTTAATGGATTCATGTGTACTTTGTATGTGTGGATGCAATTTCTATACGCTCGGGAAAGGGTAGAGATTAATTAAGGGGACACGAGCATATAACATACGTGTTGTATGTGTATCCAGTATTCTTTATGCTTTCACTTGGTTGCCATCCCGTACATGGTTAGTATCGTGGATGAATTATTGGCTGTAGTATGGCCCACATGGTTGCGCATTACATGCCCAAAGAAATAACCACTGTATTTGACCAGAAAGTTGAGAGATCACTAAGCTAGCGTATATGGCTCGTGTGTGTGTCCCAAAGCACTTAATGAATTCATGCAATTGTGTGAATGTGATTTCTAAGACATTGAGAGAAATTAGAGATCAATTAAGGGGACACGAGCCTCTGATATACTTGCACATTTGAGGAATTAAGTGAGTCTAGAACTTAATTAGGAGGATTGTCACCGTTGAGTTATTTCCCTAGCGTATCCATATTTCATGCATCTCTCCATTCCACCCTATCATTGTAAATATTATATTTATGTAATTTATTTATTTATATTATCACTTACTTTTCTTTAACACACGAGTCCGCTCGGCGTGTTGTAATAATAGCTAGAACTAGAGACGGTCGATGAATCCCACCTCCCTACGGAACGATACCCTCACTTGCCGTTTTGCTAGATTTCATAACTATAGAGCACATTGTGTATGACTTTTTATAAATATCTTTTTGGGATCCGTAATTCCCTATCGACAGAATATAGGGTATCATTGTCCTCATCCCTTTATGCTCCATTCCATGAACACAATATTCATAATTATGCACTTTCTATCACTGAACTATTATTAAAAACAATTATAGGGTTTATCTTCAAAAAAACAAATTACAGGGCTTATGAAAAAAAATTATAATAGCATTTTCATGCAATTTTACGGTGCTTTAAAAAAACTATATGGCTTGTTTATAAAAATTCAAAAACATTGTAATTTTATACATTTTTCACCCAAAACAATGAGAAAACAGAAAAACTACAAGTTAAAATGGAAAAATTATAGATATTTAGTCCCGATTAGTGTCAATTATTATCAACTAGGATTGGTTAAGGTTAGTTAAACCTTATCAAATTTCACAACGATTTAATACATTTATCAACAAAAATCATTGAGAAAACAAAAAAATGCAGAAAATTAAAGATCTCAGCTATTGTTAGTCAGCAATAGTTAGTATCGTTTAAAGACGGTTAGAGTTGTTTAATGTTTACAAAAATTAACAAATATGTCAATTTTATACATTTTTCAATCAAAATCAACTAGAAATAAAAAAAATACATGTAAAATGAAAAATATTACAAATCTCAACTATTATCGGTTAACACTTAGCAATGGTTAGCAACGTTTAAAGTCAGTTAGGGTCATTTAATGTTTACAAAAATTCACAAATATGACAATTTTATATATTTCCCGACCAAAATCAACTAGAAAACATAAAAATTACATGTAAAAAGGTAGAAATTGTTGATCATGGCTAGTGTCGGTTAGCGTAAGTTAACATTGTTTAAAGTCGGTCAAGATCGCTTATTGATTGCAAAATTATCGGACAATGCAATTTTAAAATAACATATTATTTAGTTTCTAAATAATACTGTTGCAAAATCGAAGCAACATAATGTAAAAGTAAATTTTTTTCAAGAGTCCAATTTTTTTTTGAAATTATAAATTTGTAAGAATTAAAAAATAAAGAATTTATAGCTAAATATATAAATTAACATCTACTGTACAGTTATAGGGTGAAAAGGGGATGCGGATTGAGGACTAAAAATCAGTCCATGCCTCAAATAAAATGAGTTTTAAAAGTCAATATCATGGTTATATCGTATATGATAAACCAATTATCAAAATACCAAACTCACCCCAAACGAGGTGGGTGCCTCTGGGGAATTTTTTTCCCTCCTACTGTCCTACTACCCCTTCATAGGACGCTAAAACTGTTACGTCCCCCAACTGTATCTATATGTATACATATTAATTTTAAATAAAAAATTTCAATTGAAAAATTGATCAAAGGTACTTGCTCAGTAATTTTTGGAGGCTAGAAATTATGTAGAAACACAGTGCCACATGATTGGAGATGTTTTTTTAGTAATCTTAGCAATTAATTAATCAATTACTTGATCTTTCTTCTTGAACTTCTATATCACTTGACATTATTTTGAAGCTATTTATGAGTTTTTTGTCTGTTGATTACTGATCGAAGTTTTTCTTTTGAAATTTGCATATTATGTACCTTGGATATATAGAACCGCGTGCTTCTAGAAGTGTCCTAAGTCACAGATTATACTCTAAATTTACAAGTGTAAATGTACGAAGCTCGAATTCGTGATTCCTGACAGTCATAAAAGCTATAACTAGCTTCAAGGAAACAATAACAATTATAGACTTAATTATTGCATGCATCTGTTCTTATATATGCCTGGAAATGTAATTAACTTGCCCCAATCTACTGTATTAATCTAATTTACAATTTGTTGATTTTGATCAACTCAAGTCACATGGCATCATGTCTACAACCTTCCTGGTGCAGCATTGCATATAAAAACAACTCTACGCCCATTTGCAATTTTCAATATTCTCAAAGCATGTGCTCTCCACAGAATACTGTGCATATATACACATATGACTTAATTAATAATCTGATTAATGAATTGATCTCCCAATTGCCTTTATAAATAGTACTTCAGTTGATACCTCTATAATGATTCTGATATTCACTTGATATATATTATCATTTTATTACTACAAATGTGAAACCGGTACGGAACCAGCAACCGCACAACATATATATAGATGCAGATTCTCCATAATTTAATAACAAGAACATATATAATTTAATAACAAGAACATATATGAAGTCTATGTTTGATGTACTAAATGCAGCAGCCAGCAGGCAACCTGTGTTTCAATGCTTTTTGTCCATATTTTGGTGAACAAGCTCTCAAATGCAGCAATTTCATTGGTTGTATAAGAATGGTTTTCTTTTTCTTGTTCAAGGTCTGCAGGCTTGTTGCTTGTTTGACATGGTAATGACTAATGGGGGATGGTCAAATAGTCCCTTGAGAAGAATCTAAGCTTGTATTACTATTAGTATTACAATAAATTCCGACATCAAATGGTCGAGTCAAGTGTCTGTCAGGATCAACCAAGTTTAAACAGTACATGTGCAGTCAAAATATCTATTCTTATAATGATCGATATTTACTTCCACAACACAGGAAGGAAAACTCTTTGCACTTTTTGTAAAATGGACATAGTGAAACTCAAAATTCCCACTATAGCCACTACGTGCATGGGAGAGGAGTTGTACTACCACCTGCTTGCCAAGAGGCCGGTGATGTACAGAATCTAAGCTTATTAGAAACTTAAGTTAAACAACAAATTGACAAAGTACAGATGACACACCTCCATCATTCCCGCCCGTCGCTGCCCATCTGCTAGCAAACTAAACAATCCCAAGCTTCTCTATGTTGACCTTGTGCATATAAATAACCAAATATAAATTAATAAAATGGGATTAAAAGGAAAAATAATACAACTAAAGTAATTATAATATTTAATTAGGGTGAATTTTGATATTTTAAAGGGTATGAAGAGTAAAAATTATTTTTAATTTTTTTTAAAGGGGGACTCGAACCCGCAACTTTTTAGTGCAAGTGTGAAAGGTTTACCAAAACTAGTTTCATCTTGTCTTTAATATAGATGTATGAAGTAAAATGGGTATAAGGAGAACTTTTTTGGACTGCAATGGATCCACCCTTTTAATAATGGATCCACCCTTTTAATAGTACAAAATTGTTATTTAGCCCATTACTTTGTCACCGATAGAGGTTTGTCCACATTTTTTTAAATAAGTAAAACTAGATTCCAACCCATTAAAAATATGAAAGTAGAGATGTGCAAATATTCAACAAAAAATTGACAAAAAATAAAAATAATAATGATTCAAATCATTCAATAATTGGTCACGAGTTGAAAATAAGCAAATAACTAGATTGCATCCCACACGATATGTGGGAATTATAAAATGTAATGCAATAATAATTTAATGATTTAATTTATTAGTTTAAGATACTAGCTGCATCAGTGATGAAAAACAATCATGAGACATTTCTCTAGATTTATTTCTTTGACATCTTTAATATAAAATTAATCAATGATCAGGTCAAGCCATCTCATATGGTATGTTGAAACTCTACGATAATATATTGTTCATTAAGCATTAAGGGAAAAATATATGATCTAATAATAGTAATAATTCTCATTAAATCTAGAAAACCAACCGTTAATTAAAAAACAAAATAAAGAGTCGAAGAATATAAAACTGAAGAGTTGAATATAATTTTTTTTTAAACCAATTAATGGTCAAGCCTTGTCATGCCGACACATGGCGATGGCATGTTAAGGCTTCAAAATAAGATAAAATAATTAATAGTATAGAAAAATCAAGAGTCAATCCCATAATTAATGGGATAACGAATAGAATGAATAGTCAATTCCATAACTAATAATTTTTTTAATGAACCAAAAATAAAATAAAATAACTTATCAATTATTATATATACTATATTATATATATTATAGTTAAATAATTAACAATACTTTTAAAAAAATTAATTAATACAAATTTATGGTTTGTTGGAAAAAAAATAATAGCTTGTCTTTTAATCTTATCAAATAATTGAATACTTAAAAAAAAAAGTAATGCTAGACATCCCAATTTTTTTCCCAAATTATGTCCCAAATGATGTAGCACGTGAGGTGTCAACATCACATTAGTCACTGCATAATCCATGATTTATAAGATGTTGACACCTCAGGTGCCACATCATTTTGGATATAATTTGGGAAAAAAATTGGAACGTCTAGCATTACTCTTAAAAAAAATACTTATCCTATTAATTATGAGATTGTCTTTTGATTACTTATAATATGTGATTTATGAAAAAAGATTATATTATTAAAAGTTATTAAACTTAATAACTACTTAATAGCTTTAATAAAAAAAAATGAATTTATGTCTTGTCTCTTAAACTTACCAAATAATGTAATACTTCAAAAATAATAATAATACTTAATAATTAAAAATCAATTATGATATTGGTTTAGAGATATTATTCACTATTCCATTAATTACATGATTGCCTCTTGATTATCTATTGATATGTGATTTATCAATTATGATATGTGATTTAGTATCATTTATATAGATAATTAAAATTCGAAAAGAATTATTTTTGGAATAATAATCTTGCATTCAATGCATAATTAATACATTCTAAAAAACCAAAAAGAAAAGAGAACAAAAATGTAAAGAAATAAACAGCCAAAAAAAAGATGTACAAATTCTTTTAAAAAATCTAGGGAAAAATCAGGTATTAGATACCTAAAAACCGAAGTATATACATTTTTTTAAGAGATAATACCGTGTTACACTTAGAACAAAAACTATAACCCTAATATTTATCTATAGTAATTGTTTGTCTATCGAATCTATCGTTCATAAGTACAAAGCACATCGTAAGTCTCAACCGGTTCATTGATTTTCTGCATTGGTGGCGATGAGTAGGATGCTAACCTTATCGGATGGTTCCATAGCGAACACCTTAGTGACCTGTTAATTGAAAATCCAAAACCGCTAAAGTTAAAATTCCATAATCAATCCAAAATTACAATTTTAAACAACTAAAGTGTTTCCACACCAAAAAAAAAGATTAAAATTATTAAACAAAATATTAAAACAAAATATGTAGAAATTACTCTCACCACCCAAAGCCATCACATTCTCCACTGCTTGTTTTGAGTTTGCTCGTGAAGGAAAGTCAATAGGATGAGATGAAAAAATGTGAGATTAAAAAAAAAAACTAAAAGATTAAAATTATTAACAAAATATTAAAAAAAATCTGTAGAAATTCCTCTCACCATCCAACAACATCAAATTCTCCACTATTTGTTTTGAGTTTGCCTAGAAAGTCAATGGAATGAGATGAGAAAACATATGAGAAAACATGTGGGATATGAGAGGATATAAATGATTTAGAGAGAGAGAGAGAGAGAGAGAGAGAGAGAGAGAGAGGATATACCAATAGTTTAAATAATTGATTTATTAGTAGGATGATAATTAACATTATAAAACGTTTTATATTATTGTCTTTTTCCATTCTTTGTGTATGCATATAAATTAGAATAATAATTAGGATAATAATTAATATTATAAAACGTTTTATATTATTGTATTTCTTCATTATTTGTGCATTGAATATTTAAGAGCTTGCTAGAAATATTAACAATCATTATAATAAATGGTAATTTAGTTAAAATCAAATTTATTTTAATTATTTGTTTAAAAATTTTAAAATAAGATGTAAAAGTATAATTTAATACCGAAACTCTTTCATGATGACACATGGCACCGTGATAGTCAGCTTTTATATATTATATAGATGAACAAAAATGTGCATCTGGAATGTGAAACAGAAAAGACTGATCGTTTTCATGGAGTTTCATTAGAAGAAGACAAAAGAAAATTGGGCCGACAACTATTAGTGAAGTCCACGAATGATGATGCTTGCTCTCTAATAATAAACGGTGAGTGGGCCTATACTTTTTATGGCAAAATCAAATGGTATAGAATTGTGTCTGAGATTTTCAACAGTCTCTGAATCTTTAATGTCATTGTCTTCTCATTGTGCCTCAAGTTTCATATTTTTTTTGTTTGGATTTTGTCACCACCTGATGATAGTTGGAATAAGTACTGTTTAGTAATAATGGTTTGCAAAGTGTTTTTATAAAATGTTATACATATGGAGCGCACGAGATAAGATTAACTCAATCATGCCTTTTACCACTTATATTATTATTATTTTATGATCTCCCATTAGTGAATCAAATTTTGAAACGGGATCCCTTACTCAACCCTACGGTTTTTGAGGAATAGGAAACTTTGGCATTTAACAATGTAGATACCCATGAGGAGATTTGAACCCTCATACTTATGGTCATAAGTCTTATGGTTTCAAGTGATTATGTCATTCTCTTAAAAATTTGAATTATTTTTATAGATTTAAAAAAAAATGTTTATATAAAGATTTCTAGAATATTTTAGAAATTTGTAAATAATTTCCAACATATATATATATATATATATATTACAAATTTAAAGTAATTCTAGTCTATTATTTTGGATATGAAAGGGTCTTAGATTGTACATTCTTAGAAGTAAAACAAAATTTAATGGTGATTTTATATCTTTTTTGTGAATATATCTTATTTTTCAAAATGATGAAATCAAAAAATCTTCAAATATTTGCACTATATTTCTTAGAGAATGAGCGATAGCCCGATACGTTGTAAATCTTTCAATAAATAATTTTAAAATTAATAAAAAATTCATTTTGTTTTATGGTAATTTTAATTTTATCGAAATATATTTTTTATTCTTACAATTTTAAAATTAATTATTGCCCCAAGTTCAATGGGTCATTGGTGGGTGTTGTCATAGCACAAAAATATTTTTTCACTTTAAATTGTGAAATTTTTTCTGCTTTATGCTTGACTGAGACTTAGAGTACAAACAATTAAGTGATCGGCCAGTTGGACAAAAAGCTTCTTTGGGACAACAAATAATAGAAAAAATAAAAAGTTACAAGACAAGTGAAATTTTATGGTCTATTTTATCCTGATTCTGACCCACCAGGCCACCAGTGTTAATTTTCACATCATTTTCATTTTACAGCTTTTATTGATTTTTATAGATAATATATATAATATTTTTTAATTTAATTATTATAGTTATATGTAAGTATTCTAAATTTGTTCAATATAACTATTAGATGGGATAAAAAAAAGACTTTGCGAGATAATATTCTGTCAGATGCTAAAGTTATCACTTCATTTCTCTCATGAAAAAGGATGACACAAATGTCAACAATTGGCCTGTTGTTTACTTCATGTGATTCTCATTGATTGTATGGACATCAGGACAATTTTTTTTTTTTAATTCTATGGATCATAAAAGTTAACAGTCCCGTACAATTAAGAAGTAATCATTTAATGAATCGGGTGCGTTGCTTAGTGTTATGCAAAAGATAAATGTAAGAGGAATAATTTTGAAACCAACCATATATAAAACGAATACGAAGTAATTTTGAACGGATATGCATCATTAGATTCTCACATAAGTACATTAAATGATTGACTGCAAAACAATTAGGATGGACAATTTGTTATATAGCCCGTGAATACTGTATAAATATAAAACAAATTTCATTAAATTAGAATTGTGTGATCCGTAACTATTACTCTTTCACATCTATAACACTATGTTTGGTTTGATGGAAAAGAAAGGAAATGATATTGAGAAAAGGAAAGGAAAGGAAAGTGGTTTTAATGATTGTTGTTTGGATGGTTATGAGTGGAAAGGAAAAGAATTGAGACAAATCTTATTTTGAGAAAATAAAAAATTAATATATTTATTCTATTTAAAAAAATACCCTTCATATCAATATGAATACCAACAATATCATACAGCAGCAATACAAATACTGCCATGAAGGCTAGAAAACTGCAGTTCTCAAAGCCGGCTTTACAAATCAGACCATCAAGCTCGGAGGCGGCCTCCATCAGGATTGTGATGCTATATCTGTCATGAAGGCTGGAAAACTATAGTTCTCAAAATCAAACAAATACTGGATATAACCGAGTATATGCAGACTGTATTTCTTCACAGTATAAGTGGATAAAGAGATTGAATGTGCACTTAAAAATTTGAAATGATACTAATAATATACAATCATAGGAAGAAGGACCATCTTATCGTAATCATTTCATTCAGTAAAAGTCCCTACTCTCCTCTCTCTTTTCCTTTTTGTGAAAAGATTTAAACAAATTAAAATTAATTAAATGGTTGATCAAGTTGTTCACAAATAGGGACCGTGTATGATAAAGGCTAGAAACACATTATTGATGATCTGATGAACCTAAAATGAAGAATTTTAACAAATTATAAACATTTTGATAATTTTAAGGAACATGATAATTTTAGTAATATAAAGAGCATTGAGGTTTTAAGAAACAACAGGAAGATAAGGGTCCGTCCTGTAAGCGTTTTTCAGTGGCTGTTTTTCAAAAATAAAAATGAAAATGAAAACAATATTTTTTGTTTCATTTTCAAATTCTGAAAATGCGTCTGGTAGTACATACTGAAAACTGTATTATAAAATTAAAGACGGAAAAAACCCGTCTGGTAGGTTACTAAAAAAATAAAAAAATATATTAATTTTTCAATTATTTTTTCTATTGTAATTCTTTAATTTGAATAAAAAATGAGTTAATAATTCATCTAATTATCAACTATGCCATCCAAAAAAGTTCTTTACTTTATGCCACCAAATAATTCATCTTTAATTCATCTAATTATACACCCATTTAAAAATTTTACAAATAAATTATTAGCCACTTTATTCCCATAATTTTTCATCTAAACTCATTTCATTACTTTTGATACATAATTAAACATCAAATAAATAAACAAATGTATTAATGTAAAGTTGGTCCAATCTTCATCACACAATTGTGCGTGATTTCGGGTCCCATTTCAATTTTTTTTTACAAAAGCAACAGATAGAATTTCAATTTCTTTTTTGACAAAAAGCAACACATAAACACAAAACAGAGTAGAAGAAAATCATCAGGAAACTCATCGGTGGCACCAAGGCCGACGCCGATCTAGCAACAGATTGGAGAAGAAGAAAAGAAGAAGAAGAGCAGCTCGGCTAGCGGCGAGCGCGAGCTGCGAGCGACGAGGGCAAGCGGCAGACGGAAGAGCAGATCGGCGAGCAGCGAGTGAGCGGCGGACGGAAGAGCAGATCGGCGATCGGTGAAAGAAGAAGAAAGAAAGAAGATGATGATCGGCGCGTGGCAGTGAGCAGATCAGTGGCAAGCAGATTGATGAAGGAGAAAGAATATGGAGATGAGGAAGAAAGATCGTCTGGTGGATGAGAAAAAAAGAAATAAATAAATATTGTATTTTTTTTGAAAAACAAAAAAAAACAAAAAAAAACGAAAAACAACTTTCAAATGTTTTTCAAAATTTTCACTTTTAACACTAATTTTGTTTTTCAATTTTTTTTTGTTTTTCAAAAATAAAATGAAAAATGGTTAACGAACGCGAATTCGAAATTGTTTTGGAAAACAAAAACGAAAAAAAAA